>CALNVZ010002100.1:12338473-12373340 GCA_940671915.1 Paracentrotus lividus
ATATGTGTGTAAGACTAGAACTTATACAGGTCATTGACTAAATATAAAGTTCAACTACTAGCATGCTTTTAGAAAAAGGTTAGATGCAATGAATCTGTCAAATATGTTCATCATTTCCCCTAGCTTTATTATTCCATGAACGATTCAGATGGCATTAATTAGGATATGAGTACTCTCCTATCTGACAATAAGTGCTTATGTTGATGGCCTAAATTTTATTTATTTATTTACTTATTTTTTATTTACTCGCCAGTATAATTTATATTTTCTACCAAAACTTATGGCATTGATAATTCAATTGTAGTTCCAAGAATTTAATCAAAGGGTTAAAGCAATTTAAATATGAATATTGAATATTTAATAGCTGCCTTGGCCTGGGCACCACTCATACCCCCAAGCCCTGAGGTCACAAACACACGATCTCGCAGGTCACTCGTACCAAGATGGTTCAATACTCACCCTTGATTGTATCGCTTCATGAGAGCCTCTTTGCTTGTCTCTGCTACCACCACCTACACAGCCACAGATAACAGCTGCCTTGGCCTGGGCACCACTCATACCCCCAGCCCTGAGGTCACAAACACACGACCTCGCAGGTCACTCGTACCAAGATGGTTCCGACCAGCATTCAGCACAGTCAACTGAAGTTTGAAGGAGAAAGTAAAAGAGATTGTGGTCAATCAAGTTAAGTGGAAGTTTGCTCTAACCAATGTAGAGAAGTCTGTACCTAGCACATAAGTTTATTTTTCGTTCAGCATTCTCTTTGTTACACAGTGTAAATCCAGATAATTTGATACAAGATGAAATGACTCATAACATTTTGTATATATCTTTGAAAGAAAACTTATTACTTACTGTAGTTCCGTGAACATATTCATTTATCTATCTATTTATCTTATTTATTTATTTATTTATTATTTATTCATTCTTTTTTCTTTTTTGGGGGAGGGGGTTATTAATTTTATGATCTTGAAAGAAAACTTATTACTTACTGTAGTTCATGGACAATTCCTTGAGGACCAATATAACAGTAGCTTCCAGCTGTCATCTGTCCATACCTAGACAACATAGACATTTGTTAGATTTACTATTCCTCATGGTAGTATCTGAGCCTACTTGTTTGAATGATATAGCATCAACTACCATATGCAAATTGGATTTTTTTAAATATTATTATGTTTATTCTTTATAAAAGGTTGTTGAATACCTCATTACTATGTCCTCAGGAAAGAAAAATCCATAAATCATAATAACTAAGAACCCAAGCTATTAAGATGTGACAGGTTTTATACTTACATCGATACTCCCATTGCGAAGAGCCTGTTGTAATTTTCCCTTGAAAATAATTTGGGACCGTCTGTAGATATAATTAACAAATGGGATAAATATAAAAAAAAACATTATAGGCAGTTTATTCCTGTTTTAGGCCACGGTACCAGTGAGCATGGATATTGTTTTTACTTTGGCACATAAATTGAAGCAGAAATACCTTGAAGATTTGCGAATGTAAAATGGCTGTAAAAGTTTATGCCTACACATGCATTGAATGACAGTACAATACTCTACACTGTACAATATTTTGATGATTTGTAATTCAATAAAATTTCATGCGCGGAAAAAGGCTTTTTGGCTCCAACTCGCGAAAGTTCCAGTTGCAAGTGTTTCTGGTTTCACAGAAAACCATTTGTGATGCGCCACGTCGAAATGAGAGACTAGTCGCGCATTTTTTGAAATCCATTTTATTTGATATTATTGATCCCTGATTCATTGCCTTAATTTGATATATAACCCGACTGTAAAGAGTAAATAGAAGTGGAGATATTAGCCTCTGAACGCGAGGAGAATTGTGCTCTTAGAAATCAAAATCGGAGAGAAAAACGTCTGCGAAGTTTGACTTCTGTTGACTCCGCGCCAGAAAAAATAAGAACATTTTGTCACCGTTGTACTCACCGAAATGCCCTAGCAACCACTTGTTACAAAGGTGAAACGATTGACCAATGAGGAGGCTGCATTCAGGTATACAGAACAATACTCGTCCGTCACGCATGATCGAGGCAACGCAGCAAGCGGAAACAACGGCGATGTTGTCTAAATAACATTCAATCTTCTCAAAAAAAAAAGAGCTGAATTTGGTTAGTGGTTTTTATATCTTCGTCAAATAAATAAAAACGTCATGCTCTTTCTAATTGTTTAAGAAAAAGTCCGCTCTTTTAAGAAAAGTGTTTACCAATCCTGGCGCTAAATTAGTTAGAAACAAAACTATTTTAAACCTTTTTGGGGTTTATATTCGATGTTTGCGTGCGTCTTTTTGAATGTTCAATCGCGATTATCTCTTACTCATAATAAAGCGAGTCATTTTGATCTGAACTCTGTTGGAAATTTTGAACATAATAATGGTCTATAGAACTAATTATTCTTGTACAGGGGCTTATGCATTTTGTTTATATTTCTTTGAATAAGTATATGATAGAATAAGCCTCCAAAAATAGTTTTAATAATATTTGCGCTCCACGAATGTATTATAGAATTTCTCTGATCACGTTTATGAGTGGCTAGGTTAGCTTAAGACAATGAAAATAAAAACGTAAATGATTGCTCGATCTCGTCTTTTATTGATCAAACTTGTTACCAGTAATAAGAAGTATTAATAATATTTTTAGAAATGAATTATTTTAAGAGTAAATCGTATTTTGTTTCGTCGTTTTTAGTAAAACGCATACTTTCTTAAACACATTACTTTGTAAATAAACTGCAGAAGACTTAACCTAAATACTATGTATCAGAGTATTATCACGTCACCTCTTTTGTATGCTCTATGTTTCCTGATGGAACCAAATTTGTTTATAGGGAGGTTTTAATTTTCCCATCAGGACAACAGATTCGCAGGCCCCTAAAATAAAATGCTTAAAATTAACATGCATTTGGATCCAGATAGCTAAGTCACAGCAATAAGTAGCTCTTCCCCACATAACCCCCCCCCCTCTCCCACCCGATCGTTAGATTTGGACATTCGTTTGCATGCTCGTTTCCCGGATGAAACAGCTTTATTCACAGCAGGTTGTGGGCATCGCACGCAAAATTTCTGAGTGCAGCTAAGAGAGTTTAGTTCGCTATTTCGCTCACAAAACAAAAAAAAGCCAGTTGAATCACACATCACATGGACCATGAACGTCCAATAAACAAGCCATGCTTTGCTAAGGGAGGAGCTAAACGGAGAGGGGAAATGAGCGTGGACGTTCGCTTGTATGTCGCGAAAAAAAAAATTATGACCGAAAAAAACACTCGCCGAAAAAAACTGCTTTTTTTACCACTTTCCCGTTATCATTTTCACTCATTTTTTACAAGAGCAAAGATGAAGCATGGTAGAACCAGAAAATCAAAAAAAATTTTCTCAAAATTTTTAGTTTTTTATTAGTTTGTCGATTTACTCGGATCTTTGATCTGCGACTTCTCTCTCATTTCGACAAACGTTATCACATTTTTCCTGAATATGAAAATCTCTTTAAAACATTCAGTCTACCACATAATCATGAAATGTGATTCCATTTAAACAAAAGACCCAATCTCACCATGCCGTTGGTGACCACGACCCGAGGTGCTTCCCTGTGACTTGGGAAGAGCCCTGAAGGATGTCCAGAATACATGACCAGGTCTGTTCTCACTTCATTCTGAGCTAGGTAGTACATCACCAACCAGAACTGCACAAAGAAAACATAATCTCATGATTCCATTGGCTGATAACACTACACATGGGTGGAAGGTGGCAATATAAATTAATGTCCTGAATACATGACCAAGGTCTGCTCTTCACTCATCTGAGCTAGGTAGTACATCACCAACCAAAACTGCACAAATGAAAGATTATTTAATAATAATGATTCCTAGACATGGGTGGGGGAGTGGTAAAATAAATTAAAGTCCAGAATACATGACCAAGGTCTGCTCTCACTCATCTGAGCTAGGTAGTACATCACCAACCAAAACTGCAAAAGGAAAACATAATCTAAATGATTCTCCTTGGCTGATAACACTACACATGGGTGGAAGGTGGCAAAAATATAAATTAATGTCCTGGAATACATGACCAATGTCTGCTCTTCACTCTATCTGAGCCTAGGGTAGTACCATCACCAACCAAAACTGCACAAATGAAAGATTAATTTAATAATAATGATCTAGACATGGGTGGGGAGTGGCAAATATAAATTAATGTCCAGAATACATGACCAAGGTCTGCTCTTCACTCATCTGAGCTAGGTAGTACATCACCAACCAAAACTGCACAAAGAAAACATAATCTAATGATCCCATTGGCTGATAACACTACACATGGGTGGAGGGTAGCAAATATAAATTAATGTCCTGAAAACTTGACCAACATCTGTTCTTTGCTCATCTGAGCTAGGTATTACATCACAAAAACCAGAACTGCACTAATGAAAGATACTTTAATAGTATTGGCAGATAACACTAAACATGGGTGAAGAGTGACAAATATAATTTAATGTCCATAATACAAAACCAACGTCTGTTCTTCACTCATCTGAGCTAGGTACTATAGTAATTACCAACCAGAACTGCAGAAGAAAAAGATTCTTTCCCAGGTACTTTGATAGTAATGATAATTCTATGATAAAACTACACATAGCAAATATGCCTTGTCAACTACTGTGCCTGCTTTTGACCCCGTCAGGGGTTGTAGAGCATCATTGATAAGTGGGGAGTGGGGGGGGGGGGGCAAGTGACCAAGCATCTTGATGGACATTGCTTTGTTTACTAAAAAATAAATTAGAGAAGCTGCAGGCGCACACTCATTCCACATCTCCAAAGGTATTTTAAGGTGATGCATATGAATTAGATCAACATTTAAACCTCTATGATCTCAAGGTTTTTCTCATACTAGACATTTCTATCATTTATTGTAGAAGTTAATTCTAGTAATCATTAAATTGTCTCACCATTGTATTTGTATGATTGTAATCATAAAACATCATATCTTCTGCAAGTACTTCATTTAGTTCGAGTATTTAAAACATTTCTGCACAATACGAATACACTTGTGAGGTACAAAATGTTCTGCTTTACATACCTGTGCCCAGTTGGAGAAAACTTGTCCATTTCCTCCATATGTCACCAACTCATGAGGAAACTGTATGATAAAAGAAATACAGAAGAAAAATCTTTAAAATGTAGATTTATTGTTATGGTCTTGTCCAGGTGGTAATTTTATGGCATACTGCATAACTAACCGCAAAAGAAATCATTGATAGCATAAATCATTCAAAAGCAGTGTATTTTATCATATTCTCTCGAGAGTCAAGGAAAATATAAACGTTAGAAATTACAATGATTTTTGTAATTATGTTTAAGCACCTGCCCTATGTGAAAATTCACATGCACTCTATATTTTCAAACTATATTAAAAACTATATTTTTTCCCTTAGGACATCACAGAACATCTTTTATCCCATGAGATAGAAATCAAGTCAAGGGATACACATGTACATGTATGTATAATTTTCTTAAATGTAGTGTTTCTGCATTACATGACACGTCATGACTAACTTATCACATACTCTAATTAAGTTTGATTCTTACAAAAGTAAGTCATTCATGACCATGAGTAGCACCAAAAATTTAATTTTTATTTTCCACTATTCCTTTTTATTTCTTATATAACTTAAATGAACAGATTACCTGAGCAACTCTTGGATCCAGATTGTTCATAATCATGAGCATGATGGCTGCGGCCTGACGAGAATTGGCAGGATACTCGTCTATCGGATAAGCTCTAGGTAACAAACAATATCCACATGGGTTAGAAATAATTACCCCAATGAATACGGAAACCAGAAGCAACTGTATTCATAGTTTAAGGTTATAAATTTTAATATAATTAAAACTATATTGCAAAAAAAACAAAACAAAAACAAAAACTTTATTTTTTATTGAATCTGGTCAATTCTAAAAGTAAAAAAAAAAAATGCCTCTGATGAAATTAGAAGTAGGCCCTAATGCAGGTTTCCAGGTTGAAGCAAAAATAAAGTTACAAAAAAAAAAAAGAAGATCATTCAATTGTGCTGAAGAAGTAGTTTTAAGCTCTATACCCTTGACCCGAAGTTTTAAAAAATGCTGTAATAACCTCTAACTAACCTGATTTCGAGCTGCGGCCTGAACCTATACATGTAGATGTGGCCATAGTTCCTCAACTCGGCAACAAACTCTGGAGCCAATGTCTCATGAAGGGAAGCAGGGAAGTAACGCAGTGAGTTTTGAAGGGCCAACTGTAGAATAAACAAATAAATTTGTGTTTTGGTTGTGTATTAGAATGTGAAAAAAGAAAGAAGGAAAGAAAATAATCAGCCCCATGATATTGAGTCGGTCACTCAAGAACAACTTTTCTAGGCCTAATGAATGCCCCTTTTATAGCCTATAGATGGAAGTGAAACGTACCTATCCCATTAATAATGTAGATCACTCCTGAAAAAAGTAACATCATTTTATGTGTGAATGTGATAATTTTGCTTATGATATCTGACAATTAAGTCCCTAGCTGACCCTAGAAATAGAAAAAAATAGTGTAAGGGAAATGCCAAACGTTTTTTAGAATGGATGTGCATTTGATGTCAAATACTGATTAGGGTCTACTATTGTTACAATAGTAAATAGTGGTAGAATTTTAAGAGTTGTGATTGGTTGATATGATGTACGTGTCATTCACGTTTTTGTTATATTGAACGGTTTTTGTTATATTGAACGGTTTTTTTTTGTTATATTGAACGGTTTTTACCTGTGTTAAATGAATGGTGAAATCGACTGCCTTGTTGCGCTAGCGCGTAATAACAATAAAATGGTGGCACAACAATAGATACGCGTAGAGACAATATACGTCACAATAGCTTAATTCGCACCAAAAATTGCAAAATTGGCAAAAGATAAAACCAGATTAGGCAAGGTCAAAGATCTAGGGGTCTATTTACTATAATTAATAGTGCATGCTCTATTAATGCAACATTACTGACTATGTGAACTCCATAACTAAATTATCCCTCGTGCACATCTGTTTCAACTCGGCCTACGGCCTCGGTGAAATAAATGTGCCCTCGGGATAATTTAGTATTTGTCGTGCACATAATCTAGTATGTTGCATTGTAGAGTATGCACTATTTATATATATATTCAATGTTAATTATTACCATTATAGGGTCTAAATATCATCAAAACGGCATTATCCTATTATAAGTCACAGGTCCATTCACTCCGTTCATTTCGTCAGTGGAGGAACATCATTCAAATCCTATGACTTTGTACATAGTGAGCGAGCAGAGAGGAGACAAATTGAAGGATATAGGTCTAGAAGCCATAAAAACATCAGCCATCATTCGATTATTCCAGTGACAAACAGTTACACCCCCATATTATATTCAATTGTTTTTAATAAGTTTAACGTCTATTCCAACACACTTCACACAACTAACAAGTTACATGTGCACACGTATACTATTACTATACTTTGTTTATGTTGTTATTACCCCGCGTTTCGGAAGCATTCAGATTCGTGTTGCGCCTGGAGCATGAGCCACGCTTCGTCACGGGGGCGCGGCTGGGGAGTGGATCGCGGAAGTCCATCACAAAGCTCTTTCAAGCTACCCATTCTTCTTAATCCAAATTCGTCAGCTTGTCGAAAAAGAACTTCTGATCTCTCTGTCTTACGAAGGACTCAGCTGCTTTTGAAGGCTTCTGACTTCTGAAATCCACTTGCTGATGTGGAAATACTATGCTTCAGTGCAAATTGCAAGGGTAATGATACCGTACGACAACACCTGTTGACAAAGTTCAGCGTACGTTGTATTTTATATACCGGTACGGTACGGTACGTACACATAGATGGCGCTAATGCAATGATAGGGAGAAACCATATTGATTTGACCCTGGAGACCATATTGCACCAATTAGTTTTTTTGCTAACTTTGAAAAATATAGACACAAACAGCAATTTATTACCCACCAACGTACACCATATTCATTTTACGGGACCAAAAAGTGTTTTCTTAGACTTATTTTTAAAGTAGGCCTACCAACGAAAACTTATAAGGCAAATAAATGGGTGCTTATAAGTTTAAAGGGATTAAGTAGCTTTCAAAAATTATATTAAGATTAATAAAATTATATTGTTCGGAATAAAAACCGTGAACTACTGAAAGTTTCAGATCAAATGGAAGTCATTTACTACCTTAAAACAGTGTAACAAACAATGCCAAGCATACAGCCAACACCAGTACCTCTATGCTGAGAGCTTACCAGGCCGCTAGAGAGGGGGACTTTACAACAGGAAATGGGTGTGTGGAAAAGCACATGGTTTTATAAACCATCCGGTGTTGGTTTATAAATTTTGAGTATGAAATCATTGATATCTCGAAGGTAAAGCAAGCAATTAGCTTGCAATTTTGAAGAGATACCAGACTGATCTAAGTGTTTATAATTATGTTGGCAAAATAAGCTAATCGAATAAATGTGATTTGAATATCATTCAATGTTACTGCATCCTTTAAAGCTAAGTTAATGGAGATTCATTGTCGAGGACATCCCTCAACAATAAATCTTATCTTCCCATTAATTATCTAATATCCATTTATTTTCACTGAAATCTCTCCTTATTGAACAGTCCCCGGCAGAGTAATCTTTTTAATTTTCTGAAGACTTGTATAGATTTTTTTTTTTTAAGGAAAGATTACATACTTTAAAGATGCTTAATAACGGTTCACTTTCAAGTCTCTTCTAATATAGAATATCTTTTTCTAGTAAACTATGTACGGTACTGGTACTTTTGTAAAGAAAGTTCAGCGACGAACTGCCAGCAACCACTAGGCCTATATGAGTGCAGTGGGTGAATTAAGATCATCCACTCGCCGATCGGCTGCTTCAAAACCTTGTTCTTTTCTTTTCTTTTTTCTTCTTCTTCTTCTTTCTTCTTCTTCTTCTTCTTCTTCATTTTTTTCTTTTCTTCTCCATCTCCATCTTCTCCTCTCCTTCTTCGCCCTCTTCTTCTCTT
Source organism: Paracentrotus lividus (assembly GCA_940671915.1). Lineage (NCBI taxonomy): Eukaryota > Metazoa > Echinodermata > Echinoidea > Camarodonta > Echinidae > Paracentrotus > Paracentrotus lividus. The sequence goes on from CALNVZ010002100.1 coordinate 12,347,526, forward strand.
CTCCCTCTCCTTCTTCTCCTCTCCTTCTTTTCTCCCCCTACTTCTTCTTTTCACTCTCCTTCCTCTTCGCCTCTCCTTATCTCCTTCTCCCTCTCCTTCCTCTTCTTCTCCCCTCCTTCTTCTTCATCTTCATCAAAAAATAGTTTGACTGCTGTTTATATTTTGTAAAAGAAAGAACAAAAGTAAATCATATCAGATTTTCATCAGAAAGGTGAAACAAATTTGGAGATCTTTTGCGAAAGCACGTTATTCATCAACAATGGCTAAATAAATATCGTTATCATCAACCTGTCGATCCCGTTTTTAGTGTGGCAACTTTTTCATAAACTAATAGGTATTCTGTCCATGCAAAATGGTGAAATTAAAACCACCTTTTTTTTTTTTTTTTTTTTTTTTTTTTTTTTTGAGGGGGGGGGGGTCAGTTCATTCACGGCAATTGTTAGGGGTATGTGAATGATGCCACTGAAGAAAAAATGCAGCTAGGGAGGACAAGTCCATAATCCCCGATGGACATATGCTACCAGGAAGCAGCAACGGCCAAAAAAAAATTATATATATCATTTTCAAACCTCAGATGTCATTGACTTTACATGTCACTTGTTCCAGAGATGTTTGTTTTAATAAATTAGATAAAAAATTGTACATATAAATACCTACAACTGAATGACGCCTGTTCTGATTTGACAAATATGGTATACATATTTGTTTTTTAGGTAATTGGGTGGATACAAAGGTATTATTTTATTGACACGAAACGTGAAAATTATGTTTTCATGGCTATCATATACCCTCAAAATACAAATATTAAATAAAATAGAATGCATCAATCAAATGTTTAGTCATGTGCAACATGCCAGAGACTTTCACCAAAGCCATTCTTGTTCAAAAGAGCGGAACATTTTGCTTTGAATAAGCATTAATCTAACAAAAGCTCAATGGTAATGGGTTTTGAATATGGGATGCTATATTCAGCAGGGTATTAATATTATTGACGTGTGTCATTAGAAACAACACACAGGGCGTGGGAATGTCCTTCCGATCCAAAATTTTTCCAGAGGGGCAACCAAGTTCATCAAACCATAGACCAGTTGGCTCTGGACTCAACCGCAATAAATAACTCTGTGATCACTTTTATTTGAATCTAAATTTTATATCAATTTGATAACTTATCATCATTGTGCGTGGGATTCTTTATACTGTCATGGCCAGTTCACTGGCATCCAGAAAAATACGAAGCATCCACTAAATAAACATGCAATGAAAATAAAGGTGAAACGGCAAATAGGAAGGTGGAAGAAATAGGTCACCAAAAGCGCTGGATAAATAGAGTTGGCCTAATATTTATCTCAACATGGATAGAAGTTTGGGAGTCAAACATGTCAAAAGTCATTGCTGTTGATAGTGACATCGATTTGAGAAACAACAAGTCTGTGGAAGAATAAGTTTCAATAATAATAGGCAGACCCCTGAAGAATATTTCCAACCTGGGGAAATATCTTACAATATCATAGGGCATATCAGTAAACGAATCAGGCAGCGGTGGATATGTCATTCTATTTACCATTGATATTCTGAAAGTTGACAGTTTGTTTGGGTATTATGTTGGATTAAAATGCTCTTTGATACAACGATAATGATTACAATTCACTTAAAAGTTTCTTCAAAGAAAAATTTGCGCTGCTTTACCACAATGCAACGAAATTATTTCCACATCACAAGGTTCTGAATGCATTGTGTGATTTGTATCCATATAAGATAAATTTCCGTTGTGTATATAATTTATTATGTGAAACCAAATGGTAAGAGACGTTATCGGTTCTCAATATCTTTTTTTTGTTGTAAGTAATGATATATTGCAGTATAAAGACCCGCTGACCTATGCAAATCGAATAATAAAGACGGTGTTTTATTTCTATTCATTTATTGTGCCTTAAATTCTTTTCTCTTCCTTCTCTCTCCCTCTTTCAATATAACTCTCCTTGATCTCCATCTCCATGAGTCTTCAGATGCCCCTATTCTTCAAAATAAATGTCTTTTCCAGTTCTCTCTATAAGTCCTCCACAAATAAATAGCCTCAACCAGTAGGGCGATGGTGGATCCGGGGGGGGGCAAAATTTTCAGATTTTGATAGGCTTACGTCACCTCATAATTCTTCGGTGGTCCAAAGTTTTAATCTCATTAAAAATTAGGGGGGGGGGGCGGATGACAAAGCCTCAAGATTTCTGATTTTAGGCACTTATTTTTTCTAATTTTGGGTGGGACGGGCCTGCTTGCGTCGCCCCCGGGTTCCGAGCCTGCATTGTTGTCAAGATCAGCAGCAGGTGCGTACCTCGATAGCATCGGGGGGAAAAGTATGCGGACAAAAACAAAAAGACAATGTGCCTATACTAAAGGCAATGTTGGAATTCCTTTGAAAGCTGTATATCAGCGTATGTGTTTTGAATGTGACATAAATCTTGATGTAGGCAACAACAACAACATCAACAAAAATAAAAAAAACAAAAACAAAAAAAAAATCCCCTAGAACGGGAGCCGCAGGGCATATAGTCAGCATTATATTTGGTACTTACTTACTTTTCAATAGTACTACGTGCAAATCATTCAAACCTATGTTCGCTTGAAGACTTACTACCTACAAAAAATAAATAAATAAATTAAAAAAAATCCCCTGGAGCGGGAACCACAGGCATAGCGGCATTATTGTGCCAATCCTTCAACATGATCTTCTCAAAGACTTACTAGATCATCAAACACAGAGTACACCTGTACATGGGGCGGTTAGATTTGCAAATTTTTTATATGGAAGTAATTCATTTTGATTCATAAATAAAAACTATAAAATGTGCTTCAGTTCCATAGGATTCAAAATGGCAAAGTTCATCCTTTGTTGCTGTAAGGGTCAGAAGTAACCTTGCATGTTCTTCTTAAGAGATATAACGAATTCTGAAATACGTTTTAATCCTAACTTATCACATTTCATGGACGTTTCTTGCCTGGCGACCTAATGCCGAGGTATTTATTCAATCAGTTATCATTACAGAACGAACAAATATAACTTAGTGTAAAGAGTATGATTTTTTTTTTTTACTACGTTTAAGTTGGTATACTGTTTGATTAATGATAGAGAGCAAAATCTCCTGATAGGGGGGGGGGGGGCGGGCACGCAATTCCATACACATTCACCAATGCTTGCGCTAGATTATCAGAGAGGGTTCTAGACTACTACCCCATGGTGAATTACACCCGGACAACTTCCCTTGCCCCAAATATACCCCTCACTCCACACCTGTATATCCGTTACCCTATTTCTGAGAGGGGGGGGGGGTAGTTGTCCTCAGGGGTAATTGTCCTGATACGATCAAGAAGTTCACGGAGCACGACGCGCCCTTCCCTACTTAGAAAGAAAACTAAACAACCCCCCCCAAAAAAAAAAAATAAATAAATAAATAAATAAAATAAAATATATCAACACACACACACACACAACAAAAAAAAAAAATAAATAAACAAACTATCAAAAAATTGAAACATAAAAAACTGACTCTGCCTCTGAACTACAGTAGCTTCCTTTTCCTTTCATCATACCATATACCAATCCGAAACCAGAGGTTTCGGTCTATCACAAATACGTATCGAATTATTTGGTAGGATCAATGAAGGCCTTGTACGTGCAGTTCGAACATTTTTGACGCAACCACCATACCAAGGTTTGCAATGGAAGCGACTAGTCACCTGTTAACCTTAACTTATCTCGATTTATTGTCGACTCCTGCTTAGTAACGACCGTTCGTTCTATTCCGATTCTCCGCATGCTTAGTTGTTCAAAGATTTCATTAATAAGATAGGAAGGAATATTGTCGTGCTGTATTTTCTCTTTTGTATGCTGATTTGAGGTTTTGGAGTATCATGTCTACCGAAGGAACATTTACCGCCATTAACCCTACATTTACACCTGCCGAACCTGAGGTAAGTGCCATAAAAAACGAGAAAACTTTGTAGGGGCCTATAAATACTAGGCCTATTTAACTCTATTTGTATACAATCCATATACATATATATACCGTACTTCTATATCCGTAAGTGGTACTTTGTACTTTCTGTCACTCTTGTAATAAGAAGAGATAATTGCATGCATGTTAGTTCATGTTAACCACTTGAGATGATATCACAATTATAATGTTTTTATTGTTTGTTTTTAATGTCATTTTTTAAAGGAGCTGTAGGAGCATTACTATTTTTGTTGTCCATCTCTCCTTAAATGTAAGTAGGATGATGATTATGCACATTGTACCTTGTAGAATTAATCCTGATAGCAGATAACTACGAAAGGTAAAATTGGATGTCAAATTTAGAGGTATCGATAGTAGGTGCATGGAGGTACACGCATCCATGCCAACCAGGCGGTATATCAAGATAAATTCATATACAGTGCACTATATACACAGCCATATAATGTAACTTCTATATAGGGATGGTAATTTTACTAGTTCACGAACTTAACAAAGATATATAGTGCAGGGGCTGTTTTTTTATTTTATTTTTTATTCTTATTATTTTGTAAGACTATAGCAACAACTAATGTATGCAAGCTGGATTCCAAATATTGTAGTTCATTCTTCAATAATACAATGTTGTTTGAGTTTAATCACTATGTTTCTAGGAAAGAAACTTCCATGAATTATAATAACTAAGAAAATCCGCCTTTTAGGTCTATTTTCAGAGTGTGTTGACGTGCATGGTATTTTGAGACCCCTACCCCGGGATTACAGGATCTTTTTTTTCCAGAAACATAATCAATCCAATATGCCTTATCCTTAATGCAAATGTTTTAACTATGGCATATCGGAGAAATAGCTTGGTATATACACGTTTAAAGTTCACCAACTCATCTCCCGCGCAACTATCTATTATCAGGACATATCAGTTAGATAAAACCGGGGAATCTTGAAACATTTTTCCCCCTTTTTTTTCACCCTTCCACTTGAAACATGTTATAGTTTCAAAATTTTACAGAACAACAGAGCAAACATAGTTGATTAGATAAAGTACAGTTTAACTCCAATATGCACTTATTTGGTCAACGTTGAAGGTTATTATGGCAGAATGGTATCCTGTTTTTAAAAAATTACCTAAAATGTGTGTAAAAAAAGGATTAGAAAAGGAAAAATGAAAGAAAAAAAAAACAAAAACGAAAAAAAAAAAACAAACAAAATACACGCTTGAAAAACAAGACCCATGATTCACTGGTCTCACTGGTTGTCTGTTTTACCAAGCATAACCATAATTACGATGATTATACACTGTAAAAAATTACTGGTTTGTAATAATACAGCTTTTGGTTGTTTTTTTAATATTACGATATTTTTGTCGTAAAATGACAGATAATTTGTAATTTTCTAGGAAGTCGACTGAATTTTACAGTTACCAGCTCATGCAACTGTCAATAAACAGAAATGGCATATTCATACAACCTTTCCTGCTCGTTTACGAATTATTCCCGTAATTTCAGTTTCCGTAACCAGAATTTTCTTGTAAAAAAACAGCAAGTTCTTTCCAAAACAAATATTACTCTTAATAAACAAGTTTCTCGTGTATCAACGAGCTTCCTTGTTCCTATATAGACGTGTAAAGTTCTGAAATCATTTATTTTACAAGAGTTTTCCTGTCAAAAGGACAATTTTCTGTGTTCAACAAAGGAAGAAGAAACAGAACTACTACAAATTAGTTTTCTTGTATCCTGCAACGATGTTCCTGTTAATTTACAACCTTTGTCTTATTTCATAGTTCATTATGTGGATCATGAATATTCATTAATATGACTGGAAGTGCTTCAACCGTGGATCGTTGCACTAACCATGAAAAATGTCAGCTTACATAGGGTTGGGTATATAAGGCTAACAACTTTTATTGAAGTTGTCAAAGATTAGGTGTAGGATTTAGGATTAAGAATTAGGTGTAGGATTTAGGATTAGGGACATGATTAGGCATGAATGGTCAATCCCATATGATGTTGGATCATGTTCTTTTTGTTTCAAAAATATTATTATGTGATAAAAACAGGGAAAAAATGTAAATTTACAGGTTGTAAATTTACAAGGTGGTCAATAACGTGAGCCTGTAAATTTACATTATCTGTAAAATAACTACTGGAAGCTGTGGAAAAACGGGAACTCCTGGCGTCCCAACTGCCAGGAAATTTCCTGTTAAAAAACGGTGAAATTTTTTACAGTGTAGTTATGGATTGTCAATCTGCCAATGGACTATCAATCTTAATGGTTTCATCTTGACAAAATGCCCTGACAGCTCAGATTTTTATAAGCCTACCCAAAGTTAACAATTGCGGTAGTTGGTTAGAAGCAAAAACAAATCAAGGAAGTGAAAGTAATAATTACAGCCAATATTCGCAATTATGATCTTTAGCTATAAGGAATTTATAATAGACGAACCTGATCAGATTGTATTGCATGGACGGATATTTTCCGAATTCTTAGGCCCGAATTTACAAAGGAGGATTCTGCAAAACCCACGGATCCGTGGATCCGTGGGTTTTTTAATTGACGGCTCCAAGGATCCACCAGTTTATGATTCACCAACAGTTGACCCAAATTATGACGTATTATGACGATGTGGATCTGTGGATTCAGTCAAGTCCACCTTTGTGAATACCATTTTGAAAATCCTAGGTCCAACCCTAGGTTAAACCCAGGGTTGAATCCATGGATTTTGCAGAATCCACCTTTGTGAATTCGGGCCTTAAAGTTTGACGGGCTTTGAAAAATTGTTGTTGAGAAATATTGAACTTTTAATGTGTTTTATATAGTGAAGGTTACCACTGTTTGCAAAATGATGACAAAGTCGGATTGCTATGGATACGTGCAAAAGATGGAATCCTTTAAAATAATGTTCAATGTCACAGACGGACGAAATGCTTACTCTTAAAGGGACTTAGTAGCTTTCAAAAATAAGAGCAATTATATCAAGATTAATAAAATTATATTGTTCCAACAGTAATAACAAACTACTGAAAGTTTCAGATCAAACGGGAGTCATTTACTACCTTAAAACAGTGTAACAAACAATGCCAAGCATACAGCCGAACACCAGTACCTCTGCTGATAACTCACCAGGCCGCTAGAGAGAGGGAACTTTACAACAGGAAATAGGGGTGTGGAAAAGCACATGTTTTAAAAACCATCCGGTGTTGGTTTATAAATTTTGAGTATGAAATCATTGATATCTCGAAGGTAAAGCAAGCAATTAGCTTGCAATTTTTGAAGAGATACCAGACTGACCTAAGTGTTTATAATTATGTTGGCAAAATAAGCTAAATCGAATAAATGTGATTTGAATATCATTCAATGTTACTGCATCCCTTTAACTGATCAGATTCAGATAGAAACCAATAATGTCAAGTGAGTAAATGATTCGTTTGTCTAATACAGACCAAGTATGTCCTTAAGTCATGTCAGCTGAACTGATTTTGGATCTCATAAATTCATAATTACGATAGGCCCTAGTGTCCAATTCAAGAACATTTGGCTGTGACTTTTGATTGTGCTATTTGAATCTCTCTTTATCATTGGTTTGTGTATATCAATGGGTAATTTCTTGGGGGGGGGGGGAGGGGAAAATTCTCTTTCATGATTGCGAGCCATAGTGTAGCAAATGACTGCTATCTTAAAGGACTCCTCCGGGCTGGAGATTTGCATTATTAGAAAAATAAGTAAAAATCTAAAAAGCACAACACTTAAATTTCATCAAAATCGGATCACAAATAGCAAAGTTATGAATTTTCTTAGGTTTGAATTTTTTAGGAAACAGTTTTTGCCATCTTCAAATTGGCAAACTGATGATGTCTCAGTCCCCTACTTTCTTTGTTTTTATTGTATGAAATACTTATCAAGTTTTCTCCCCCAAGGACATAAAAACAGGGATTAATCCTTGTGGATGTTCGGTCACAAGTGCTTTTACCTATTTCAGTATGTGGGATAGATTTTCTGTATACGCAATATATGAAAAAATGAGAAAAAAGGATTTCATATAATAAATACACAAGAAGTAAGGGGACTGTGACATCATCATTTGCTCATTTGATATTATATTCAAATGAGACAATGAGACAATGCCAAGAACTGTTTTACGAAAAATTCAGATACTAAAATGCATAACTTTGTTATTTTTCATCCGATTTTGATGAAATTTTCTGTGTTGTGCTTGTTAAATTTTACTTTATTTTACAAAACTTTTTCATTTCTGCCCGGAGTCCTCCTTTAAGTTATCCATAACAATTCAATACAAAGAGAGATAATGAAAATTTACTTTTGAAAGTTTGACTCAAACAATCGGCCTCATGCCAAAAGGGCCTTACCATTTTTAGTATGTGTACAATATGAATGGCCTTTAAAATGTTAAGGCCCTTTTGGCATGAGGCCGATTTATATGATGACATTCTTGTCACAATAGGGCATAAGTCCACGAAGAATAGATATACGCACTGTAAAAAAATAACTGTAAATTAACATGTTTTTTGGCATGTAAAAATACAGCTTTTGGTTATTTTTTTTTTATTTTACGATATTTTTCTCGTAAAATGGCAGTAAAAGTGTAATTTTCTAGGAAGTCGATTTGATTTTACAGTTACCAGCTCATGCAACTGTCAATAAACAGGAATGGTATATTCATATAACCTTTCCTGCTCGTTTACGAATTATTCCCGTAATTTCAGTTTCCGTAACCAGAATTTTTGTCAAAAGACAGCAAGTTCTTTCTAAAATAAATATTATTGTTAATAAACAAGTTTCTCGTATATCAACGAGCTTCCTTGTTCATATACTTGTAGGGTACATGCAGGTAATATGGGCCAGCAGGTAATATGGGCCACCTGAAGCAAATCATGTCGTGACCGTCGACCGGTGACCGGTGACCGGTGTGAGCACCATAATGTTGTTCATATGAACTGTATACGAAAATATATATCGTCATGAGAGCATCTGATGCCAAAACTTACGGCATTTTTTTACCCTGATGTGAAATTTGATATTTCACAAAATGTGATGGTGAAAGAGTGTTTGAGGGGGTAACTGCAATTGTTTTGTATATTTAATAAGCTTATAGTTTCATTTTGATCATACTAGCGTGTACAGGTCAATTTGTTGTAGTGAAGGGGTGCAATGTGGCATTGAATGCTTGCCTGACACAGCAACATTAGTGCAGGTAATATGGGCCATCCAAAAGGGCGGAAATGATTCTGGTACTTAGTATTGGGATGACGCATTAATCTCTTTGCTACGATTTATTTGGGTATATTCACAGTATATAAATTAATATAAATAACTTATTGTAGGCCTACATTGACTTGTATAATGAAAATAATATTTAAATAATATTAAAAAAAGAAATCATATACAAAATGCAAAACAATGAAATATATAGTCAAAGTATCTACTGAAAGGTCTTATAATTTCAAATGATATCTTAAAGTTAATGATTTTCAACATTTTAAGCAAATTCCAAACATGGTAAAGTCATTGTAGTTTTTAAAACATACATTAAATACATGTGCCCATATTACCTGCACATGCAGGTACTATGGGCACTTTGGTAATGACGTCAACATTTGAATATTGCAGACAGGGGGGTTGGTGATAATTGTTTTTCTTCACAATAAAAGTTAGAGCAGTAGTTATTGATTCATATAAACAAAGATTAGACTGTGTGTCATTTTGCAAATTTATGCAAATTAGGCAAATTAGCTTAGGGGGCCCATATTACCTGCATGTACCCAATAGTTCTGCAAGCATTACGAGAGTTTTCCTGTCGAAAAGACAATTTTCTTTGTTCAACAAAGGAAGAAGAAACAGAACTACTACAAATCAGTGTTCTTGTATCCTGCAACGATGTTCCTGTTAATTTACAACCTTTATCTTATTTTACAGTTCATTATGTGGATCATGAATAATCATTAATATGACTGGAAGTGCTTCAACCGTGGATCGTTGCACTAACCATGGAAACTGTCAGCTTACATAGGGTTGGGTATATAGGGCTAACAACTTTTATCGAAGTTGTCAAAGGAGAGGTGTAGGATTTAGGATTAAGATTTAGGATTAGGGACATGATTAGGCATGAATGGTCAATCCCATATGATGATGGATAATGTTCTTTTTGTTTCAAAAATATTATTACGTGATAAAAACAGGAAAAGACTGTAAATTTACAGGGTTGTAAATTTACAAGGTGGTCAATAACGGGAATCTGTAAATTTACATTATTTGAGAAATAACTTCTGAAAGCTGTGGAAAAACGGAAATTTCCTGTTAAAAAACGGTGATTTTTTTTTTTTTTTTACATAAGTGCGCCGATACTAAATGGTATACGACAACAGGTATATTGACAAATATTGATATTGTGTTGTCCCTATCTGAGTTATCAAAACGTATAAAAGTGTATCAGTGAGGTTTAAAGCTCAAAATAAATTGATCCATATTTGTGGGACATCGCACTGTAAATTGGTAATTACACAGGCGTGTATGGGTGGTAACGGTTCAAGATCACATCGTCATTTTTTAAAACGATTGTACTCTACCCCCTGGGGACCCCAGAGTTCAATATGCATACAAAAGCTGTTGAAATATTGTCACAACTTTACTTATTTTCGATGTTTCTGTTTGGATTATAACTTTGAGGTGTTAGCCGAGACAGCCTCGATCAAACGAAAATATTTCGCCCAAGCTACCTTCCACAGAGTGCATATAAACTTTGTGTAAACTTTGAGAAACGTGATAGGTAAAGGGCTAAACCATCCCTATTCGCAATCGTAAATATTTACTTATTGGTAGAAAAGAAGTCCATTGAAATCGATTTGTACAAAGCAGACAATGATTGTAAACCTTCAATGAATGGAGATCGAGCGATTGAATATAGGGCTTGGTAATACATTTCGTGTGGTTGATCATGGTCATGATATATGTTGTTCATCCTCTTTTTGGTTAACAAGTTTCCGGAGCCCGTATACAGTGCCGTTTGCCCATCGAACAGATCGGCTTATATGAATGAAAACAGCTGAGTTTTACAAGCCTTTACTGGTTACGGGCCCCGCTTGATATATAACCCAGGCTTTAGTATGGTAATGCTCTATCTGAACCTAAATCACTTACTTAGCTCTTATATTAAAGGGTTGATTTGATCGTATATCGTAAAAATAAACCTAACCTATTTGTTGACGATTACCACAATATCATGCATATAGTTTTAGATAGTTTCGTTTATTGCACTTGTGTCTAAAGATTATTTCCTTGCGAACTACTTTAGTAAATTAATGTCATTTTTACTCAAAATGAAACATAACTAAACGAAAAAATATGGTTTCCATCATAGTCGTAGGCTTCTTCTTGCTCGGCGCATCTCTACTCCTTTTATTGGGAAATTAAGATATCCACAGTAAATCACGTATTGAAATGAGATAAAATGCTATATCTAAAAATAAACATGGACTGTTTGTCATTTTATCGGACTCCAAGTATATAAGTGATAGGCCTAATAAGTTTTTATATCACCATAAAATTACAACAACACGCTTGTATATTGAATGTCACGGATGATGAACTCGAAAGGTGCATTACACTAAAGAAATATCTGTATTTTATTTAAAGAATTTTTAAAAAATGCAGCATTTCTTTTGCATTTTTGTTTACATCTCTCCCGATAACGACTCGACCTATATGAGATAGAGATAATACGTCTCACTTGTTTTCATCTTCACATCGTCTCCATACTGAAATACTTCCTATTACCCCCCCCCCCCCCTCCAACGGACAATTGCCACAATAAAGATATAAATAAATCAAAGTTCTTTTGTATAAAGATAAGTGTTAAAGTGATCAATCAGCATTATTATTATTGATATCTTCAATCGTATCTGATTTCATTTCTTGAAATAATATTTCGCGTAAAGAAATAAAAGGAAAAGCTTTGACTGTGGCATTCTTGAAAGACTCCAACAAAACTATTGCTTACAAATACTCCCAGTCGGCCAACGACCGCACAAAATATGTGACGCATATTCAATATAAGTTTTGTACATCAAGTAACTTTATAATACAAGATGGAGTCATGTATAGAAATCAAGTTTTATTTTCCACAACGGAAGAAAAACATGAGAACTAATCGACCAGATGATCAGCATTGACAAGGGAGGTGGAATTGTTATCCCTCTATTATAATCACAGCACCATGACAGGTCATTTTCTACAACTATTAATATTTCTCTGTAGACTAAACAGATCATATCTGCGAACATTTACTTTATCAAATATTCCATAACATCACCCCAGGTATCCGACACCCTGCAGTAAAGTGGGCGTTCTGTCCTTCGAATATTAGTTTAACCTCGAACTATATGATTCAAGGGTTGTGAATTGCTTTTAAAAGCGTGATGTCTTGACAGCTTTAAAAAAATTTTTTTTTATTTGTTGAAGCTCTTTTATGTTAAATGTGCCTTCGTGTGCATGGTTTAGCTTTGATGGCGACAAGGAAGAGGTCTGAACATATGTAAAAAGGACATTATGTAAGCATATATAGGCTTATATAGGGATAAATATAATACAAATATATATATTATAGCCGAACATAACATTAGTTTTCTGTCTGATACGTCTTTTGTCAAGAGCAATTCGATAAATTTAATACAAAGCAACCGGAAATTAGATGAAAATGGCATTTTTTTTTGCTAACAAATACTAACAAGGCTATCTTGTAAAAATTATATTTATCCAACACGAATTGAGCCCCGAAAGTTTGTTCGGGTCACATATTTCATAGCCAAACTACTTGGAACTCGAGTTTATCTATCTTCAACAACACTTTAGATAAAATGTTGATCTAAGTCAATAAATGTACTAGACTTTATAAATGAATTGGTTAAAATAAGTCTGTCACGTAAACTGATCAACTTTTGATATCACCCAGGTGTCTATGTTGAATGTTCGGATTAAAATGAGGCATTTTCAGGTTTGACTATCAACACCTATGTTTTTATATCTTACAATTTCAATTACTGACAAACTTTTAGAAATATAAACAGTGGTAGAATGGCTGTCAGTGTATATTAGGATCAAATCTGTAATCTGTTAGCCCCCTCCAGCGTTCACACATGGCGAGTTCGTTGTATTGTGATTATTTGGATGCTATATTTAGTGGACAAGTGTATTCATGTGTGTTCGGTGCCTCATTGCTCATGAAAACAAATACATGCAATGAAGCTACGCACTAGTAGGGATACTTCAAAGCTTTACCGTGTTTTAAAAATGTTACAAATACTAGCTTCTAGGAAGAGAAATGGTCCGAAAAACAATAAAATTTGTTGGCAAATAACCAAATATTCGACAAATCATGCTCTGTGGAAGATAAGCATAACAGTTAAATCATCTGAGCGTGATAAATAAATGGATGGTATGGAGGTAGGCGCCAATCCGGGGGATGGGCTTTTGGTACCCTGGGAGCGTCAGGGGAAAGGTGAAAAAAGGGAAAAACAGACAAGGGGAGAAAAAAAAAGAAAAGAGAAAAGGATAGGTATATGAGAAAAAAGAGAGGAAAATGAGTAGAGGGGAGACGGAAAAAAGGAGAGAGAGAGAGAGAGAGAGAGAGAGAGGGAGGAGAGAGAGGAGAGAGGGAGAGAGGAAGGGAAGAAAAGAGAAATAAGAAAAGCCCACCCCCCCCCCCCCAAAAAAAAAAAAAAAAAAAAAAAATGGTAAATGAATCAAATAGCTTTTGTAGCACCAAATTAATCTCAAACTCTTTGGGATGTCAAATTAATCTGAAACTTGCGGGTGCCAAATTGCCCTGAAATTTAGGGGTGCCAAATTGCCCTGAAACTTATGGGGGTGCCAGACTGTTCTGAAATAGATAGTGTGTGCCTGTTGCGCCCCTGAGTCGCAATTAGTAATATTAAAGAAAGAAAAGAGAAAATAAGCTAAAAATATTTTTACTAAAAGTGAACACGACAGTAGAGGCGATATTCATTGGTCAGACAGCGATTAAACTCCGTAGATATTATACAGTGCGTCCAAAAAGAACTATACACTTTTTAAATAGCTACTAAATAGAAAATATATGATTCTTGCGGGAAAGATTTATATGTATATATAGGCTCATATCCTCAACTATCATTATGACACAAACAATTCCGAAATAACCCATGCTTCAGTGAGTAATGCCCACTTTTGTAAAGGACATAAAAATTAGCCTGCGCAGGAACTCACTATTCTTTTTGCACCTGGTTATGGAACGCCATGAAGGAGTCAAAATTAATGATGGAATCGATCGGCCAACAAGACAAAAATGAATTGAAGTCAAAGCATAATCAATGATATGAAACAAATGGTGAAACATAACATTTTTGCATAATATTTTTTTTTTCTGACTTTTGGTTTATCTTTGACTCTGTTGGCCCTGATTTATTCCATCGTTAATTTTGACTCATTCATGGCGTTCCATAACCAGGTGCAAAATGAATAGTGAATTCCTGTGCAGGGTAATTTTTGTGTCCTTTACAAAAGTGGGCATTACTCACTGAAGCATGCGTTATTTTCGGAATTTTTGGTGTCATAATGAAATTGAGGAATAGAAGTCTTATATACATACAAAACTTTTATCCAAGAATCTTATATTTTTTATTTGGTAGCAATTTCAAAAGTGTATAGTTCTTTTTGGGACACACTGTATATAGGCCGAAGCTATAATATCCATATCGTGTAGGTCAATAATTATCAGTGACAAATTAAATTAAACAGAACACGGGCGACAGTTTTTAACAAATTTATTTTGAATCTTGACACGTCTCTCCGATTTTCGACTGTATTCGTCATCATCCACAGTTGTATCGGCCATTCTCGTCAACATTGGCAAGTTTTAGAAATATCGACATTATCAGCTCCTTGGTAATATAGGCATCATCCACAGTTGTAACGGTGAAAGTCTGCATTCTTGTCAATAGATTCTCGGCTATCTCGACACCATTTTCGGTTGTAAAGGCGAACGTCGGCAGTCTCGTCAACATCGGCAACTTTAGAAGCAATTTCGGCAAGTCCTGGTATTCTAAGCTTCTCGGTAGTGTTGGCATTATATACAATTTAAAGGATCCAGATAGACATTGGCAAGTCTTGAGAGCAGTTTCGCCATTTTCGGCATTCTCATCTTCTCGGCAAGTCTTAGAAGCAATTTCTGCAAGCTTCCCCATTTTCAGCTTCTTGGCATCTTGGCAATTTTAGCATCCTCTCCAGTTTTAACGGCCAAGTAAGAAAGTCTCGTCAAGTCTTGGGAGTCTTGCCATGTTACAGCACTATCAGCTTGTCGACAATCTTGGCATCACTCGAAAGTTGTAACGGTCGAAGTTGGTAGTCCGTCAATATCAGCAAGGCTTTGGGAGCATTTCCGACAATTTTCGGCATTCTCGGCAATCTGGGCATTATCCGTAGTTTTAATGGTGAAGGTCGACAGTCTATTCAACATTGGTAAGCCTTTTAAGTAATTTCAGCAAGTTTCCATTTTTTCAGTTTCTCAGCATCTTGGCAATTTTAGCATCTTCCCAAGTTGTAACAGACTAGGGAAACACTCTCGTCAATATAGACAAGTCTTAACTTGGACGCAGTTTCGCCGATTTCCGTCATACAGTTTGAGTTTTAGTTTGAGTTTATTCAATATTTCCAATTACAAACAATATTATCAAATGAAAAATGTTTGTCATACCATTTAAAATACGTTAGCCAAGTATTGTCAACATACTCGGCTTCTCGCAAATTTGCATCATTCGCAGTTGTAACGCCGAATGTCGGCAGTCAACATTGGCAAGTGTTGGGAGCAATTTCGCCTATTTTCATCATTCTCTGCTTCTTATCACTTGTCCCTGTTGCATGACACTTACAATTAACGGAAACTTTGCCATAAGTTTTATGAAAACCTACAATCGAAATTTTACTAAGTTTTTATAATTTATCCATGTTTCTTATTTGTTCCTATGTCAGGCAAGCCTCAGGCAAATTTCAGGTTGTCAAGAACAACCTTTGTATAAAAAGTATGCATAAAATTTAAATTTTGTGAGTAAACTGGTCCATTTGATCGGCTGTTGAGCAATGGTAGTTACCATTGATAGCAGTTTTTAAGCAAAGGGCCCCCGACCTTTTATAAAATAGCGTATTGCTGCACTTTCTTCATGACTCATGATGGTTGTTTATATAAGAGCTAACCATTATTATTATTTATCATGTTTATAACAATTGTCACAATTCATGGATGAGATATTATATTTTACCTTGGGCAAAGGCGACTAAAAATAGGGCGATTTAAATAGAAAAGACGGGATTTTAATGACCAAGAACGCGTCACAACTCAGTAATCACTAAATAGTCGCTCAAGACCAAAAGGCGCCGAAACATTTAAGCATCATTGAGTAATACCGGTCACAACCGAGCGTAGGCTCGAGGCATGAACGTGCAGTGTACTTTGCGTTGCCCGTAGCCGCTGTCGTCCAGGTCTTGTGATACCTACTTTTCTGTGGGAAAGGTATTGCAAACACCTCCTGCGCGTCTTACCTGCTCTGCGCGCGCCTGAGATAAAGTACGTGCGATGTACAATTTTTCTACAGAATCAGCCATATATTGGGATGTACGATGTATGTACGAATAGTTGGGACTACCGCATTAGGAACCTCAATCAACAATCACGAATTTTATTTGAAGGAATGGATATAAAATATGAACAACAAAAGGGTAATAGCAAGTAGAAATCCCAGAAAAGTACATAATATTTATCAACACACCACTGCGATCAATCCAATCAATAGTGCAAGAGGTCAAGTTTAGATGGCCGGGGGAGGGCTGTCCATAAGATACTTTTCCAGTTTGTTGATCGAAGACATTAGTTTGCACATAATTTAAGCCACAATAAAAACAAATATATGATAAAATATATTTTCAAATATTTTTTGCTTTTTATTTTACTGTACAAACGAAAGCTACTATTGCATTGCATTTTATTTAGAGGGAAGTTAAATCTATTTGATATGAGTGTTATATACACCCTTTATGCTTTTCATCAGACGAATTAGCCGAGTTAACGAGTCTGGTGTTGACCGCCTACATGAGCAAAACTGCACTGTCGTCTACAAGATACACTTAGCTTTTGATATTGATAACCCATGTCTTTAATATTCATGTGTGTTTTGATGATATTTCTGAAATTATACCTCATATAATGAGGGGAAATTACCTATATAAAATGCCCACAAAAAGTCATTGCGCTTTTGTATAATTTCCCCAATGTTCAATTTTTCCCGAACGTATTCTATTTGTTTTGAATACTTTTGTTGGGCTAGTGGTAATATTTTTGACGTTAAGACCACTTTGATCCTGATAGGTGCACAGTTTTTAGATTTAGGCCAATATAAAAATAAAGGTACTAGTGGGAACAAACAAAAATTAGGTATGAAATCTTCTTAGACGTTATGTGTAAGTGGTATCAAATCAAAGCCAATATGATAATATATATACATATATACATGTATATATATATATATATATATATATATATATATATATATATATATTATATTATATATAATTTGTTTTTGTAATACAAAATCTATACTAATTTTTGTGCGACGAGGAGCAAATTGAAATGACAAAAACCCTTTGTTCCTTTCACTGCCATCTTGTTTGTTTTTTTTTTCTTTTTTTTTTCGAAATCTACACAAAGATGGCATGCGCAAAACGGATTTTATGAGATATTAGAAAATTTATCATATCTTAATATCTACTGAACCAAATGAGATGAAAAAAAGTTTTTCCTGCTTTATCAGGTTGTGATTAATCTTTCGATGATATTATCAAAATGTTGCAGAATTGTACCATTTTATTTGAAACAGACTGGGGCGAATTCTCTCTGGATCTCTTTAATTCGCATTCCTTTTGACGAGATGAGGAGAAGCCTTAGAACGTCTATTCAAATCTCATTTGGGCCTAGTAATCGTTTTGATGTAATCGAAATGATAACAATAATAAATTCTGAAGTATAAATGGTCTTGGACAGGTCTTTATTATTACGCTCTCCTTTCACTCAATCCTGTCGATTTTACAAAAAGGGAATCTTTTTGATGGTCATTAAAAGCTCCATTAGGGTTAAGAATATCACATTTAATTTGGAAGAGAAGATGTGAGTTAAGACTGCTGCTGTATTAACGCAATATCCGAGCGCTATGTCAGTCGGTTTTAGCAAGAGGGTCCAACTAGACCATCGGTGACTAGACATGGCTGAATTTACTTCCAAACTATTGATAAAATTCAAGAAAGTTAGTTAGTTCTTTTGGTAACATACTTAATGCCTAATTGACAATGGCGCGAGGCCAAAGGTGTGAGCCCCATATTGATTATTTAGTGAATGAATCACTTTACAATGCCTTGCGTACGCGAACAGACTTTGGAACATACACATGAGAATACTATTTATTCCACCTCTATCCGAGTGAGGTCTGTAAATCAAGAATACTACATCCTCATTTTGGCACTCCGTTGTTAGTCCTTGATCTGTTCAAAGAGTTCTGTCGTGTTGGTCCTCCTATATTACCCCTCATAATCCAGTGGCGTCCACCATTGTCCACGTAATACCACAAATTCTACCATAATAGGGGTATATCATCGCACCTCCACTGACTTCAACACTAGCTCCTAAGATCTTCCCTAGATGAATAGGCGTGACCAGATACTAAGGACCACATACATTCAGTGATCGGATGAATTAGAGATATTAAAAATGGAGGTTGACTATGAACCCGTCGCTGTAAGTTCAAATATTTGTCTTTTATTCATTGCAGATCATGTTTTGCGTGACAGAATATTGTTGTTGTCGGTGTGACTCATTGATAAGATTTAAACCGCAAAATCGATCTTTTGAAACTTGTCCTGCGCGAGATGCTTTATCACAAGTCAATAAGTAATGCAATGTATTGTATTATTAACACATATAATTTGTCGTGTTATAGGCCTATATATACACACATACACGATTATCGTTCGCAAATATGTCAAATAATTTTACTTCCAAAACGTCACATATTTCAGCAACATGTGGGCTTGTTTGTTTGTGCTTCACGAGTACAAGCCATGAATATAAATCATCTCTTGTTGATAACCATAATGGAGCTTTATTGTAAAGAGGCAGAATAATGTACAAAGTGTTAAGGTAACGAGGCTTCACAAAGTCCCATTGAGGAGTATACAATTTCACAAACAAAACGAGAGACCAGTTTTATTACACATAATAATGTAGTGCTTGTTATTTGAATTACTCAGGCGAAGCCATGGAGTTGTTGACTATTATGAAGTCAATAATATTTGCTATAAGTATCAGAGTATAACTGTATGTAGTGGCTATGGTCTGTAAAATAGTTAACGTTGATTAGTTCTTAAACTTATACTTAATCAATTTTTGAAGGTGCGCTATGTTGATATCAGCTGTGCTTCTATTATTCTATCTCATTAAATCCCAAAGAAATTCAGTAGAGAAAGTAGGCTATATCTTTCATTGTTACACTTTGTTACGATAAACATGCTGACACTTGATTTAAATATGATATTAGATACATCACTAATATTCATTGTAAATGAGGTACACAAAATAAGCCAATTTCTCTGCTAGTATAGCCATAATACTATTGATATTATTAATGAAAATTATAATAATCTTAATTTTTCGTATTCTGCATAATAATTTTGACATAGGCCTACAATACTAGCTTTTGTATCTTTTACACAATTAACAATACTCACTTAGATCGAAAATATTGTATGAAAATTATATTCAAATTTACATGTAGATCCATTGAAGTGGTACCTTCATTATGATTTCAAAAATATTCTATTTGTATGACTATCCATGCACTGTCGTTTCGTGTGTGATGCACTTGACTGGAAATATCCATTTTTCGTTTGAGATAAAACAGTGTCAAAATACATTATTTTGTTCCTTAAATACTGAAGCAGTATTATATACATAATACTCAGTTCCTTCTTATTGTTCAGTTTTATTTCTTAATTATAATTACTTTTATGTGTGACAAATTTGTAAACTCTTTGTAAAATATTTGAATTCCTTAGTTAATGTTTGTTTGTCCGACGTAAACTCATTGATAATGTGATAGCAAAGTCTAAAGTTCAATTGCTATGTGTGCACCCACTCTGTTTTTTTAAAATCGGAAATAAAACCTTTAATGACTGAAATAATATCGAGTGTCGTGCGTTTTACCCTCCATGTAGATAAATGTCTATGTTGTTAGTGCATTAATTTATTTCATGAATAATATTGTTTATCAGTTTCTGATTCTGAAGAACTATCACACACTCATATTAATTTACGCAACGGTGGTGTTGATAGTCAGACACGGTCTCAATTCTAGATTTCTATTTAAATGCAATATTGAAATATTTATAGGCCTATGTATGTTGATATGAGATTAAAGTTTACAACAAAATAGTAGTGAGATTGGAAAATAAATAAATCACATCGTCAATTATACCAGCACTTTTCTTTTCTTTCAGACGAAATGAAATTTCATCTGTCATGCGATATGATATTAAATCTTAGTATAAATTTAGTCATGATAGTATAGTCTTCACACTGAATTATAACATTCTACAAAAATAAATCAAGGACACAATGGTATTGTGGATTAGATCTATATATTTTGAATTCAAAAGCTCTGTTTACAACAAAATATAAGCCAAATTGTATAGGCCTATATGCTGTAAAATACATAATGGGTGCTGCTCGCTGTTCCGAAGGTTCGTTGCTCCGAAACTGAAATAGGGTTCGTTATCCCGAACGTTTGTTTATCAAAAAATGGAACAGGGTAAGTATGTCTTACAAACCCTATTAAACTGTCAGACTTATATATCCTATTTCATTTTCGGATCAACATAACCTTCGGACAAATTGATCCTTCGGAATAATTAACCCTATTTTATTTTCGTACTTGACAACCTTATTGACGACATAACCTGCATTGTCCTTTCGAAGCTGGTTGAATATTTAGATTCTTTTATTTCCAAAGATTGAAAATCAGATACAGCTTGTGAGGAGGTCGACGTTCAGTTATGGTGGTATCTCACTTCGCGGAGACGGGTTTGAGACGAATTTGGAACAACTTTGAGACGGTTTTGAAACAGTTTTGAGACTGTTTTGAACGAATGGTCGCGAAGACGTCTCCTGAGTCCCCGCGACGTTCATGAGTTTCGGGATCTCCAACCGGCTCAAAGTCAGGCGCGGATCCAAGAAAACCGAATTGAATGCATTTCTCGGGCCCAATTGTCTGGGAAAAAGCGGCTCTTTTTATGTTTGGCATGGGCCCCGGTACTTTCATTGTATTCGTCGGTCTGCGTCCGCTATGCAAAGTAGTCCAAATTCCGTTTCCGCGATGGAAAAAAAAAGTATGGGGAGACGTCTCCGCGACAAGTTTCAAAAACAGTCTTAAACTGTTTCACAGCTGTCTCAAAGTAGTCCAAACTCATCGCCGCGAGTGAGATACCACCATAATAAAGCCGGTAATGGGGGGCGTACTGGAGCAAAGACAAGACCAAGAAGGGTCGAAGACGAAATTTATGGATATCAGCACCGATCCGCGTCAGTCAAGGTGAAAAGTCAATTATTTTTGGCAGTCTGCTTGACCTCTGCAGACTTACGCTTCATTCTTGCAGACATACCTGAGATGTCCTCGCAATCAACCGAGAATGTTTCAGGATATCGCGCATCATGAAACAACACTACGGATACGTCTATTATCAGTATTGGAGTGGTAAATCAGGGTCTAAGACAACGGTAGATCACATTTAGCTAATGCAGACAGTATGAAGTAATAATTAAAAGTATAATCAGGGGGTGGGAGAAAAGTCTCCTGATTTTCGTTTTTCACAAAATTACGCCAATCGCTATTATTAAAAAAAATTATTATTTCAAATATCAACAACATGGTAAATAAAGCAGTGTTTTAAAGGATAGAAAATTAATTTAAGATTTTTTTGACCATTTCATATCTAAATAGAATTGGAAACCAAACGTCCAAAAGTATAGGTATTTTGGGAACAAGAAAGAAAAAAACTACAATATTTTGTTTCGGCTTTATCTACATAATTATTGACACATGCACTTCTTCTAAATGAACACATAACATTTTGGTTAAATGTTGAAAATTACACAACTAATATGCATTTTTAATAGAATGTTCTGTACTAGAATTAAAACAATAATCATTTATTTAATACGCTTGCAATTTATAATTGAATAATTTCCAGAATTTAACAGTAAGGGATTTTTGCATTTTTCAACATTACACTGATTTATCAATAAGTTTATACATATTTATAATTATATTAAACTAATTATGCTACTCTCTTTTTCATTTTAAAAAAAAGTCTTTTATCCTGCACACAATGCTCAAAGAATTTATGGTCAAAACCTGAAAAAGGGTCTTTTAAGACGGGGCTTAAAAGTTCCCATTGATTTATTTTCGACATTGGCAGATTTTTTGAATGATAATCTATTTAAATGATTAGAATAGGCAGTTGTAAACTTAATGTTTCAGCTCTCCTTCGTCAACATCATCGGCACAATCATCACCATCATCATTACTCATTGCATGAACTTCATGGAGGGCGCAGTAAGTGGGCAACGTGCTCATCTTTTTCAAGCATTCTAAAGTGCCCATATTCGTAGCTAACAAGAGAGAAAACTTTCATACTAAAGATAACCATTTAGACCAATTAAAAGGCCCCTGGAAATCTTTTTGCAAGGGGGCATAAGATAATGAAAATGTCTCTTTTTGTCTTTCATAAGTAATAATATCGCATTAAAAGAAGAGTCAAATGATGCTAGAAATAAAATAACCCTCTAATCATGAGTTCAAATATTTGAAATAGTGTTGCGGAAGCATTTACCAAATGATGGAGGGGCGATGATTCGCACCGGGTTTGCTCAGGGCTACAACCTCTAATTTAATTTTGTTAAATAGCGATTCTCTTTTATTTTTTACATTGTAGACCTAAGTGCTTTTCTTTCAAATCTTCACTTTTTGCACTTTAATTGCCCACTGACGAAAGTGTCAATTTCGCCAGGAGAAAATTGTTCTCTGTCCACTGTGACTCCACTCTAATATAATTTTCCCCGCCTCTAATTAACCCATTACTAAAAGTAGTATTATCTTTTTTTATTTATGTTTTTCAATAAAGTTTCCATTCTGCTGAATAAATATTTTAATCTGTTTCATGATATCTTCGGCAAATAATATCTACTGTTCAATGATGAAATATAATAATTTATTTTAATATTTATCATTCGATCTTTAAAAATAATAATACTTTTTGAAACAAATTATATTCATTGTGAAATAATAATATTAATTTTCAGTGAAATATACATTGTATTCTTATAAACTTTAGTGATAGATTAAACGTTGATTCTGATTTGATTGAAATCAAATGAGAGTCAAATTAATTACTAAATTATTTCAGTAAACTGAACTTCTTTTTTAACATTTTGATTTGATTTGATTCGATTTTATTCATTTTTCAAGTATAAATAACATCCACAGTTAGATTGACATGATGATTCATGTTCTAGTCAGAGCTTAATTTGGAAATTATACATCAGTTCATTTTTAGAAAAGCAAAAGACTTTTCCCCCCTCCTTTTTGGCGTTCTTGGATACAAGTTAAATCTTCGACATCTTGTCGACGAATGATGTCGTAAGCTACTCGGCTAACTCACTTATATAGACCCAAACCAACTTAGCGCTTGATTGAATCCTTCTTTTTGGCTTCAGTGTATTGTCTTATTGTTTGACTGCTCTCCGCATTCCTTCTCCGGAGATGAGGGAAGCTGTTGTTGGAGCAGAAGCTTTCAGGAGCGTTTCCAGTCAGCTGGTATTGCTGGAGTATGTTTGGAGCCAAGGCGATGAAGGTATCATGCAGCCCATTTCGGCGTCCAGATTTTAGTCTCGACTAAAATTTGGAAGCGGACAATTTAATCTCTTGAGAGACGAGGAAGGTTTAAAGACAAGACAAAGCCAGTAAAAAGTGGGGTTCAGCATGCCTTCAATATAAGCGGATGGACCGCTGAATGGCTTAAAAATCCCGAATTTCACCTTCGGCGTCTTGTCTTTGCCCAGTGGACGGGGGGTATAAAGGGGGAGGGGAACGGAGTGAGGGATTTAGCTGTCGTTGAACCTGATATAAAACCTTGACCATAATATTGTTCGGTGGGGTAATAACAAAAGAACGTGGAATGCTGATGGTTATCTTGCTCATAATGATACTGACACGGTCAAAGGCATAGAGATAATTGAAATGATTTGAGCATAGCAGTAAAGAATTGATAGAATGGGTTCTTAGATGAGCAATGACAAATCCCATCAACAACTGACTTGAAATGAACTGCCATCCAAAAGTCAGCTTGTCAGCACCACAAATTTTGATTTAGATTGTAAAAAGCACATATATAAAGCTTGTACTCGTGTGACATATACTATACAACAAAATAATTAAATATCAATTGAATATTTTTGCAAAGGATTCACTCCTAACTCAGATGGCCACTGCTAATAACGGATTCGTGGTACGTATTGATATTATTAATTCATTAAACCTGACTGCTATCAAGAAATATGTATGTTTGTAATTGTAGTATCTCACTTGACATGGAGACGGGTTTGAGATGGTTTTGAAACTTGTCGCGGAGATATCTCGGAGAACCGTCTCACAAACGTCTCGTAAGTCTCCGCAGTAACATGTTCATATCTATGAGGGTTTTTTTTTCGTCGCGCGGAGACGTCTCGGAGTCGAAGATCACCCCAAAAGAAAATGATAAAAATTATTACTCAGAAACAATGCAATGAACCGTGATACCTGCACGTAGCAGAATCACGAACGTTAGTTATAATTCATCTTGTGGGCCTATGCATACACTCCATATTATCACACCTGTAATGGGGGAGGGGGTGGTCAAATTTGCCAAAAGTTAACGAGAGGCCAAAGAATGTCATAAAACATACTCAAAATAATCAAATGGTGATAAGCGCTATATACTCTGCTTTTTTACAAAGACAAACAAACCCCCCAAAAAACTATTCAAAAACAAAAAACAAAACAAAAAAATCGCCACAAAAGGGGCGGGGTCACTAAAACTTGTTAGACGAACAGTATATGTGAGAATTAATGGGGAGGAAATTTCTCATTTTGTTTTGTGTTATTAAAGTAATGCTATGAAGTCTGGATTAATCAAGCTTATTAGGTCCCTTTGTTTTCGATAATTTAAAGATTGTTACTCCCTTATGATTTTTCTTCACTAAAATGCATTAACGCGGTGACAGTTTCTTTTGGGGGCACAGCACTTTCTTCTTGAAACAACGGAAGTGTGGGTATGTTATTACTAAAGATTGATAGCATATCAATTGCAGTGTAATATATATTTATTCATACACTATTATCACTCTTATCAAGGAAACTATATACATTCGAAACACACACTCTTGACTCCAGGTTATCGGATATCATTTATTCTCATTTGTTTAATAATTTGTACAAATAATGCAGTCACACCAGGAATTTATACATGTACATCAAAGATAATGAAATATTTATATTACATCAAATATCAAGTTACTCGGTTTGTCCGGGTAAACGGGGATGTACATATACACTCTAAAAAAAATGAGTAAAATCTTACCCAATATTGAGCAAAAAGGTAACTCGCGTGAAATTGAGTAAAAAATATTACTCAT
>CALNVZ010002100.1:12383949-12395208 GCA_940671915.1 Paracentrotus lividus
CTTAGTAAGTAAATGATATTTATTACATAGACCGGAATGGGGAGAATAGACTCGAAAATATAAGATCATAGTAATGGACATAAAATGAACAGAGGGGGCAATTTGTGTACATATTCAGAACACTATCTAATATATTGGTCATGTGCTATTGTGTACAACTCGTAATAAATTTCGATAAAAGAGAAACAAGAGTATAGTTCATTGAAAGTTTCAGAAACAAAAGTATCAAGTATGTTTTATTTAATAATAGATAGAAAAACAATCGCTGATTCGAAATTATCGGCATAAGCATGATCATGATATTAAAGAAGTTAAAGAAAAAGTGAGGTCATGGGTAGAGAGGAGATCAAAAAACACACACAAGCTCTCAACTTAAAATAAAAGTGGAGATTTAATGACAAATATTTCAGGATAAGTTGCAGTAGGCAGTGCGATCATGCTCATGCGGTCCATCAGATGATAGAAATCTGAACATGGTGATCTGCTAAGGTGAGAGATCGAGCTGATGTCAATTAGAGAGATGATTATAATAACATGTAATTATTCGTGGTATTTCATTCATATGCTTATTTACTATATATTTAGAGCCAAGTTCCTGTTGCCTTGACGCATACAGTGTAGGCCTATTTAGTACACGTGTATCTTTACTTCACCCTCACTGATTATCAAATAGAATTTAAGGAACATGAAAATGATGTATACTTATTGCACTCTTTGTTTTTATGTTCTAGTGCAATCACCAATTTATGACGTGATACAGTGAAAGCACATTCATTTATTTACATAAGAGAGGAGGATATATTTAATTATGTTTTACTTATTTTTAGAAAGCGAGCATAATATAAACACCAGCTATAGCTAATGATAAAATTTTGTTCAATGTCACCAACTTCAGGATACACCATACCATAGTACTGACAAAAACACACTTTCTTGAGATTTACGCCACAGTTATATATATATATATATATATGAGGCAGAAATATGAAAACAAGTTATATAGCAATGTAGAAAAGAAAATAGAGAGCCACATTGCTTCATGTCATAGAGTTACTCTAGCTGAATTATTGTTTTTTGTGAAAATATTAACCAATATATTCTAAACTACTTGGTTCCATAATCAAGTCGAAGTCCTCGCAAACTGCCGATGTCATCCACACGCCTTCATCACCCAACCAGAAAGGTTCATTATCATCATCATCACCATCGCTCCATAGCCATCACAGCGCCCCTACATCATCACCGACGAGGGTTAATGCTTTGAGGAGTAGTAGATAGACGCCAGCACTTCAGTTGATATATCGATATGAGGAAGTCTTTTCCTCGAGTTGAAAACAACAGGTATGTTAAATCAAATTTGTTAGATTGAGACAATTCATAATCATCATATAAATCCTTCCACATGACAGTTCCTTAAACTGACAGGAAAAGTGAAATTGAGATAATTCTATAAACTAAAACACGTAAGTTGCCTCCAAACCATTTTAATATAAACTCTTATGAATGTGTATTGAATCCATTAGTATTCATTATATGTTGAGAGGGAATCCTTCTTAGTCACAATTTTAAACACTGAATTTCACAAGAGAATTTTGGCCCAACTTTTGCATAAAGGTCCACGATCCCCATTCCTGGAAAGATGGAATTGCGAGAAGATGAAGTAGTCATTAAAAGTCCAACCAATGAAATTTTGCAAAGTGGGGTAACGAGTTTCATTGCTTGATCCAATCCGAGTGTCACCATTCCATCCCAGCATGCTCCGCATTAAAGAAGGTTAAAAAATAAACAGGATACTTATGCCACATCAAAACGAGTAATTATTATCATAAAAATATGCATTTTAATTGTCTGTTGGAATGTACCTGATTATTATAAATATCCATTAGCGATGGCAATTACTAGTTATATAGAATTCTCAACTAATCAAGACATTGTTTAATGCTTCAATCATTTAGAATGCTTTCCTGGTGAACATAACACTTGAAAGACTTGACTTATCATCCACTTAGCTGTAAGCAACAAGATAAGCTCTCATAACCTACCGACATCCCGCCAACCAGGTACATCATTCCTAGTTCGCCCACGAGTCTATTTCATTCATCTGGATCCATCTGTGCCTTCAACAAGTAGATAAACAAAAGACAACGGTAAATGACCCTCTAAGGAAGCCGTAGGATCAAGCCTGACCTGAACGGCTGCAGAGGGAAGTACAAACCCAATGTCAGTTGGGAATTACACCCATCGCCTACACCACTGCCTTACCTGTTGAGAAACCTCCACCTGTATTACCTGGCGCCCATCACCACGTCATCCCCAAGCTTCAGGACATAGATGTAACTAGGACACAGTTTCAAAGAATTCAAGTGAATTAAAGTCACTAGAGGAATCCAACAAAATAACGCCATGGGGGAATTGGACTCCGAAAAGACCCAGCCCCATGAAGGTGTCGAGTTGACATATTGTTGCCCCCTTTCACGAATTTTTTGCTTTCCTGGTTCTTCCGACCTACATAGTGATGTCACCTCAGACAATTTTTAGGAAGCCATGGTAAACGATCAATAACACTCATCAATCAATATGGCAATAAATAGGCTTCGAAATGATGACCAGTCAGAGCATTAGAAGGCTGTGCGAGAACCTAGAGAGATTAGCGCTAAGGATTGTGTGTTAACAATAGATCCAATCCTATGTCTCTGGCACAGCCTTCCAAAACGCCTCTGATGACCAGGCCCAATCAGGATTGGACTTCAAATAAACCACTGACCATAGGTCCATTTGTCTTTTTCTGACAATAACTTTTCAATATGAGATTTTTTTAAGCTATTATCAAATAACTAGAGAACATTATATAGACATTAAAGAGAGACTATATATATCTACACCCTATTTCCATATAAGAACTATAAATGTTAATGAGATATCAGTTATCTCTTCAATTACCTGTGAATTGAAATAATAAGGATCTTATAAAGGCAAGAGGCCAAGGGATACAACAGACTTGTTAGTATATGTGTACGCCACATTTGTTCTACAAGTGATGATCCTGAGTTTAAAAATAATAATAATATACGATATATGTTGTATATATGTTTAGGATCTGTAATTTTCTAGGGAGAGTATATTTTTAAAACATGTTACATGTTTATATTGAATAAGCAATAAAAATTACCATAAGAATGAAATCCTTATTCTTAACAACAAACTAAATATGTTCTCAACAAAACAAACAGTTACACCACCACAGTGGAATTCCGTATGCCTTCTATACACGTCGTACATTAATCCAAGTATAGTAATCTATTTGCATGCCATATTAATCAAATGAAATAATGTTAAATTATTGTCTTTCTGTTTGCAATTTATTGGTCATAGTCACTTGAATGCTTCGATTCAAGTATAAAATGTTTTTATTTAAGCTTTTATTTGTATATCAAATATAGGTTTGGGTCAACAAAACAAGAGACTTTACTGTAGTTAGCGCAGTGTGGGTAGAATTACAACTGATTGTTGATTTAAAACGTCCAATGAAAAGGGGGGTTTTAAAAGGAACATATCTAAACTATTTGATTAATCAAAGGTAGCCTTTGGAAAATCTGACACTTTGCACAGGTCTCGTGACACATATATTTAACAATCATAATTTATACAGAAGTCATTTTGGGATAAATGAAGATGTGCTTAATTTGTGTGTAATTTACGGTATCGTTCATTCAATAAAAATTATCTTATCCTTACATGTAACATGAAAGATAAAAAATTAATTCTATTAACTACTCATGCTATGGGTCCACTTGTGCAACTATTTTTACATAATTTCAAAGTGGTCGGGGTCTTCCCGTCAATTTTTTAATTTCGAGGTATGGAGTCATTAGACGCATGTTGCAGGTCACCGAATGTTACAACAGTCTACATAGTACAATGTCAGCAGTAAATCAATTGAGTAAGACATCTATGGGTTTCCATTGTAACCTAATATGATTGTTAATATTTCGTGAACTTTGACCCTTTCCCCCAGGGGAACCAATTTAATTCCACAAGGATTCTTCCCAGGCCACTTGCTGGATGGAAATCAAGGCAGAGGCAAAAGGGCTTGCGTTAACAGGTCTTTGATAATTTCAGGAGAGAACTTGACTCTCGACGCTGCTATTTTTCTGCAAGAAAGGCGTTAGGTACAATCATCATATTTAAATATACCAACAGAAAATACAACAGTCACATTACAAATCGCATTTTCCAATTGAGATTTTGCCTTGTGTGGGCATTGTGGAAGTTTACGTTTTTTTTCATTCGCAATTCATGATAGGGCCAGAATTTTTCTAGTTATAATCAGCTGATATCATCCGGATTCCACAATATTGGAGGCCTACAGGTCTGTATCAAGTAAAAAAATGGTACAAGTAAGAAACCAGTTTTTTTTATAAGTATGAAGATTAGTCACAAACCTTGTAAATGCTTTCTATTTCCATAAAGCGGAAAATAGCTTTCTTTTCTTGTGCAATTTTTTTTACACTTCCTTTTCTGCTGTAGATTTCTTGAGGATATGATTAGTTTTTCTAACAATCAATGAAAATATCGGTTTTGTGCACCCCGTGTCCATGCCTTTGTGTAGTTGTAGGGGTTTCGGGATATAAAGCTGCAAAAATGACCATGAAACCAAGCAATAGTGTGTGTAAATTAAGTGTCTCTTCTTCGTCACCAAAAACTAACATAACTTGTGAATAAAATGTGTATTGTTACCTTACGCCTACATGTACAATATGCTACGTATTTGTTGTATTTCCAATGGGGAATTTATTGGGCACTCTTCTCCAATTTCTTTAATTGAGCTTTGTGGGAAATTATGTCCATTGCCTGTATTAGGGCTCTTACTGGACTTTTTAATTACTTTTGCAAAGAAGGAATAGAGGAACAACATCTGGTGAAAGGAGATAGGAAAGGATTGTCCCATATCTTTATATTCCTGTTTTGTCTTTCATGCAGCATGTTTTCTAATTTTGTTTAACATACTTGTATAATGTATGTATGCAAAAATAATTGCTTTTAAAGGTATCATGTAAAACAAAAGGACTGTTCTGTCATATTCATCAGAAGTGATAGGGAAATGTGATTCGATTGCCATAAAGTGATTGAAACACCCGTCATGTATCATTTTACAGGTTTTTAAAAAATTGGATTTCTAATATTTTTTCATTTATATTTGATTTTCATTGGGAACCGCCTCACTAAGGTTTGATCATCGCACCACACAAAGTTGAAACATGTCCTGTTAAATTGTAACATTGTAAGTGGCGTGTTTTCACAACGATAATACCGGCGCACTTCGATCTTTACGAAGGGGCCCAGTCCATAACAAGGAATCCAAATGTGTGGACCATCAACTTTTTCCCCAAGAACATTGTTAAGGTTGAACCTCCTTTTCAAATTGCCCCTCATATTCACAATTGCTTATTGAAATTTTGGATTTTTGTTAGGGAATTTGCGATGATGAAGTACAAAAAGAGATTTTCACAGGGTGAAAGGTGAGTATTATAATCTGAATGGAACAACCGATCCATACAATTAATGTATTAGAGGGCATGTGAAACGTTGGTGTTAGCAATGTAGAATATAACGTAGACAGGGACCCTTGATCCTTTAGGATTTTATCTTGTTCTAGCTTTGATATCAGCGAGGCATTGCCAATGGTCCCAAAATCTGTCTTTTTTTACTCAGAAAGGTCGCTGTAGTTTCGGCCGGGACCGTCTCCCGACCTAAGATAGAAATTTCGTATCCGCGACGGATAAAATAGTATTAGAGACGTCTCGGAGACGTCCTCTGAATTTCGGAGACGGATTTTTTTTTCTTCATAAATTGTCGCGGAGACGTCTCGGAGACGTCTCCATGATATTGGAGACGTCTCTAATACTTTTTATCCGTCGCGGAGACGTCTCCTCGAAAGTGGATACCACCCTCAGTTATCAGCAACCAGCTAGCGCTTTAATAGAAATGTATACAGGCGAGCTTTAGGGGCTGAGAGGTATGAAGAAAAAAAGGGCTATGGGTGCTATCTCACTTCGCGGAAACAAAATTGAGACAGATTTGCCCGCATGGCATTGCACTAGATCTGTCTCTGCGGACAGATTTGTGGTGGGCTACAGGCCCTACAGGAGACAGATCTAGTACAATGGCATGCTGGCTAATCCGTCCTTTGTACTACCTAACCTTTTGTATGTGGGACAAAAGATTTTGTCGCGGAAAGAGGAGACAATGCATGTTAGCAAATCTGTCTCAATTTGTTTTCCGCGAAGTGAGATAGCACCTATGTATCCACGGTATGACATCCTTTATGCAAGATGACAAAAGCGGGGTTTGCGCATTTGATTGCATTCCGCATACTATACGTCTTGTTCTTATACAGTGCGTCCCAAGAAAGAGTAAAGCAAACTTTGAGATTTACACATTAAGATTGCATGTCTTATGTGTTTAATGATTAGGAATATGTATTATTTATTTAATTATCATCATGACGCAGAATAATCTCACTTCGCGGTAATTACTTTGACACTTCTTTGAAACTACTTTGAGACGGATTTGGGCCTACTTTGAGACGGTTTTGAAACTACTTGGAGACGGTTATGAAACTGTTGCTGAGATGTCTCCTTAGTCCCTGCAACGTTTCATGAGTCGCGGAAAGTACTTTGAGACAGTTTATGAAAATTGTCGTGGAGACATCTCCGAGACGTTTCCGCGACGGAATTAGGTATCGGAGACGTCTCTAATACTTTTATCCGTCGCAGCGACGGAGTGAGATACACAGTATAACGAACTTGTACCTGTTCAATCATGGATGACTGAGCACTTGAACTTTTATTGGCTGCTTGGCGTACGCTGGTTTCTGCTTCGGCGTGTGTATCAGGCGGTAGACGGTTGAGGGTTCGGTGGGTATACGGTTAGGAGCGGGGGGGGGCCGCTTGATGTGAGAGGGGTGGTGGGGGGTACATACATGAGGGATATAGGTGGTATTTCATATTCGCCATAACCATGAAGAATAGGCCATAATTTCTTCTTCTTTTAAACAAAATAAAGTGCAAGTAGAAAGATTGATAGCCAAATCCTCATCATTCAAATTCAAAACACTTTCAATCTCGCGGCGTTTGAACATAGATTATATTAATATATAAATACCCCCGCAAAATGCAGAATGCCTCTAAGGTGAGAGAAAGCACTACTGAAAAAGAAGAGATATCACCAAAACATATTTAATTATTAAAGTTAACTTAAAATGATGAACTTTCTATCGCAACATTTGCTCACGGCTAAAGAACAATTTGGGTTAAAATTTTGAGATGAAATGTATATTTTCTAATGAGTTAATACTTTAACTCTGCATATTTTATATTTTAAAAAAAAAAAATGCAAGATAATTTCTCAATGATGCAGATTTGAAATTTCTTTGATCCTAATCTAACTTGGCTATCATAAAAAAAGAATTTGGATAATTGAAAAGCTTTTTTCTATGTTATTCTAAAAATCGGATGATTATATCGGCATATTTCACACTCATTAATGTTTAGAACATTCTATAATAAGATGATTACAGAAATATTCCATTTTTGTACTTGATACTTTTCTAACTTCTGTTTTCACTTCAATCCATATCAATTCACCACAAACCCATCTAATCAAATACCTATTTAATTCTGCACACGGGTGCGCATGAAGATTTTACATGGAGTAAATTGTAACAATGTTAAAGGATGGGTGTAAATACCTAACGATAAGTGTACACTCAATCTGTCGGTTTATGTAAAATTTTAGGAATATCGATCCTTTAAAAGACAGCGTTATAGAGTAGAGACTATACATTATTTTTAATCTTGGATTACATATTATTTTTTTTATTTTACGCCACCTAGCAAAATAAGCAGGAGTGGATTTATAATAATAGGATTGAGGAAGAAAATATGTTGAATAGTTTTGAAGTAAAGATCGGGAAAAGAGTTAAGGTGTGAGGCACTGTGTTGTGATATTGAGGGAGGTGAGAACGGTATGTGTCGAATTGGATTTCGGTGTAGCAAGAATAAGGTATTAAGCACTACTATCATGAACCATTTTTGCATCGGGAACATAAATGTATTTAAACCAAGATTCCCCGCGCGTGCGGGGACCGCATGGAATGCCGCATTTATTGGGTTTGGTTCTTTTGATGTATTAACATATAATTATAATCTAAAATTTATAATAAAAAAAAATTAATTAAATAAATTAATTATAACTTATACTATAAACTTAATATAATAATATTTATATTATATTATACTTTAAAGTTATATTAATTTCTATGATAATTATAACTCTAATTATATTTAAATTTAAATTACTTTTTCTTAATTATAAACTTATTTCTAATTTTATTATAACGTAACAATTTCCTCCAAAAATATTTTTTATATTTTATAACTTTTATCTATTCTCTTTTAAATCTTTTTTAAACCCCTGCTATTTTTCACACTTTAATCTCTCAATTTAAACTCTTTTCCATCCTTTTTCTATGCAAATAATCATTTTTACACACTCCTTTTCCTTTACTAACATATCATTTTTTTATTATTTATCTATTTTTAAATAAATCCCTCCATAAATTCTAACTTCTATATATTTCCTCCTTCTATCCATTTAAAACACTCTATTTATAATATAGCACTCTACTTCTTCTGCCTTTTACTATCAATATTTATTTTTTGCAATAATTATTCAAACAATGCCCCTCAAAACAGTCGATAACAACTTGTATAATACATGATGAAAATAATGTGCATTATTTTATGTAACTTTAGAAAAAAAAATCTGTAAATAATTCACCACACCATCTACCCTCTTTAAATGACATTTATTGATTGTGCCAATTACAAAAGCATAATGATTTAGATATCGTAAGCGTTAACTCAATTTTCCTTTTCAAGATGTAAAATAATATAAGCTTGCTTTTTCATAATTTTTTTCCAAAATTGCTCTATTTATTTGACAACTTCTTCTATAGTTGCATTTTTTTCAAAGTGCTGATCACATATAACTCAGACAACAAATATGTTCATATACTGCTCATATAATACTCTATTTCCTTTGAAATATATCCCAGAAAATTAGCAGGAATGCTTCCGCTGATGCAATATTTGGAAATTGGGATGGGGGAAGACACAAATTAAAAAATATCCTTTTATTTGGAGGGTGTTCCGCCTTTAAAAAAATCTTTTCTTTGTATGTTTAGCTCCTCTTCTCATCAAACAAAAACTTCATATTTCAAATATCTATATTCATAAATCTCTTTGGACCATATAGTTCAATTGCAGGCCGTATGTGGGCAATCATGCTATGTCAATATGTTTTAACAACATTTTCTAGAACAGTCCTTTTGTGAAGTTATATTTGCTGTTTATTCACCATGTTCGACATTGTTACTGCACATAGAGGGGTCGTCCTTTGATTTCAATGTTTAATCTTGAAACATGAACTTTGTGACATAATTACTTATGCACGTATAAAGCTGGACAATAATAGATTAATCATGCAGAATGAACAGAAATGCGCCATTGTTGTAATTTTTTTATAAACAATCCGAATGAAATAAACCCATGAAAGATGAAATAATCATCCAAGATTTAAATTATAGATTTATACAATCTTCCAAGAAACGGTACTTCAACATCCAGAATGCAAAGGAAAATACATTCCTTGTTGAAACGTGGGGCAAGACTTAACGTTTATCATACGCAGTAACAACTGACAAGGGTTATTTATTTGGTACTACAATACAATGACATATGTAACATAATACTTCGTCATTCGGCAAAATTTGAATAAACTTTCGAATCGGCTGACTTCATGAAAATAGTGAAAAACATTTATAGTTTGGTACAGATGTCAAACTTATCTTCTTGTCAGGCTAACAGGATCTATCAAGTATTTCCTTTCAGGAAAGTTAACTAGTGAGCACCTTTGGTCAAACTTTTGTTTTCAATGTTTTCATTTCTAAACAGCCAATGCAACCGATGAGGAAATCAATATGGAATTTCGCGCCCGGATACAAGAGGTAGGTTTAAAGCCCCAAATCTGTTTCTCAGGTTCATTGTATTTTTTTTTTAAAGGCAAAGGGTCTCTTTGCATCTTGATGAGAAGCTAATTAGCGGTGAAAAAACGATACCATGAGCACCATCCCAATAATCTACTCAGCTTTTTGCTTCACACTTAAAACCTTGTATAATTTTGTAATGAAAAAAAGTAGAAGATGATTTCTAGTACATTCGTTAGATTATGATACCTCTTTTTGTATATTATGGCTACCTTTAATTCATCATCTTAGAAATATAAGGAATGTATCACATCGAGAATTTGATTTTTTTTTTTCATGTATTGACATGTATTTTCTTTTCACATGAACAAACGGTTAATTTTAGGGGACAGGAGGTAGACATCTAAACTTGTTTTGATTTGTTTTGTTGGTTGTTTCTCCCAAAATTATGAAGAAAACAAAATTCGAGCGCGACTATTATATTGATGAACTCCCAATGTATATATTGTGTTCTGATATGATCGACCCAGGTTGGTGAATGAACTCTGGGAAAGATAATCATTTTGGGGTGTAGGAATTAAGTTTACCACTTCTTCCTCAGGATGTCAGAACAAATGGTAATCCTCGTTTCCCTCTTTAAGAAAGCAGTGGTTGAGGTATCACAGCCGAATTGCCCTCATGATAGTTTAGTGATACAGGTATTGGTGATCAATGGTTCCTGTTGCAGAGTTTAGGGTTAGGGATAAAATATTAGTGATCCTTTTTTTTCTTCTAATTTATCATCTTGGAAACTTAAGGAATACTGCACGTGTACAGGGAGGATGTTGTATAATAGGATGCGGGACTACAATGTAGGTTCTTAATACCAGAGGTCTCTTGGTTCCTGTTCCAGAGTTTGAATTATCACCCACGTCCTTCCGGTTCAGATTCTGCTGACTCAGAACGGACCAACAATTGAATCCTCGAGAAAAAGGGCATTTTGTTTGACCTAGTAGCTGTAATGGTTCTTTTAAAGAAGAAGATTTAGACATATGACTTCCCACTGACTAAAGATACGAAAACAAAGACATTATCCCTCATCTAAAACCCCTTACTTTCCCAAAGTGATGTTTATGAAGAGTAATTTAAATGGCACTAAAAATAGAATACCTCATTAGCAATAAACCAATGAAAGAACTAAAATCAAGAGAACTACACGGATTTCGGGGGGG
>CALNVZ010002100.1:12395233-12469187 GCA_940671915.1 Paracentrotus lividus
GGGGGGGGTTGATCAGGAATGTACAACAAACATGTTTGTTAGAGCCCTTTGCGTGGTGGATTGACCACGAAACAAATAGCCAATACTGTAATTTTGTTAATAGACTAGTATTTCAATGAAAGATTTTATTCAATTATTCATAAAACAAAAGTAAATCCTTATTTTATATTTACGTCCTAGATCCAAGGGCTGTCATGTTTCCTCCGTGGTCCAAGTGTGATCGGATTCACGGGATCATGGGATTCCTGTTGCAGTTCATTGGCCCCCTCGCCATCGCCCCAACCATCGGTCTCATAGGATTGTCACTGTTCAAGAAGGAGCTCGACAGGCCTCGTCCACTGGGAATATCATGGATGTAAGTCATAAAGTAGAGGGGGGGGTGAGGTGAGGGAAGGGGGCATCGGTCTCATCGGACTCCTCACTGTCATAATTTAATGAAAGACGCTTGATGTGCGTCCGTCCACCTAGGGCATTTCGTGGATGTAACTCTCAAAGGGGGAGAATGGGGTAAGAGGAGGGGATTGGGGCACCTGGACAGTCTCATGGACGCTTCTGCATTAGATATATAAAAAAAAAAACAGCTCGTCAGGCATCCGTCCGCACTGGACATTTATGGATGTAAGTTTTGAAAGGGGTGGGTAGGGTGAGATGGTGACAATCAATCCCATCGGGACTGTCTTCAAAGAAGCAACCCGATAAGGATTGTAAGTGGTTTCATTGACGTTCTTTTTCTTTTTGTCATTACCACCTGACCCGTTATTTCGTAAAAAACGTTTACAAAAATTCGCTAACATTCGCAAATGACAGAGGCGAATATTGAACCCAGAGGGCGTTTCACAAAGTCATTCGTAAAAGTTATGAATGACTTCTACGAACGACTGGAACATGTTTTTTTTTAGTGCTATGCTATATAATACCATAATCAATTTAGCAAAAAGGAAATGATCACCAATCGTTCGTAAAGTCATTTCATAACTTACAAACGACTCGTGAAAACACCACCTGATTTCATTTGTCAACAAATTATCTGCAAAAAAGTAAATTTATTTGAGAGCCGTAAAAACTGTTAACTGTTAAAAACTTTGATGAATCTTGATGGATTCTAAATTTGTCTTATCAGACTGTCACTGTAGAAAGAGCAGCAAGACATGCTCCTTTCGCTTGTTATATAGGAAATGAATTGTGTCGAATTGTATAATTTATTGTTGATGACGTTGACGATAAATTTCACAATACTTTTGGTAAATATTTATTTTTATTTCTCCATCTGTTTTATTTGATCTAGCAGGGTGATGCTGATGATCATTATCTTCTCACAGTACTTAGAACGATTCCCGATTCCGTGCTTTTTCATATAATAGGTCCAAAAAGTGTCACGTCACCAAGTTTCTATTTCAAATTATTCCCAGTAAGTAAATACCACGATGCTAGAATGTTTAATTTGCAATTTTAGAACTAAGTGTTGCTTACATTAACAGAAAGAGATTGCTCCGAGAATAGAGATAGGGAGGGAAAAGAGAGAGAGAAGAGAAAGAGAGAGAGAGAAGAGGGGGGGGGGGGGGTGAGATAGTGAAAAGGGTGTAAGTTTAACGTTTTACTTAGTATCGAGTATTTGAGTATTGAACTTGTGGCAAAAATGATTAAAAACAATCTGAATTTAAACCTGAATTAGAAAATGAATCCGAAATTATCTCTTACCGATGCCGTTCCCAATGATGCTATACGATTCAGTAGACAAAATAACTTTAATTAATGATTATGAACTAGTTGATTATTTTGAGCTGCTTATTTTCGTATGATATGACGTTGTGCAACCTTATAGGCTGAGTCATACATTACCATTGAACCGACTCCAAACCGATTTGCCATTCGTGTTGATGTATTTTTTTGTTCGGTTGGGTGTTGATTCGGGTCAGTTTCACTATTGTGACTTGGCTAATATTGTTAAGGCTTTCAAAAAAAATAAATAATGGAAGAGTCAAGTAAAAGTATAATCATCGTTGATATAATGACCATCTGTGATGAAGTCTTTATTCTAGTAGTATTCTTGTTTTATCGTTAGATTATTTTTACTATCCTGATCGCATGGCTATTCTCCTATATCTTACTGTGACGATGTGTTTCCAACTGACCCGGAAGAATATGGTTATGGGGCTCGTACCGGATTCTCAACAATGGTACTCTGGCCGAAGCCCCCTGGTTTGATTTCCCTTATCCAGGTAGGTCATGGGTTGCGAAGGGTTTTTGACGGCGCTTGTCTGTGAAAATATGTATGCTTACTCTCAGTAAAGTATATTCGATTAACCCCTATTCATTATCGGTCTTTCATGAACAGGTCAATGGGGCGTGCCTCGTGTGACGACCGCCGGAACTCTCGGCATGCTGGCGGGAGTACTAGCCTCCATGGTCGAGTCCGTGGGTGATTACTATGCTTGTGCTCGTTTATCAGGTGCCCCACCCCCACCAGCCCACGCCATCAACCGTGGTATTGGAATGGAGGGTATTGGCTGCATCTTGGCCGGAGCTTGGGGTACGGCGAATGGTACCACCTCGTACAGTGAGAACATTGGTGCTATTGGAATTACAAAGGTGCGTGAAATTTGTCAGTGTTTCCACATCTACTCCTGATTTCCATCGTGTCATTATGAACTATAGAATCTTGTATTGTTTTACTGGTTATGGCGCTTTAATAATGGGTACGTGGTACAATAAAAACAAAAAGAATGGGAAATTTTAATATACTGTAAACATCAAATCGCGCAGATCGGAGCACACACTGGAAGCGTACAGCAAGTGATTCACGATCGTTGAAAGAACATAAAAGAAATGCTATGAATAATCACTTTTTTCGGTAATGCGTTGCATCTTGTGAACTTATTCTGTGCAATATCATTTTAACATTTAGATTTCAAACAATAATTATGCTCATCTACATTGTGGCTATTTATTTGGCGTCGAAAGAAAGAATTGATACAGAACTTTATAATTAATGAATGTTTGTTTTAATTGAGAAAATGACTGACCGTCTGGGTTTTGATTTTTGTGGGATGCCGTGTATATAAATATTTCTTATTTTTATTCTATACTTTATTTCCTCATCAGGTTGGAAGTCGTCTTGTGATTCAAGTTGCTGCTTGCATTCTCATGATTGTGGGAGTCTTTGGCAAGTTTAATGCATTTTTCTCCACTATACCCGAGCCTGTCATTGGTGGAGTCCTCTCAACAACATTCGGTAAAATATCCATTTTTTGATTGGTCGGTTAATTTCGATAAAATATGTATAATTATGTCTCCCTGACCCTGATAGTAACTTACGTGCAAGCATTTCTTCTGCGTTCTTTAATTGCAGTATTATATCTTTTTAATATTCTTAAATTATCTGTTCTTTCCAAAATGATACCATCTTTGTCAATCCATGCAGTTATTTCGTCGTTTTGTAGAATTAGAAGCACTTGTATTGGGTATGCAAAGCAAGGTTTCAAGCAAAAACCCAAGGTTAATTATATCATTCCGTTGGACTGGACACATTCTACTTTGATATTGTTATCATACCATATCATTTTAAAGATTTAAAGAAGGTATTTTTGCTTGAATATTATGAACATATTCATTTCAGGTATGGTCATGGCGGTTGGAATCTCTAACCTACAGTTTGTGGACCTGAATTCACCACGAAACCTCTTCATTGTCGGGTTTTCTTTCTACGTTGGTATTTCTATTCCTGATTACATTACAGCCAACCCGGACTCTATCAACACAGGTATTTTACAGGGACGTAGGATCCTCTAACATAAAGGCCCATATTCTAAGTTCGAGTGTGTATGATTTGATTAGACAAAATAGGATCGCACTGAAGCACAGCACAAACTTCAACTGACTCCCCTCCTAGCCTTTAGCCAAGGCACTCGGCGCTTTTATTTCCCAAAATGCGCCAAACGAGTCTGAATACATAAGACTATCATGCGCCTCTCGTACAAACTCAGTCTTCAGTTCAGAATACGGGCCTACTGAGAGTTGCTATTAATTGCAAATTGAATATAGCCAATCAGGAACCTTGATGCACCATTGATTCTATGATGATCTTTTTCAGTCAGAATTCGCAATAGGTTAAAATTTTTAAAAGCCCACAGTAGTATTTACTTGAAAATCAGTTGAAAAGCTCGAATCGAAGCCTTTGCAAAAATCATCTCTCATCAAGTAACGACTTCAAACTTGCCTCTGATGTAAGTGGTTTGGCACTATAGTTGATTTTGACCGCAGAGAGGCAACGACGGTCCTGAAAAGTATAATAAAAATTCATAACAGTTAATACTTATTTCATAATCATTTTTGTTTGCCTTACAGGAAATGAAACATTCGACCAAGTATTGCTTGTACTCCTGGAGACTAGTATGTTTGTAGGTGGAGTGGTAGGATTTGTCCTGGACAATACAGTACCAGGTAGGTAATATGGGACAGGGTGGGTAATACGGGAGAGGGATGGTAATACGGGACAGGTTGGATAATACGAGACAGGGCAAGAGATACGGGATATAGGTAATATTGGACATGTTATACGGAATAAGTAGGTATAATACAGGACATTGAAGGTAGTACGGTACAGGGACGGTAAAACGGGATATAATTTATGATTCTAATTTTTACTTTACTGTTGTGTATTCCAACTGAAGGTAAAAGGTAGAAAATGAATTATATAATATGTAATCATATAATTATGTTTTCTACGTGATACTATTTCAAATATGAGTTAAGTACTTTGCAATGAGAACAAATTTAAGTTAAAGTGGAATAGGGGAAGAAATAGTCATTTTGAATCTTTTGTGCTTTTAGTTGTTTTCCCCTCTATCAATATTGCTTATCTCTTAATTTTTTTTTTGAAGAATATATTCTTTTTCTTACCACCTCTAAATTCTGAACAAAACATTACGTTACTTGAGCATTTTGAGTATTTTCCCCTCGATCTATACCGCTTGTCTATTGTTTCTAGTTTTGGTGATACTTTCTTTTTCTTAGTGCCCATAAATAATTACCACAGTTTGATTCTCAGTGAAACAAACCTTGCATTAATTCTGAATGTCCACTGTCCCTTCGTTGAACAAATCCCACATATCCAGGTACGCGTGAGGAGCGAGGCCTCACCAAATGGAGAAACATGTACGGAATGACGGACGAGGATGATGAAGATGCTGACTTTGTCGACGCGTCCGAAGAGGTGATGGAGTTGACATTGAAGTCGTATGACATGCCGTTCGGAATGAGCTACATTAGGAAATGGAAGTGGACCAGGTATCTCCCATTCAGTCCCACCTTCAAAGGATTAAACCTCAAGAAAGCCTGTGGTAGCCAGTGCAGGAGGAGGAAAACAAAGCAGCAAAACGGTGTGTGATAATACAAGATACAAGATACAAGTTGCATTGGTAGTTTATAAAGTCCAAATTATGGAATTTTTACAAGACAATATGAATAACAATAATGACCCCACGTTGTTACGTTGAAGATCTATTTTGATAAAAGCTAATTCCCTTAGAAATGTTTTGCTTTTGTGATGCCTTTATAATCTTATGACCCGTCTTTTTGACCTTTTTTTTTTGCGCCCCTTCTCATGCTAAATCGATGTCTGAGATGCTTGTTAGACTTAAAATACATGAATTTTTTAACTAAGGAGCAATTTATTTTCATATTATATATATAGTATTTGTATTTGTATTTGTATATAGTATTTGGCATACAGTATGAATTATATCGAATGGCTCGAGCGGAGTCTGAATTATAACGACACTTACAAAAATGTAAATGTGAATTTGCCAAATTCGAGACTCTTTTTATTTAAAGCATATGTCTGCAAAATGTGATTACATGGAATATGTATCAGTGATACAGATATTTTTGTTTTTGACTTATCTTACTTATTCTTTCTTTTTCATTATTTTTAGACATTCCATTGTCTTCTAATGAAGGCAATGTCGCGTAAGGGGATTTCCTTACCTTCACTTCCAACGTCTTCCAGAAACCACCGAAATAACAACTCAACGGTGCTCATTTCAAGTCTGCTCGGAATCGATTAAAGTATTTATCATCTGTAAATATTGTTCATGATTGATTCGAATACCAGCTATACTCGCCAGTGCAGACGCAGTAGCATTTTCCTTTTGTTAACATGTCGCATTTTTTTGTGTGTCAAGAAACGGTGGTTGCGCTTTATACCTCAGTTGCGGTTTCCCAACATCAATAACTTCGCCATTAGGGGATTTTAAGGGATTTTTTTTCTCCAATTTTTTGCTGGCCTGGGCCCCGTTGCGTAAAGAATTATTATTATATTAACTTTGCCATAAAAGTTAACGAAGTTGAACGGGTTCTTAAAGAATCTTTATACAAAGCATAATATGTTTGTGGTTTTGCTAGACAGATGGAGACTTATACAAATGGTGTAAACAATTTGTTGTTACTTATTGTTGAATTCAAACATTATCAAAACATGTTATATGTTTAAATATGCTGCTTTGGAATGATTGAATAAAAATGCTATCAATGGTAACTATCACGAAATACTGCCTTTTGATTGGATGTTTGGCAATGTTACCATGGTAATTACCATTAATGGTAAAGTTACCATAATACTAATTCTATATGCAATGGGGCCCTGGTGTTGATCTCACCGGGGTGTGAATACAATGTGATATTCGGTACGAGGTGTCATAGGGTATGATATTATATATAATGTTATTGGGTATAATATTTTATATAACGAGGGTGTCATGGGGTTATTATTATATAAAACGAATGTGTCGTGAGGTAAAATATTCTATAAAACGATTATATCTGTAAACGAGTGTGTTACCGGTATGTTGTAAACGAGGGTTGGTGGATCACTGTAAAAATTTAGTAATTACATGAATCTGAGAAGGTGATTTTGTATTAATAGAATTGAAATGAAGGTTACTGTTTGCCAAAACGTTGAGGCTGTTCTTTCAAAATAAGAATTGCAAACGGATTCTGTAATGTATT
This sequence comes from Paracentrotus lividus, assembly GCA_940671915.1. Taxonomy (NCBI): domain Eukaryota; kingdom Metazoa; phylum Echinodermata; class Echinoidea; order Camarodonta; family Echinidae; genus Paracentrotus; species Paracentrotus lividus. The sequence goes on from CALNVZ010002100.1 coordinate 12,402,239, forward strand.
TGAGTAATAATTTGAGATTGTAATTTAATTATTTGTTATTGTTATAATCCATTTTTGTGATTCACTTATCCCCTTATTCAAAATATATTTTTGATGTGTTGTTGTAAAGAGGTCTTTTCATTTTGTTTGTTTGTGTATAAAGTATTGTATGAAACATATAGTGCAGACAACAGGGTTGGTGAAATGTTGAAGAAGAAAAAAAAATCTTATGGTTGATATCTATGATCACCAAATGAATATCTTAATAACTACGACTGTCTGATGATTCGTATTGTCGTGGATGTCTATATGAATTTATATACTATTTGATAGTGAAACTCGCTATTCCATTCATGTCCATAAATCCTAAATAAATAAAGATGTTTTTAATTTCACGTGACAGCTTTTCAGGCTGAATGATCTGTGGATTTTCAGTTTAAATTTGGAACATGTACTTAACCAAGAACAAAAAAAAGCTTATTTTTTTTAGTTTTAACCTATTCGTTGCCTCGATGACCAACACCCTGTATATCTTCAACGTAATTACATGACAAAGTCTAGTTTGGTGTAGAATTGTCATTGTTGATATATCTCGACTCTTTCTTCTCTATTATGTTGTCAGTATCTTTAATCAATACTATAATTCTAGTAAAGAAACAAATAACACGCATATTCCAGGGCTTGTAAATATTTTAGAGTCTCCTTATATGCGTGCCTATAACAAAAGCACAAAATGATACTTGAAACAAATAAAACTAACTATATTATTGTGTATTAAAAAAAACAAAAACAAAAATATATAATGTAAAAAAATATATATAAAGGTTCACAATCAATGTACTCTTGTCTTTAACAATGTCGATATTCCCGATGTGGAAACTTTCATAAATATTTGTTACAAAATTGATGAACGCTTTATGTTTTACATTTTTTCACCAGATATAAAAGGAAACAAGAGGGACAAGAGAATACTATGAAAGACATGATGAGAGAGAGAGAGAGAGGGCGAGGTTGAGAGGAAGAGAGGAGAGCGAGTATAAATTATATGTGTGTTTGTGGTGTCCTGGTGGTGTGTATGTGTGTTGTGGTGAGAGAAGAGAAGAGAGAGTTAGAAGAGAGAGGGAGAGGGGAGAGCCATGATGGAATGAGTAGGGAGAGAGACGAAGGAGAGAGACAACAGCAGGCGAGAGAGAAAGGGAACGAAGACGAGGCGGAAAAAAATAACACCCATTTATTTTTCCACTCCCTAAAAGTCCTTTTCCCCATACTAAAAGTTCCATTTCCTTTTTACCTGTCTAAAGCCATTTATCTGCTGCTAGAGACTATTTGCGCCCTTTTAAAGGGTGTTCCAGATCCTTATTTCCCCATAAAATATATTAATTCAGGGATGGACTGGCCCTATGATCCGAGACCACGCGAAAAATAGTCGCCATTGTGATGTACACTTTTTTTTTTACCCAGATGGTTCGTTTTTTTTCTTCTTTTTTTCTCCTGTCTCAAAGTCACAAGAGGGATTAAAAAAAAAAAAAAAAAAAAAAACAAGCAAACAAACAACAAAACAAAACACACAAATAAAAAGAAAAAAAAAAGGAGAAAGATTTTGACTTTTCTGGTTTATTGGCCCCAAAATATTACAAACTTCGCACTTTTGGATTCTTGGCCCAGAACACATATTTGAGGCTCATGCTACCCCCCCCCCTTGTTCATGAGCATCTATTTTCGGCAGATGATTTTTTAATTTTTTTTATCAAAACACTTCTATTGTAAATCGGAATGCATTGTGACTTGTCTATAATATGACAATTAAAAATGGAATCATAATATCCTTCTGCTTCCCTTGTCAAACCAGATGCATTAGATTTTTTCAGTGCCCCATTGTTTCAGGGGTAAACAATTTGATATCCCTTGTATGTCCTCAATGCATGAGCGAATCCCTTTGTTCTGGAAATCCTAAGTGGTGTTGCAAAAGAAGGCAGCCATTTCGAGCTGTACAAGAGCGCAAACGTACGACATTCGTGAAGACGCTTTCGAAGATGAAAATAATTTTTTCAAGTAAGTGATTTTGTTTGTATAAAATGTACATTTAATTTTCTTGATGAGCTGATAATTATCACAATAAAAATAAATGACTACCACAGAAATAAGTAGGGCCTATAGTGATGTGATGATACGATTTTTTTTTAAAACAATGCCCAATTTTGAAAATGAAGAAGGGGCATTCTTTGAAAAAGTGAACCCTTTTGGAAAAATAAAGTTGTCCTTTTGTTTTTAAGCTGCACATTCATATAGAGCATTGTCTGAAGTTCATGAAAAGCATTTTTTATCTTATTTTTATAAATTTTTCATGCTCATTTGCATAAATTAACATGCAAAAATTTGAATAGAAAAATGGTACGTAAAATATCATTTGTTTGACCCGACTTGATTGTATATGCGGTCTCCTACTTGATTATTGTCATTATATACCCTTTTTTAACTTCATTCTTTAAATTTAACTGAAAAATAATGGTGTTGAATTGATTGTTTTAAAGATAATTAACTAAAGAAATTAATTGCCATCAAAATGTCACACACGTGCACCAAAAAACACGAAAATTAACGCCCGCCCGAAAACCATAGTTCTATAGTATTACAATTTTTTCTCCAAAGCTAGATATAATATGCCTTGCATCTCACCAAATATGATGCCATGACAGCTTTTAATTTAGGTTATTAATTAACTTTGAAATTGGTCACACACGTGACCCACGGGTCACGTGTGTGACAACTATGTCATGCTTAAAAAAAGGGGACAGGCTATCGCCATTCTTGAAAAGTAACCTTTTGGGACAAATAAATTTTTGGCTTTTTGATTTTAAGCTGCATATTCAAATAGAGCAATGTCTGAAATTTCATGAACTGATGTTTTTTCGTGATTTTTGCAATTGTTCATGCCATTTGCATAAATTAACATAAATGATAATTAAATGGAAAAACGGTAAATAAAATATCATTTTTTTAAACCCTGACTGGAATAGAATGCTTGACTTCCTTACTTGGATTACTGTCATTAATATTATTTACCTATTCCTTTAATCTAACCCAAAAAATAATGTTGTTAAATTGATTATATTAAGATAATCACCCTGGAAATTAATTGCCTCTAATTTCACAAAAACAAGTAACAGAAACACACAAAAGTTTATGCCCGTCTTATGGCTCTGGTATTATTATAATTATTTCTTCAAGCTAGATTTAATGTACCTTGCATCTCACTAAATATGAATCCATGACAAGTTTTAATTTGATTATTATTAGCAAACAAATGGTACACAACGTGACCCGCTGGGTGGGGGCGGTCATGATTCTGATTATTCTCTTTCATTTGCTTGAAATTAATGTTATTTTAGCATTATTATGCTCCAAAATGGTTCTGCAATAATTTTGCGAAAAAAACAAACAAAAACAAAACAAAACAAAAGAACAAACAAACAGCAAACAAAAGGTCGAAAAAACAAGGAAATACATAAGAAATCATAAAACAATGAAATACACAAGGAATTTAGTTCGATATAATTTTTTTTTCAAGTACAATGGTTAGGAATCCTATAAAGATTATGCAAACACAATATTAGCATTCCAGAAAGCTGTAGTTTCAATTAGAAACAAAAATTATGATTTTATGCAATGCGTAAATTAGTATAATTAATTAATAAAAATAAATTATTATTATTTAGGAAAATTAACAGTGCTTTCTTTAGTTACATCACACACTACCATCGTGCAAATTTTCAGCGCACTCGCGCGATCAACAGCCAAAGATCTTTATAGGGGCATCATGGCCCCCCTCTCTACCCGCCCCTCCCCCAGTCTTGGACAGCTACCAAACACCCATTGACTCATTAGGGTTGAGTTCATAATTTTTTACCACAGCGGATATGTAATTGCTCAAATGTACATTTATTGTCATAATACATAATATATTCATTTTGCTGTTACAATTTGCCATAGGTCACATCACGTGACCCACTAAAATGTCACACGTGACCCGGCATCACTATATAAAATAATAATAAAAAATGAAATTTCAGAGATGACTCCTATCCAGGGTATTTTTGTAACAGGTCCATAATGCATATCTCACGCAATAAGAACATTTCATCACTTTAAAACTCACAGGAATTTCAAAATGAAATTGAACTTTCAAAATCATGCGTTCTGTGAGTCACACACGTGACCCACTTCTTTGACCTCTGACCTTAAACATGCATATTGTAATATCAAAAAATATTTGCAAATGATGCCAACAAAATATATTAGCATGATATAACATAAAATCAGTATATTTTAAAATTGTTAGAGTTATAGCAATTAAAGTCAAGATTTTGCATAATTTCGGTCACACACGTGACAAGATGGTCCAGAACTGTCATTTCTTGTTGAAAAGGAAAGGCCCGTCGAGGCGTTTTAACCAGTTATAGTTACGTTCATGTATGATTAATAATGGGATTCCTGATAGCCCATGATGAAGTTTTGATTAATGCTTTATTAGTTACATTGCTCAGTTGCAAATAAATCTGTATATTAATACTGTACCAGTAGTATTAATGAAGAAATCTTATTTCAAACAACTCCTACTCTCCGATCGTTCATCTGTTTCCCTCCATCTCCTTTTTTTATCTTTCTTTTCCCAATTTTATCTGTCCTTTCATCACCCTTCCAGCTGCGGATCGGGCGTACAAGGCAATTTTCTTAGATATATGCTCAATGCAGTCCGATGCGAACTACCCCCCCCCAAAAAAAAAAAAAAAACAAACAACACACACAAACAAACAAACAACAAACAAACAAACAAAAACAAACAAAAACACTGGTACTTAAGTTTAAATAAATTGAGAAATCAAAATTAGGAAAAAAAATAATCATTAAACATAATAAAACACAGTAAATATGGATTTTTGTCTTGCCAATTCAATTTATTGTAACGAGACAAGGCAAATCTCATATTTAAAAAAAATCTTGGTCAACAAGCAGATCAAATACAGGTCTTTTAATACACACAAAAAAAATCACAAATATGGTATTATATTTTATCATATCTCGACTATACATAGGCACAATATCTCTATAAAGTAGATTAAAAATGACACACATAACATTTGGCTGATATTTCAAACATAGACATAAAATGAATATGAATAATTCAAATGGAACCATCTTTAGCATTTCAAGGAAAATTATGAACATTTTATGAAGATAAAACATAATGCTAACCCAAATAGTATTGTCTAAATAGGAGTACTTTTTATAAATAGATTTACAATAGCAAACAAATAGCAACCAATCTTGAGGCACGATGTCCAACCAAGTAAAGTAAAGACATACAAGTTACAATGAAGATTGTTGTTGATATTGTGTTTACATGTGATTTCAGCCGACACACTTTAGTACTACTATTTAACCAGTACCTGTTATCAACTCTACACATGGAATGTTTGGGGATACATTATTTTTTACATAGGAGAGTAGTAGAAGAAGTACTAAATTAGGAGGGGAAACAACAATTTCTAATCTTTGCAATTGAATACCTATTCACCTGTGTACAAGTTTATGGAGATATTTGAATACATATGCCTGCAACTTCCATAATGTTTTCTTTCAATGGATAGTACATAAATTAAACATAATTAAACCAGTAGAGGTCCAATAAATGAAAACATTGCTGTATTATAAATATGATGCATTATCAACATTTTCCTTCATTTAAACATGCTCAATATAATACCCGTGTTCTTAAAATGCTATGGGGACAAATAATACTTGAAAAAGCACCTCGTAAAAGTAATTAGAGCCCCTTTGAGAAATTTGCAGAGTTTTGTCCATAAACTCTTATTTAAGGAAAGTTCATTTGCTGTTTAAAACATATTTTTAAAGATGCAAGTGCTTTTCAATGATTCACATTAAAATTTCACACATTGAATTTTGTTTTCAATAATGTAAAAAGTCTTACTTTATCCAAAATTTAGTTTGGGGTTATTGTGTGTACTTCTTTCTATTCCAAGATTCCCATGAATACAGTTGTTGATTTGGTTAGACATGTAAATATCAATAACAACATAAAGCAACTGAAATGTAAATTATCTGAATTTTGTTTAATTATTGTCACCACACAAATTTATTATACTTGTATTCATAGATTACTATGCAGATAAGCAAGACTTTATGAATAATATAGGGTTGCAGGTAAGGATAATCTGAAGCTAGAAATATAAGCCATCTGTATATATCTTTGTCTCTATACATGGGAATTGATATGAATAGTACATACAAGGAAATATCACCTGTATATTTGATAATAAATATCATGCAAGTTTTACACTTCCTCATAATGCAAGCTACACATAAATCCTTGTTTAATTATTCATTTTACTTGGGATTTATAATTGCATTTATAAGCATTCACAATTTCAAAAGTTCATTAAAATGCAGTACTGAGTCAATACGAAACTATTATGACATACAAAAGATTTTAGTGGAAAAGTAATTGAACTTCAAGTATAAAGACAATTGGAATACAAACGCACTTGAAAAGATATAGGGTAAAAATATTTTTGGATTTCAGACACATTTGAATACTAATACAGAGATGCCACAGGGGTTCACTGAAATTTCCTGAACTTAGCGAAGCGAAGTGAGCGAAGCGAACGGAGCTCTCGCCCCCCCAAGCCGGGGGTCCAGGGGCCCGCTTTAGGGCCCCTGGCGGGGTCCAGGGGCTAGCTCCTGGATTTTAGCATTTTTAAACAGTTTAGAGACTGCATTTTTGACACATTTCCCCAATTTTTTTTGCAAAACAAAAACAAATAAATCACAATGAATAAAAGTCTTACATGTTGTGTAAAAAAAACCAAACAAATTTTTACAAAATAAACCCATATTCACCTAAATATTAATCCTAATCCTAATCTTAATCCAAACGAAACCTTCAAACTGAAGGAAAGAATTAATATTTAACGTTAAATCAAGGTTCAGGTTAGGAAGTTTAAACTTTAAATTTTAGTCACACACAGATCTGGCTGCCAACCTTTACTTCTTTAGAAGTAGAAATTAGTAATCTTGGAGCTCAAAATTCGTAATTTTGAGAGAAAAATCGTAATTTCTTACGCGGTAAGAATTTCCTAAAAAAATTGCAAAAAATCGGCACGCATCCTTGCCCTAGGGCCTAGGTACACAAAACTTAGCGATATTTTGCTTTGTTGCTAGCATATCTGGCAGCTCAATATTTGGCTGATTTTATGCATTTTTGGATAGGCTATCGTATGAACCACCATCATGTTCGGACGAAAGAAAAAAATCCTTATTTTCTTACGCGGTAAAATTTTCCTTGAAAAAAATCGGGCGAACAAACCTTGCAATGATGAGCATGTTTTCACCTTTAGAAGATGGTATGATACAAGGCCATTAAGTCTATTTCTTCTTTCTTTTTTTTGAAGCTAAAGTTGCCATGTTGATCTCAATCAAATTCCCATGCGATAGCTTTTTAGATCCAGGTATAATCCAAGTTTAATCCAGCTAAAAAATCCAGGGTAGTTTGTTGTTATTGTCTCACGCACACATGTTCAGGCGCGCGCGCAGCCGCCTGCATGCGATATGCACCCAGCGCGAGCGCAGCTAACCACCGCCGAAAGCTAGGGCGAGTAGCCGAGCGGGGAGTCGATGGTTTCGCTCCTCCATCCAGCAATGCAAGCGCAGCATGGTTGTGCGCGCGCATTCGGCCCCCCGCTGGCACTAGTGCGCCGCTTGTATGCAAAGATCATGCACTCAATGATCGTATTGCATACAATCCGGAAATTTCCGGAATTTTCGCCCGCCTTTTGAAATTTCCGGATTTCCGGAAATTTCCGGAAAAGTGGCATCTCTGCTAATATAAATATGCGTTTAACACTGAATACTTGAAGTATGTTACAACAATTTGGCTGCTAACTTCAGACTTAGAATAAGCTTTAACATTAGGACAGGTTTAGGCTGCATTTTATTTTTTTTTTTAAAACTAGGCCACCTTTTATGAATAGCAATATGATTCAGTTGGCATTTTAAATTTAGGATGGGATTAGTCAGGGCTTAGTCAGGCCAAGGTTTAGATTTATTGGATTAACTTAAGCAGCTTTCATGAATACAGGCCCAAGTGATCTTAATCGGAATTGTAATAGTGCTAATAGTTTCAACATTTTGGCTTTGTATGATATTGAAGTAAAGGATATAAATCAAAACATTTGCATACCATAAATATATCTTGGGCCTAAATTCTGGAATTTATGAAAATGCTAAAACCATGTACTTGGGGATTTTGTGGAGACGTCAAAATAAACAAAAGTAAAATAGTTTAGCTGAATTAAATGAACTGTGCACCTAGTGACAATGCATTTATGCAGGTGGATGGAAAACAAACACACAACCCTCCATGACAATATTCTATCTGCTTTTGAATTATATATCTGATATATTCTATTCATATAATACCATAATACCATCTAGATTTAGAACAATATATTAAATTTCATAATTGGTAAACATCTGATATCACTACCATAGATCTACTGTGAAAGGTGGGGTCCTGTATTTGCACCCAAAGCTTGACAGTATTAACATCATATTCAGATCAAACAAACCAATACTTATCACTGAAGCAGTGACATTTTTTTTTTTTTTTTTTTGACAAAGCAGTTGAAACATTGGTCCATATTTGCAGCTTAGCCAAGGAAATATCAAGTGGTATCATGGATTGACCAAAAGATCTAATGTGAACTGTCCCATGAGCATTACTGTTCTTCTCAATGTGAACAACTCCAGTCAAACCATGAACTTTCTCACAGTCACTTCAGGATGAAACTAACCATCAATGATTTTACACATATTGTCCATCACACTCTTTCCATGATATAACACTCTTAATAAGAATGAATCCATACTTCTCTTCCTTCCCACTTTACCATTTTATAAATGCTTGGACATAGCTCATGGATTACAGTTTCATCCAAACACGGTCTCTTCACAGAATTTGAGCTGCCATATTTTCCCTGCGTAGATGTCGAATTTCTCTCTCCCCATCAGCTGCATCAAATGGGCCTGGAACAAAACAGAAAAGTACAGAAAATTCTAAAAATATGATAAACATATTAATAATGTTTCTTTGACTGCACTCATTATCCAATGACACCATTGAGGCAAATGTAGACAGTATTGAAGTTCTCACTCAGAGGAATGTACTAGAAGCTACAGTCACAAATGTTGTACAAACCTTGGAGCTCACTTTCTTTCGCTTTCTCACAATGTTCTTAGACCTTCATATGATCGTCTTTAATACAAAAAATGAAAAAATCCGGGACATGACCATCGACCAATCTTCAAATGACTAAGTCTGAGAACAGTCTACGAATGGTGGTTCTGTATGGCCTTCTTAAGAATCTGTCGAAATATTCTGAAGAAAACCAATCCGTAGTACAATCTCTATATCAATTCAATAAAGAAATGCTGAAGCACACTAGACCTCGTCAATCTTGAAAAAATGATGAAAGGGTCCTGACATCAACATATTGTAGAGTAGAAAGTGAATGACGGAGGCTTACTAATAAGGCAGAGGTCTTGCTCCTAATTCTTGATATTATACAGGAAACATAATCCTGTAGACACACTATAACTAGACCCATGTACCCAAAAGTCAGGCCTTCAAGTCAGCTTGAATGAAAAAGTAGGAGAAAAGTAGGAGCAAAATTTTCAAAAAGTAGGATAAAGTAGGATTTAATCTTTTAAAAAGTAAGATAAAAGTAGGATTTAATCTAAAAAAGAAGGAGAAAAGTAGGATTTCATCTATATGACAAGGGCCGAATATACACATATAAGATGCGAAAAAAACACTTGTGATAGAATTTTCAGTCAAGTATAATATTTGTTTGGAAAGTTAGAGTAGTCTTTAAAGGTTGCTCCTAAGAGTATTATATGTACTATCATTATGGTCATCACCTGTTTATTAATTGAAATCCTATATGTCCTAATAACAGTTCTGGGATCGTATTGAAGCGTTTTTGTGTGTAGGATAAGTTCAATAAGGTACATGTAGATTTAAAAAATGCTCACGAAATTAATTCCATTCTCAATGATAACACCTGAGGAATAGAATATACTATATGTACATTGCGCAGAGTATACATGTGGCACTGTTCCTTTTTTAATAGATCCAGATCCATTATATCCAAAGTCAAGGCAGTAGGCCTACATCATATACCCCTCCCCCCACCTCAATGATGGAATACATACTAGATAAATGTTTAGATGAAAGTCCCTACCTTTTATTTTAGATTGAATCTGAGATTATACTTGAGGATACCCACTGCCTAAAAGGATATCAAACTGATGCTGTTAACAAACAGTGATCCAATGTATGAACTATACTAATCAACATTTCTCTTTTTTTACAGCATAAACAGACAGGGCTTGCTCTATCCAAACCGTTTAATATCAAGAAGCTATTGAATACATTGCTAATGCTCTCAAAAAACAGAGCTGCACTTTCATCATGGGATCTTTCAATTTCCTTGTGATTTTTCTGTATCACTCATTTCTTTCCATGAGACTTTCAGTCTGCGCTTTCCTCAGTAGCCATGCAGAAATCTTGAACAAATTATTGATTGTCTGCTTAATGCATGCTATTCACTCTTTTCACAGTGAGGTTAAGGAGTCAGCCAGTAACTTTGTAGGTTGTACATGTATGTGTTGAAGGAAATTTATTTCATGGAGACCAAGATGCTACTGGGTTTCAGCAATTTTCCTTCCTGCAAGCGGATGTCTTCAGATATTATAGAAGATATCCAGAATTACAGTCTGTTCATCACCATCTCCAAGCTAACGCATGAACTTTGGAGGCATTATAGATGTAGATACATGTAGGTTAGAAAGGATGAATAGCACCATGCCAGTCAATTCCATCTCAGCGAGATATCGGTTTAAATAATTCCAGAATGTTTTGCTAAATTTGGTCCATCTGAGCCAAGACTGACAAGCTGTTTTAGTGGTAACTGGTAAACCTTTCTTCTACAATGCATCAGGTATTGCTTGTCCCAAATTTCTGTTCTTGTACATGGCAAAACATCAAAGCTTTGAGGTATCTCACATAATTTTGAATCATCTCTGGTAAACATTATTGGATTTAAACTGATTCTGGTTCTTTGCATTCCCAATCTCACCTGCTTTCATTAGTTGGGTCTAAGGCCATCAGAAACTAAAGAAAACTAGGACCTCGTAGAATCCATGGTTTAACTCATTGAGGAAGACATTGCATGAAATACTTTGGAGTGCCGTTGCATAATGCAAAGCTGAGATAACTTTAAATAACCTTCAATGAAAAGAGAATTTTGTTTTTAGATTATCACACTTTCTCAGGGGTGCTTGGCATCGAGCCACAGGTTCTATAATTATGTACATGACTGAGGATGTTTTCTGTTCACTAGGTACATGTAGTACAAAGTGTTTATTTTCTAATTTCCAATAAATATTGCATTTGCAAGATCACAATGCTTCTTTCTGTTTGCATGCCTATGACTTGAAATAAACCTGATTTACCGACTCTGGATACCATAGAAATTGTATACAGTCTCTGCCACTGGAGTTCAAGCTTGTAACCTAACATCATTTTCTTGGATTGTTTTTGTTTGTTTTTTTTTTTGGAAAGAGGCATTGCATGTTTATTTATGGTGTAAAAAAGAGATGCATCAATTGATAAAGTCCTAATTCAATGGATCACTATTCTTTTTGCATTTGAAAAGCATGTCCCACAAAAAAATGTTTTTTAATAATTTTTATGTTTGATTAACGTATCATGTATCATTAAAAACATAATACCAATTTTCTTAAACCTTCAACTTTTCTTCTTTTTTTTAAAAGTATGTACCAGCAAGTTGTGGGCCCAAATTCGAAAAAAAGAGGAATAAAATAAGAGTGAATGAAGACGTAATTGGACTACATACTTTATTCAATGTAATAACGAAACTTGGATTGAGAGGTTTTCTGACGAGTGCTGAAAGAAGGCTCATATTAATGTGTTCAATGGACCATATCGCATACAATTTAGGCCAGTTGTATAAAATAAATACAAGTTTACGATTATAAAATTATATACAATATCAATATGATTTGCTAATTTTCAAATTATACCCATTTAAAGTGCCATTTGCATTTTCTGTGGCACACGGTGTAGTAATTTGAAAAGTAAAAAGGAAAATAGTCATACTCCACAATTGTAGATTACTGCATGCATATGGATCTGGAACTAGTCAAAGGATGCAAACAAGGCCAAAGCTGAGCTGGCACTCTAAACAATGTAAGGCGCATATATTTCTCTCAGTTGTCATAATTGAAAATTTTTCAATCTACAATCTGAGCTCAGTTCCCAACATCAGAAACAGCTTTAACATTAGGTGATTCCATTCAATCTATCACAATGGTAGTTACAGTACTCTGTGTCTAATAAAAACCTGTAGAGACTCATACTCCGAACAAACATTTAAAAAGACTGAAAATTCTGTCTCCAGCTTTGTATTTTGCCTTTAATTTGAGTAGATCTTCAGTTCATGTACATGTATCTCTCTGAACTAAAGACAAAATAACCTATTTAACACATTTAATGCACTTTCCCCTGTATTAATATATGCACAGCTACTCATGTCATGATGCTGTGACTGGTTGTGCCATAATGTGTAGGGAAACAGTGGATAGGTTATGAATAGGGATGCTTCATGTACATGAGCAGACCCAAACATATCCCAAATACATTAATTCTAATAATAAAACAAGTGACAGGATTTTTGGTTTCATATCAAACCTATGGCTAAGCCTATGATTTTTTTTTTCTTCACTTTTTCAAAAAAGTAGTTAAAAAGTAGGAAAAGTAGGAGATTTCAAAGAAAAAGTAGGATAAGTAGGAGGTTGACAAAAAAGTAGTGAAAAAGTAGGAAAAGTAGGAGCGCTTGAAGGCCTGAAAAGTGTAAAAATTCAGTTAATCTATGTTCAGAACAGACACCAGAAAAACATGGCATGAAAAACCACAACACCACAAGACAATTCATAGTGAATATTTCCAAGGAAAACCCCCAGCACACAAAAGCTGAAGTGAAACCAATCAAGAAATTCCACAAATGCAGATAAATTAAAAATGGTTGAGCATTGCTTACGAGAAATTGAGGGAGAAAAAGCAGATTCAATACACAACCACAACAACTGGAAAAGAAGAACCCCAAACAAGAGAGACCCCAACACATTTGTTACCCTCTCATGAGGGAATCAGTAATTACTGCAGCACCACAATTGGAAAAACTAATTTATCAGCATTTTTCACTCAATTTTTATGAACAAGTCAGAATCAGACACCAACACCTTGCAAAAACAAATTTGTTATAACTAACCTCACAGACATCTCTATCCTTCTGATAAAGCATTTCAATTTGAATCGACAGTTTAAAAAAAAATCAGTAATGTTTCATTTTTATAAAGTTTGAAAAAAATACACTCATTTTCAATTCTTTACCACTCCTGACGTCAAAAGTACTAGTACTGGTAATATGTAGCATGACAACATATGCCTCTCCCTTCATATTTAGCCCATTTGAACCCAAAATATTTTATGAAGATTGATTCTGCTCCCCCCCCCTTGCATACAACTTTAACCGAACACTAATATATCACTACTTGCATTATAGAGTTTGCAAAGAGTTTTGATTAATAGAAGTTACATTAAATATTGTGGAGTGGGGCTCATTTTTATTGGACTTGCAATGATATTCAATTCTTTGACCTATGACCTACCTCTGTGTCTTCATCATCATCCTTCTCTAAGATCTCATAGGCCTGTGTGAGGAGTTCAATACCTATGCCAGCCATGATGTCCTTCCTCAGCATGGCGATCCGATCCATTAGACGTCCAGATGTTGTCATGGTTGCATTGCCTGATAAGGAGATAAAAGCATGCTATTTTTTATAACATAATTGTATTTTCATTAGAAGAAACTAAAAATTTTACCTGAAATATTCAATTTCAGATGACTACTGTTGATAATGTCAGCCATCAATGTCTTTGTATGTAAACCAAGCCAAAATAGAAAATAAAGGACATAAATAGAAGGCGCCTACTGTATAAAGAGACTAAAAAAATGTCAATGTATCCCAGCAATTTTCCAATACGGCTCTCAAAAAATATTTAGTATGCATAATTTAAAAACTTTGATTTTCAAAAGAACAGGCTTGAATTGTATTGGGCAGCTGTGAGTTAATATTAGACAAGACCACTTCATCTTCAAAGGTAAAAAATCATTTTCTTATTGAAACTGCTTATTTATCAAACCTTAAAATGGTACACATGAACTTACCTAAACCTTTGGGTGCTCTAGGGGCTGCTGGCTCAATGGCTATGTCTTGAGTTCCATTCAGATCAGTTCCAGGTTCAGTCCTCGCGGAGGGTGGTGGGCTTGGTTCTTCTGGTGAATCAGGGGACTCTCGACCAAAGTCTCCAGCTTCATCTACCACCTTCTTGTTCTTGTTCTTCTCGATCATCAGTGTCGTTGCAAGGAGATTTGAGAACTCTTCCATTTCATCACCATCTCTGTAACATGACCAATAGGGAAGAAGATGGAATTCAAAACATACCTTGTAATATTATTTACCTTTATCAGGTAAAGCCTTACGTGACTGAAATTAAAAGTACTACAGTATTCAATGATAATATCTACAATTTAATGTTTCTTTAATTCTTTTAAGGTTCAAGTCCTTGGAGCAGGGTTTAAAGGTGAAGGTCTACCAGCAGCTGGACCAAATGGAGGCCCTTCATGTGGGGAACACGTACTCAAATGGGGAAATTGTCACCACCACAGCAATATTTCAAGACCAGGCAGCAATGTGCCGCTCCATCTTATAGAGAGACAATAGGATGGAGATGGAGGAAGATGAACCACCCACCATGAGGGGCCCTACAAAGAAGCGCTGTGCCCTAGCTCTGGGAGAAATACTGAACAAAAATTCAGTACTGTATTCGCTGTTATTTTCGCGAGGGTAATTTTCCATGATGAGCGGCCACAAAACATGTTTGGTGGTTCTTATATATTCGGCTACAAGAATGTGAGCACGCAATTAAAATATGCTTATGAAGTTCTGTTCATATAATCGCATGTTTTTAAATTCACGCCTGCTGATCTCCGTTCAATATCCGTGAAAATTAATGTATCGCGAATATTTCCACGAGTATTTCCACGAGTACAATAAATTTTTACATTAAGAGTCGTTGACTGAGTAGAAATATAATAACATACATGGGCTCCAAGGTTCCAATGTTCCTATTTTACCTCTTCTTTCCTTTCTTTTCCCTATCATTCCACATCATTTGTTGATAGCAAGTAGGACATCAGCTCTGTACTCATTAAAGCCAATATGAACCACCATCGCTGTATAGCATTATCTCAAATCCTCCACTTTTCTATCTGTCAAGTTTCCTAACCAAGAATGCATTATTTTAATCAGTGTAATCTTATAATATAGGCTCACATTATGTAACCAGTTGGCAAAACAACTTGTACTTTTTTCTCAATACATTTTTAGTTTGCCCAGATATTAATAAAATTATACGCAGAAATATACCCTATGATTTTAATCTGTTGGAGATGAGCTGATTTGGCTTTAACACACACATGTCCCACACACCTGAGCCCAAATATCGGGCTCAGTCCTCAATAGGTTAATAGTTATCTCTTCGGGAATATTTACAAGATTAGCTTTTATAAAAGAAGGGCTATGAGAGCCCCACTGAGGTCAGTTTGGGCTTTGAAATAAATGGACACATTTCCAGCTCTTGACAGATAAAATAGTGTTACTTCGTCGCTTATATCCGAAAGAATATCTACGGCACATACCCCTTCTTTTTGGCCGAGCTTTTGCTCTCTTCTTCCTCATCCTCATCTGATATCGTTGAGTCGGTATCTCTGCTCTCTGTGCGAGCATGGCGGCTTGGTCTTCCTTCCCGTGAGTGGGATGCAGAGGCAGATGATGATGATGAGGAGGAATCCTGCATGGATGGAGATAAAAGTTGTGGAATTATAATAATTATAATAATACAGTTTGTACAGACATCATTTAACCAGCCTACTCTGTTAACCCTAAAAGGGCCAGGGGAGCTGGGCCTAATCAGCCCCCCTCGACATTTCGCGCGGTCATGTCGCTGAAAAAAAATTTTGCGCTCCGCGCATTTATGACTTTTTTCTCTAACATCTTACGCAACTTTTTAAACTATTTTGAAGAAAATTGAGCATACGGTTCGGAAGTTGCGCAACATTACACCAAGATTACTTGGTGTACCATGAAACCTTCAAAGATTATCTTCAAAGATTATCAACATATTATGTAATGCAGCGCAGACTCACAAAAACCGGAGATTTTCTGTATTTGTGTACAAAACATATGGGAAATGGCTTTTCATGCTAAAATCACATTTCTTTATTTAAATATGGTCATTAGCCATTATTTTAATTGATATTGCTCTAATCATTAGAGATAATCAATGACCGTAGTATTCCAAACAAAAAAACAATGAAATACATAAGTCGAAAAACAAAGAAATACATAAGAAATTCCCAAACAATAAAATACATAAGAAATTGAATTAGATACCGGGATTTTTTCGCGTACAATTGTTAGGAATGCTACAAAGAATATTTACATCAAGAATTAGCATTCTAGGACCATTATTTAATGATTTACAGCAAAAAGTATGATTTCATGCATAAATTAGCATAATTAATTAATATAAATTAAAAAGACATTATTTTGGAAAAATGAACTATACAATCTTGTAGATTACATCGCACACTACTATTTTGCAAATTTTCGCGGCGATCGCGTGATCGGCAGGCCCGAGATGATCATCCACCCCACAAATCCTTCCCCTTAAGGCTATTAAACCCTCCCTATAAATTTAGATAAAAATGCCATGTGGTGTTCCAATACATATGCTATGCATTACTCTCACAACCGACCATATCACTTTAACAGATAGGTGCTGGTCCCAACTTTGCCAGATAAGCGAGGTCGCAGTGTAATGTGATTTGTATTACGCCAAATCTACTCTGTAGAATGCTCAAGGTACACATACTATGAATACCTGGCTTAGCTGGGCTACCCTAGTCCTACCCTACAACCATCAAAGATCAATAAATTAACTAAGAGCCTCAAAAAGATTTTTTTCTTTGGAACCAGTGACTAGGGACCATATTCATAAAACCTAAATAAGTCTACTAGGCAACTACAGTCCACAGACTCTCAGTGCATTTTAGTTGCATAGTGTAGACTATTAAGGTTTTATTAATATGGCCCCCAAAACCCCCGGAAATAATAAAAATGGCAAATTATTGAACCTTAAATGACTTACTTAAGGGTAAAGCCTGTGGTCTGTTGCGTGCCGACCCCAGTGCGGAATTATACACCAGATGAACAAATCCTCTCATATCAAGTCAATTAGGGGATCAGTATATCCGGCATATAATCCTGCGGGCATTACTTCTTAGTAAGTCGTCTTACCTTTAATGAGCTAGGATCTGATTTGGTGTGTGATACAGGTTTCCTCGGATGATTACTATCTGTCTCATCATGACTACGAGAGACTGCATCAGAACTTCTCCTTACTGAATATCAAACAAAGCAAGATTAAGATACATGAATACAGTGAAAAAATGTAGAATTTACACAGTCACGCCTGCCAAAGTTGAACTCGCATAAGTAAAATAATGAAAGGTCTTTTCAAGTCACATTCTTTTTATATTCTATTGTTTCATATTGTTAGTGTTTGTATGCTGATCATCTACTTTTGCTCTGTCTTATATCAATAATATTGATTCTTTCTTTGGCTTTTGGTTTCCTTTTATTGTATATGAAAAGGGGTGAGCCTTTGCCAAGTTTTCACACCCTGTATCTATGGAAAATAGGAGGTGCAACAAAGGATTCAATAATCCAAGTGGGACAGATTTGAACCCATGATCTTTGGTTTGAAGACGCTCTAACGACTAAACCAACTTGCCTCCTCAATAATGCGATTCGCATATGGGTCAGTGTGTAGCTTTATGTCAACCACTGCCCCTGTAACTTTAATAATAACGATTAATTGCAAATTAGAACTATTCTTATTGGTTTAGAGTAAGACTTCTTTGTAAGAATTTCATACAACAAGAACCCTGATTGGCTACTATCTTTAACTCTTTATGTTACAGGGCACTAGTCATTGATCGACAGATCTCCAATGAATTTCCAGTATGTTACCTTGTGATAACGGAGTCTGTTGCTCCTGTGACTCTCTCAGCTTCTCTCTCCTACGAGCCCTGGCAGAAGACCCTCTCTGGATAGTACAAACAAATGTAGACAGATCATCAGACAGTAATACAAATGCAGAAAACAATTATCTACTCAATTGCCCTTTTCTAATGAAATAACAAAACACTGGAAAACATTCACCGTTAGTCATATCAATCAATAAAAAAAAACACACTTTATTCCATCATAAAGATGCTTTACATTGATAACATTGCAACAACTTAAAGGTAAATTGAATGTTGGGAGCAAATTACTTGAAAGGAAAGCAAAATAAAAATTGCAGCTAGCTACTCATGTGGAATTTCTCTTCATAAATGCAAGTACATTTTTTAAGTTGCAGATATCAAAATAAATCAACTTTGAGCCTTGTATTAATATTTTATAACTTATGTGACATTGATTTTTATTTCACGTCAAAATCACCTTGTTCCAAGTTTGTACAAAAGCAACCCATGGTTTCCTGATTATTCATTGTTGAAGGTACCGGTAAGCCTTCCTGAGTCCATTCACTAGGGACAAAAGGTGTATTGACTATTAAAATGCATCTACCTACCAAGGGTAGGGTTTTTTAAGCCCTGGTGCTCAGTCATCTCTGCTGCACAGATATGAATACGGTATCACTGGATAGAATAGGAGTTACTCTTTAAACGCTTACCAAGAATTAAGGTCATCTAGAATTAGAAATTTTTTATATGAAGCTGTCAAAATTGGGTTCATTTTTCCGAGATGCAAGTGTGTTTATCTCTGTGTCTTTGACTTACATCTGTTCTTGGTGTGCCGGCATCATCCCTGGAACTGCTCACTGAACTGGTGGATGATGTCCTTGATGAACTGGCAGAGTTTGTTGACCTCTTGGTACCTTTGCTAGTTTCTGGAGTCCCACCTTTAGGGGGCACTGGTAGAGGCCGTGATTTCTTGGGTGGAAGTTTTGGCTAAAATCAAATGGAAGGAGTGAATTTAAGTTGGAATGAAGGACAAAGTTTATGCCCAACCTACTTACATTACCTGGCTATATAATAAAAAATAATATAAAAACTACGCAAAAAATATTCACTTTACATTTTTGACCCCCTGGCTCAAAACCTCCAATAAGTTGCAAGAATTTATATTTGGGTTTTATGTGTTTTCTGAAACTAGATACATGTATTCCAAGCTCTCTATAACCAAACACTTTAGTTAACTCAAGTACAACTAAGTTAAATATCACGTTAGAAGAAGAGCTATATTTTTAGATACTTTACCTATTAAACAAGTGGATTAGTAAATTACGCGATGCGTAATATATGTCCCCGCCGATAATGTAAAATTCCCATTATATCACGATCAGTGCTTTCACATAAGGCAAACAGAATCGAAATCGGGTAAAAAATTGCGAAGAAGTAGCATTTTGTAGCCAATGTACAATATAGGTCAAAGTCAAGGTCAAAGGTCAAAGGGGTCAAAAGTCAAAATTCTGTGAAGAAGTTTTGTAGTCCTCACCTAGTGCTATCACATAAAGCAAACGGAATCGAAATCGGAAGAAAAATGGTGAAGGAGTAGCATTTTGTAGCCAATTAACAATATAGGTCAAAAATCAAGGTCAAAGGTCAAAGGTCAAAATTCTGTGAAGAAGTTTTGTAGTCCTCACCTAGTGCTATCACATAAAGCAAACGGAATCGAAATCGGATGAAAATGGCGAAGGAGTAGCATTTTGGAGCCAATTAACAATATAGGTCAAAAATCAAGGTCAAAGGTCAAAGGTCAAAATTCTGTGAAGAAGTATTGTAGCCATCACCTAGTGCTATCACATAAAGCAAGCGGAATTTAAATCAGATGAAAAATGGTGAAGGAGTAGCATTTGTAGCCAATTAACAATAAAGGTCGAAAATCAAGGTCAAAGGTCAAAGGGGTCAAAAGTCAAATCTGTGAAGAAGTTTTGTAGTCCTCACCTAGTGCTATCACATAAAGCAACAGAATCGAAATCGGATGAAAAATGGCGAAGGAGTAGCATTTTGTAGCCAATTAACAATATAGGTCAAAGGTCAAAATTCTGTGAAGAAGTTTTGTAGCTATTACCTAGTGCTATCACATAAAGCAAGCGGAATTGAAATTGGATGAAAATTGGTGAAGGAGTAGCATTTTGTAGCCAATGTACAATATAAGTAAAATTGAAGGTCAAAGGTCAAAGGGGTCAAATTCAAAATTCTGTGAAGAAGTTTTGTATCCTCACCTAGTGCTATCACATAAAGCAAACGGAATCGAAATCGGATGAAAAATGGCGAAGGGAGTAGCATTTTGTAGCCAATTAACAATATAGGTAAAAAATAAAGGTCAAAGGTCAAAATTCCGTGAAGAAATTTGTAGCCATCACCTAGTGCTATCACATAGAGCAAACGGAATCGAAATCGCGAAGAAAAAGTGTGAAGGAGTAGCATTTTGTAGTCAATGTACAATATAATATAAATCAAGGTCAAAGGTCAAAGGGTCAAAAGTCAAAATTCTGTGAAGATGTTTTGTAGCCCTCACCTAGTGCTATCATATAAAGGAAACGGATTCGAAATCGGATGAAAAATGGCGAAGGAGTAGCATTTTGTAGCCAATTAACAATATAGGTCAAAATGAAGGTCAAAGGTCAAAGGGGTCAAAAGTCAAAATTCCATGAAGAAGTTTTGTAGCCCTCACCTAGTGCTATCATATAAAGCAAACAGAATCGAAATCGGATGAAAAATGGCGAAGGAGTAGCATTTTGTAAACAATTAACAATATAGGTCAAAAATCAGAGTCAAAGGTCAAAGGTCAAAATTCTGTGAAGAAGTTGGTAGCCATCACCTAGTGCTATCATATAAAGCAAACGGAATCGAAATCGGATGAAAAATGGCGAAGGAGTAGCAAATTGAAGTTTTGATCACATACGGACGCACGGACGGACGGATGGACGGACGGACACCACACCATACACACGTACGGAGCCCGTTTCATAGTCCCTGCTCGAACTCGTTCGGGGGACAAAAAACCCCTCCTTTTCTTACCATTTACTGTTGTTCTTGTTAGTGGTTTTAAGGAGGCAGGTCATGTTTGTTCACACATTTCCTTTCTTTCTACTTATAAATCACAACTTGAGAAAGGACCCAAAGTCAAAGACCCTAAACATTGTGAGTGTTTAAAAATCCTTTGTATGAGTGTTTAAACTCACTTCTGATGGTGTTTTGACATTGCTGCGAGACTTTCCTGCTGATGGAGTAGATTTCCGCACACCTTGGGCGCTCTTTCTTTCCTTGCCTGCAGAACTAGGCCTTGGAGTTTTACTTTGATTATCTCTCACCTGTGAAGGAACAATATGAGGGTTTTCTATGACATCTATGGTTATCAAAAACAATTTCTTACAATAATTAAATCATTAACACTTTCACGTCTGTTATTTAATTTTCATTGTTATAAAAGGGGCAGCATGGATAATCTTAACATTTCTAACAATAATAGTTTATCAAACACTATTATTATCGGTGCAACATTTGTCAAATTTGAAATTTGTGAGGCTAACGAGTGAATGAAAAAAAAAAAAAAAATTATTATGAAATAAACAAGTCAAATTTTGAGGCTGATAAAATCCCTGTAATCATCAATTATAGAGCTCTTGGAGTGATGGAAATGAATAAAGTTGCAAACGCATAAAATAACCTAAAAAGACAGCTAAAATAACATTTAAGACCTAGTCAAATTACAAGAGCAGGATATATCACATCTGATTTTCGCAATGTAAATGCCTGAAGCATAGAATTATGCTATTAAAAAAAAGCATACAATACAGATAAAAGTACATTGTTACAAAGCTTTTAATACCTTTTTGGAAGGAACTTCTGAAATCGCAGGCAAATCTTTTCCTCTACTCTCACTCTCAGGAGTTGACTCAATTTCTTGAATATCTGGTTTAGATCCTCTTCTACTATCAGATGAACTTGGTCTCCTGAAAATGAATAAATATTATTGTTATGAATATTATTTTTATTGTTAAATTCTCCAAATACTTGCCCCCTTAAAGAAAATTATAGCAAATTTGCCAGAACGCTGAATCATGTTGCAATTTACTCAAGTCTCCAAAGAACAAAAAAAAAAAAAAAATGAGGATGATAAGCCTAGTAACAAAATTGATAACAAAATAATTATATGCACAAGTAGCTGCAGGATACGGTAATAAAACAGCCAGATAGGGTAGCCTTGCTACAAGTAAGAAGAAAAAAAATTGAAGAAAAGGGAAAGATTAAGCTGAAAGTATTATACTAGTTTTTTTTAATAATTTGATCTATATAATCCATTGTTTACATGCTCTTTATTATATCATAAACGTATGTTATATTTTGTATTTACTCTATATTCATATACAAAATGTTTCTATTTATAATATTACGTTCACATTTATTATTGGAAAATCTGTTTCTTTGTTTCTACTCTCATCCCCCTATATGGGGTCAAAAGAATCTTATCTTATAATTTATTTATAGCAAAATGTGACACAATATGTCTACGTTGTTATGTTCCTTGCACGTTTACTGGATTCTAAAATCGTGCTTTAGTGGTTCAGAAAACTTTTGTACTTACCATTCCCGGGCAGTTTTTAATAGTTTCAGCACCAAAAATTCTGATAAATCAAACATCTGCTGTTCATGATAGTGTCATATTTTGCTACCTATAGTTAAACCACAGCTATTGTGTAACTTAGGAAACCTTTGTGAATACTGGCCAAAATGTCAGAAGAGATTGGGTGTTTGTTGACTAACCTGGCTCTTGTTCCCTCCAGAAAGATAGCAATATGTTTCTTGATGTATGGGTTTCGGAGGAGTCTTGATACACTAGGCCTCTTCTCTGGGCTCTGATTGAGGGTGGCCTTGATGAGTTCTACCAGCTCAGCACTGTACTGCTGGGGCATTGCGGGCATCTAAAACAAGGAACATGTGGATGATTTTATTATATTTCGGGAAATTTTCATGGTTCTTTTGTTCTAACGAATTTCAAGAGTATCTTTGTGAAAAATTTACACTTCAACATAAGGCTATTTATAGTAATGAAAGCATCAGAAATATTGCAAAATTATCCACTTGCTAATTTCCCAAACTAGTACTAAATGGCAAAAATATCTGTACGCGAAAATATTTGCTTATACAGTAATGAAAAATTCATGAAATTTTCCACTCTTGAATTTCAGTAACTAGCCCAAAATTACAAAAATATCTGTATGCACAAAATAATATTGAATAACTATACTCATTCTTGAAATTAAATCGTACATGTATCCACTTATTGTTCATTTCAAGAACATACAGAATCATGTGGAATCTCCCAAATTTTGAAGTTTATTGGACAGGTAGAAGGTCCAACTATAAATATAGACATTTTAACAATCTAATTTTTTACATAGTCAAACAAATGTGTGACTCCTGTCTTTAGCTTTCTTGATATATTAAATACATAGATAGATCATCTTACCTTGCCTCTCAATATCTTGTAGACCAATGAGTTCATGTCTTTGGCATTGAAAGCATGTTTGAGTGTGGTCATCTCATAAACACAGCATCCTAAGGCCCAGACATCAGACTAAGTAAAATATAATAACAATAATATTATGTAAAATTGTAAAAAATAAAACATTCAAAGATCATAGATATACTTGTATCAGCGATTAGGGAGATGATAATCTTCATGTGTTCCACCCTGTTTCAGCTACTTAAAAATAAATGTGTTAATAAAAAAGTAAAACAAACAAGTGCCAAAAAAGTCATAAGATAAAACAGAAGGATTGAGAACAATCATTACCTTGTGATTATATGGTCTGTTGCTGAATAGCTCTGGACTCATGTAATAGGGTGTTCCAATAAGAGTTGTAGCCATGTCATTGTTGCCTTCTAGAACCCTTGCAATACCCAGGTCACCAACCTTGATGATCTTACTCTTGGTTAAGAAGATATTCTGTGTCTTGAGATCACGATGCAGGATGTTTCGCTCATGCATGTACTGTGAAGTGGGTTAAAATATAGGAACAATGTGCTTGGGGTTACACTAAATATGTGTTCATGTTTGATTTCCTCCCCAAAAGTAATATCTACAAGTACAAAGAAGGAAATTTGTAAAATACTTTGTTTAAAAAAAAAAAAATCTGCTTCTTTTTATCATTCTGTATAATGCCTGCTTTTTTGTAACATTCTGTATTTTCAATAATTTTCTAAGGATAGACATATATTGGAATGAAAGAATAGTGAACAAATTTGTATCTAGGGGAGAAAAACAATTGTAACACGGGGCAATTGTAACAGAGGCTCCCATTCCTAACAGAAACACGCTAAAAACTTAACCTGTATACAGAGCATGTACATTTCATCGCTCCACATGCTATTTGAGTGTAAACAGTTTTAACAGTTATTTGAACTTTTTACAGCAAAAAAAAATGTTTTTTGAGCAAAAAAGTAATATCTCACACTACCCAATGTTTTTCTTCTGGACAAATATGTGGTTGAGCTATGGCTGTCATTTTTATTTATTTAGAAGTTATATTCTTAGGCCTGATTTTGCTAAAGTTTCAACGATTAATACCTGAGCTAAGATAGAAAAAAATCTCTCCAAATATGATTGCCCACCACAGGGGCAATAGTAACAATGCCGTTAAGTAAATACTTTTGCCCCGTACCTAGCCCCGGGACAATTCAGCGCGCTGCCATCGCCCGTACGGAGCACGTAAACTTATGCAATAATCTCATGCCATGCATATAACAAGTGAAAAATATAATGTAACTTGAGTCAAGCATTGTCATCTTTTATTATAATTAGCTTATGTGGTTAATGTTGTTTAAATCTTGGATCTGTCAAGTGCATAGCTTTGATAAAGAAAAAAAAATGTTACAATTTCATGTGTTACAATTGCCCCGTACGTCTGTTACAATTGCCCCTGGACACGGGGCAATTGTAACACTCGACATCTTGCTTTGAAATGATTATGGCTTCAAAATAACTTGTTGTACTTAACCCAAACCTATTCATATGTCAAGCTAAGATATGCATATTTCATTTTATTTAGTTTTAAGCAAGCATTTGGCTTTAATAAATTTGATAGGTCAAATTTGGAAAAAACTTTTACAATTGTCCCCGGTCTCCCCTATTTATTTAATTTCAGGCAAAAGATACAAACATGTATACAAGAAATTGATACACAAAAAAATTACCAGAAGAAATATTTTTTCTGTTGAAATGCTTTCCTCATCAATAGTCATTTCATATATCTATTTTGTTTGATGGATGGGGAAAGAGTGTTTTTCATCCTATCTCACCTGTAAAGCCATGGCGATCTGAACGAACCACTCCACCACTTGGCGTTCTTCTAAGGCCTCGTGCTTCTGCTGTTTCAGCCTGGTGTAAAGGTCCCCTCCATCACAGAACCCCATTACTATGTACAGGAACCCCTCTTCACTCTCAAAAGAATCTTTGTAAGACACAATGTTGGGATGACGCAGCTTGGACAGGAGTTTGGCCTCTTGTTCAGCAGCTTTCTTCTCTCGTTTGGAGGCACGGAGCAGCTCCATTTTCTTGATGACAAACTGAGTAACGTGGATCAAATAGATATCAAAATAGATTGAAAATGATACAATCAGTACTTTAATTTTCAGGTGTGGTCGTCTGTGAGGTATTTTTAATAAAAAAATATAGCCTTAAACGGCAACTTGATTTTAAATAAAACTCGACTTCATCAGTGCAAAAAGGAAAAACAATACTTTCTATAAATCGTCGGCTTGGAGCCAGAAGGGCGCTATTGCAGATCAAGGATGTTCCGTTTGGAGCCAAAAGGGCGATATTACCATTGACTTTGTACAGTAACAGCGCCCTTATGGCTCTCACCGAACATCTATAAGATGCAATAACGCCCTTATGGCTCCCAACAAACGAAATGTTGAACCCACATAACATGCATACATGTACTGTCCTAGACATAGGAATTGAATCAACCCCAGCAAGAAGCCTGGGGGGCGTTTCACGAAACCTTCATAAGTCTAACTTCTTGACTAAATCGGAGATAGTGAACAACTTGTCCACAAGCGGGTTCCACGAAGCCCTCTCTGACAAGATCGAGGACAACAAGCTGACTAAATACTTATGACAGCTCCGGACCTGTCATATCTTTTGGAGAGTGCTGATACGTCAATCAAACGCAATTTATGGCAAGCGATCAGTTTGGGCGAATTGTTAACAATTGAGTGCTTTTTATATCCAATAGAGAAATAATATCTAGTAATATATCCAATCAAGAAATAATATTGAGTAAATTGCAAAAGCATTATTTAGCCTACCATAAAGCTATATAAAGAGACTCGCAGAGACTACGTTGGTAGTTAAAATCGATCTATTAGTCCCAAAATAAGTAATTTTGAATATCTTTTTTTTTAATTACAATGCACTATTGATTTCTTTTTGTCAGCAAACAGAAAATTTAGGAAAAACCTCAATCTAGCTCCATTTTCAGCTAGCACACTTTTTTTATAGTCTGATTTACAAAACTATCAAATTAGCGCATCCGGGGGTACCCATTTCATGTTCTGACGTGGTCTTATTAATTTCATGATCGACACCTTCTAAATATACGCAGTAAGGAACATTGTGCGTTCTAATACACATTATATAAATTATACATAATTTTATGAGGTTTCGTACTGTTATTGACCGATTTTATCACTTCAATTTTCGAGAATATTGAAAATTATGCTAAACCACAATTTCTAAATATCAGCGAAACTGTGATTAAGGCTATTACTCGATGACATCATCTCCGATAATATCGATATTACAAATTGTCTAGCTTGGAAGAGCTTCGTGTAACCGACTCAGTAAGATTGGAGCTAACTACGTGGTTGGCGGATAAAGATATGACTAACTTGTCCATGGTTTCGTGAAACGCCCCCATGAAGAATAAATTATGTCTGAACCAGAACCCTACTCTATCTGCATGTACATTTTTTTTTTACCTAGTAACTATACCCAAGAGCTTAGACCCAATATTTTCCAAAGCATACATGTAAGTGTAGAGATATTTACCTGTTTTCTGTCTTTCTTATGTTTGACCAGCCACACTTCTCCATAGCTACCTTTGCCCACCACCTTGAGGTGTTCGTACAGATCAAGTGACATCTTGCCAGCTTCTAAATGTGGTTGATATAAAATCAAAGAGAATAAATTAATTTATTATTCCACATCAATTTAATAAATTAAAGTGATATGCCATGTCAACTAGTTTGGCTAAACAGGGGAGTGAGCTATTTATTATAAGGAGCTTGAGTAAGAGGGGAAAGGGCAGGGAGAAGTAAAAGTGGAACACAAACTTGGTATTCCTCTTAATTCTTTCTCTTCTTCCGTCCATCTTTAGGCTCCATTCTCTCCTGAAACCCATATTTCCCTCCTGTCTCAGAACATGTCCCAACTACCTTATTCCAACAACGCGTAACCAAATACTATTCTGCAAAACCGATTGCCGGGCGGAAAACATCTCCTCATTCTATCAGCGATATTTTTTTAACCATAATATTTTAAATGATTTTAATAATCTTTTAGAGTAGAATTTTTTTTTTCTTCTGGTGGGAGGATCGTCAGATAAAGGAGGTAAGTTTTTCATATTATCGCTGATTTCCCCTTAAGGGACCGAATACTGGGCGCGCTACCCTATAGATCTAGACCTCTGAACTAACCCCTGGCCACACAAGGAACTGAACTATCTGGGACTAATGACAAGACTCAGTAAGAAAACTTTCAGAAAACAAACTTAATTTTTCACTTTTTAAAATCACATTTTCAACTTATCTTTCTTCAATAACTAAGTGTTTGGATGTTCCTTTTACTATCCCTGATGTTTTCAAGTTTTCTTTTACTTCTTGGATGAAAAATTATTTTTTAAAGTCCACTTTCTGAAAATTTCCCCGCACGTTTTTGGCAGGAGAGGGAAAAAATTCAGTGATGTTCTAATTTTTTTTTCATGATTTTGATTTCAAATTTATCCAACTTATTCACTGTGTCTTATATTGACATAGACATGATATACTAACTAATTTTGGAGCAGAAAGTGATTGCAAAAAGGAGAAAAACCTTAGATAAAACAACATTGACAAGGTTGCAAAATTTTCCCCAAAATATGGTAGTTTGGTCCACGAGGTCAACACTTCAATACTAAAGTATTGACATCGTATCATGAGTGCCCCTGGCCTAGTCTAGACTCTCTTGGCCTACCACCATTCACCAGATATCACTGACATGCACATTCCAAAAATAATTAGATTCTGGATTAGAAACGTTAAAAGGGCGATTCCATGCTGTGTCGTACGGAACATTTTGACAACATTTAACATCTTTTTGGTATGAAAAATAAAGAATATTTTCTTGATTGATGGTGATCCTCAAGTAGTACAAAGAGGGGCACAAGAACCAACAATTAACTTTACTTGATTAGATCTACACATCATTTACAATTGAAATGGAAATAGTAGTAGAGTGTCGTACGGGACACAAAAATAACAGACACAACAAAGAGACAAAAACAACAACAGTATGGAATCGCCCCAAATCATTTTCCAGAGTCTGAACGTCTTTGTAACAGTTAGATCTAGATTTTTAGCACAAAATGTTAGAAAATATTGTGAAGAACAAATATTGATGATGTCTTGATGATAAAAAGTATTCGACGTATATTTTTGGCTTAATCCTGATGCAAATTAGGCTTCATTTTTGTTAAGTGTCCAGACACTCAACCCCCTAGACCGAGGCTGCTCTGTCTTTATCGCGTTTACGATGAGGACAGAGCAGCCTCGGTCTACCAACTCTCCCCCCCCACCCCCCATCCTACCAGTAGTCAGTACCGTACACATCACGGCGATGTGGTGGCAGTGCAGTGCAGTGGCAGTGACAGTGCTGTGCTGTGTGCATGCATGAAATCAATGAATCTTCGTGTATAGAGAGAAAGATTTGCAATACAATCATGAAATTAAAAGTTCAATATACAAACGAGCTCTTACCTCTCTCACAGTCTACGAAATTTAGCAAGCACTATATCACAAATGCAGCAACTTCGGGAAAATCCCCTAAGAAATTACCGTTCCTTGCTTTGGCAACGATACGCTAGACCATCGACCACCGACTGGAATTGTTACAAATTGATGAAACGAGCGTTGGGATCGAGAATGGTACCATTTCTTTGTTCATACCTCCAATATTTTACGTTTGTCAACAGCTGGACGAGGGGGGGGGGGGGTGTTAGGCCTGTGCAGTCACCATCTGAAACATTATTCCTTGAAATCCTTGTGTAGTAAATACAAAAAAAAAATAATAATAATAATAATAGTAATAATAAATAAATAAATAAATATATATATATATATATATATATATGTTAAATAAATTTTTAGGTCTATGCCTCTGATATATATATATGGGCGATTCCACACTAGAACTTGAAAAAATGCCAAAATTAAAATATTCTTTCAACTAATCATAAGTAGTGTAATATTTTACTCTGATACCTAAACTTCTTGGAAATTACAATTTTTCCAAAGTGAAGTCGGAAATGGATTTTTGGGGAAAACAGTGGAATTTTCAATTTTCATAAATCTACTGATTAACACGTCGAAAACATAAACTGCTTCAAACCACTATAGAAAGAGCCCAAGAATATTAAAAAGTAGTACAAGTCAGTGGATTAATGTACCATGGATGGCTCCAAATAATTTTGAAAACATTTTTTGATACTTAATGGGGTGAGTAATGATTATTCCGAACCTGTTTTTGGCAATGTCCCGTACGACACATGGAAATGCAAAAGTTTTGACCACACTTTTGATTTTGATGTTGCAATCTTGCTATTTCAGTTTCTCTATCTTT
This sequence comes from Paracentrotus lividus, assembly GCA_940671915.1. Lineage (NCBI taxonomy): Eukaryota > Metazoa > Echinodermata > Echinoidea > Camarodonta > Echinidae > Paracentrotus > Paracentrotus lividus. The sequence goes on from CALNVZ010002100.1 coordinate 12,432,461, forward strand.
GACCCATGGGTAATCAATTGATCATATTAGGATATAAAATCCGCCCTTCATTTTTCAATAAATGGCATTTTAAAGTTGTCCCGTACGACACACAATGTGTCGTACGGGACATGTCCCGTACGTCACACCATATATATTGCATTTCATTGGGGTGTTTTGATTACTACAAAGTCCACAAACTCTATAAGTAGGTCTATTTGAATTGAAACACATTGAAGTGACATTAATTGAAATTGAATAGGCCTTTGTTTATCTCTACTGAACATGAAATATGTGATTCCCACCATTTTAACTGACTTCAAATACATGTATTCCATTGTGAAAGCCTTCAGCTGTACTGGTGATTTTCACTGGTCAAAGCTTTTAGACACAGGGTGCTAATTGATGTTACCCTTTTTTTTCATACCACCCTTTTCTGTTATTGGTATAATTATGGAAAAGTCCACTCTTATTTCAACTTGGTTCATGAAATACAGTAAAGTTTGACAGAGTTAGAACTTTTCTTCTCAAAGGAAAAAAAAAAAAAAATAAATAAATTCTGGAATGGGCAGGAACTTTAGTACTTTCCTTTTACCATTTATTAATTATGATAGACAATATAATTCTCACATGTGTCTTAAGAGATATTGGACTGTATATGAAGTGATCTGGATTCTTGCCAAACTTTTTTTTTTTAATTTTATAGAATTTATATTATTCATTTATTTTCAATTATCTGTATCAGCCTATGGGGGGGGGGGGGGGGGGGGTTATAGGCAAATTGTTACACTTCTATTTTGCTCATTTCTGAAGAAATGAAAATAAATAACCTACTAAACCCATATATTAGTACAGAGGTTATATATCAAGGAATCCTATGGACGATAAGAAAAATCACCAAAATGCCTAATTAGCATAATTTATGCACATTAGCCCTTTTTTGCAAAACAAAACATCTCAACAATCGATTGTCTGTTACTCGTTACACCTTGCATACTTATTGGTGAAATATGTCTCTGGGGAATGCATGGATTAGAATTTTAAATTAAGTTTTAGTTGTGTGGTAATAATGTCATTAATATATAATTAGCTAAAAAACAATAGAATACAAAAGACAAAAATTAATTTAAAAAATTAAGAATTTTTTCGAAATTCAAATCCATACATTCCCCAGACATATGTTTGGAGAAAATCTGTGCAAAAAAAAAATGGAGTAATTTGTGTGTTAGGTATTCAGTATTTTGTTTTGGGCAAAAAGGGCTAATTTGCATAAATTGCAGAAAACAAATGACAAGTAATGATAATACCATTAACTATAATGTTATTGGTATTATCATCCCTTGTCACTTGCCATTCCCACTTTACAAGTTTAGGTATGCATCTCCTTCACTTCATTTCCCCTTCCTTTTATTCCTTTTCATATTTTGCGCCCTTAAAGTGCCCCGGGGGCACCTCCCCTCCCCCCCCCACAGATACGCCACTGATTGTCCTGCATGCCTTGTTGTGGATACAAAAGAGAAATTTGGTAGTAATGCTTTGTTTTTGATTGACATAAAGTCCAATGTTATACAGGCTGGCCCGTATGACACATCAATAGTGTCCCGTACGACACACTATATTATACATGATATTATTGACAGAACTATTCAAGAATAGTGCTTTCTAACATGATAACTGCCCTTTAGTTTCATAGGATTATCATTATTATCGGACAAAATTAATTGATTTAAGAAGTAATCAAGACAAAAATTAAGAAAGTATAGCCCTCATTCAGAGATGTCCGCTACGACACATTTTGCATGTCCCGTACGCCACAATGTTCTTGAAAACTATAATTTGCTTTATTTATTCGTTAATGCTTATTTTGCCAAAAAAAATATTATATTTCTGTTCTTTGGTAACTGAAGATCAAATTTAGTTCAGTTTTGATTAAATTTCCTGTGCAACTCACAGACTTTTGAACACAAACTTAAGGCTTCCAAAAAGTCACCTTTTCTGCGTCCCGTACGACACATTACTATTTTCAATCTCTAGTTTACAGGATTTGTATTCAAGTCAAATCAAGTCTGGTTCTTTTACCATTCTGGTAGTACTTGAGAATGACCATCAGTTACTGGAATATTTTTTGTTTTTTATTGTCGAAAAGCTGTTAAATGTTCTCTATAATGTCCCGTACGACACGCATGGAATCGCCCATATATGAAAACCAATATCTTATTTGCTTGACAAGAATGGTACTGAGCTAGCCTATATTGAAGAAAAAAAAATAAGGGAAAGGTGTTGTGGACAATCAAAAACATTAATGTACTTGTGTGCGGGCTAGGTTGGTGGAGGGCTCGGGGCCTGCTACCCACAAAATTTTTCATAGCAAAGATTGTGGATTTGTTCTATCGCTGTTATTTAACAAAGCATGTAAAATGTATCTTTTAAATGGATACTAAATTTTCGGCTCGCAATTCGCTCTCGCTGATACTAAATAGGATTAGTACTGCCCAAATAACATCTCCATTTTTAGCTTAAAACTTCGGCTCGCATTAATTTTTTATCACTAAAATGAACAGGAATCAGGGCAGCCATTATGATTCTTAAAAGCATACATTCAAAGGTAATTTTTTTCGTACCCCCTCCTCTTTGAATACATTTCTCTTTAGGTCTATGCCTCTGATCTAAAGTGTCCCCCATAGGAAGTATAATGCACAAATATCTCAAACTTTTAGCTTAAAATTCGGCTCACGCTTCGCGCTCGCATTATTTGTTTCATTACTAAAATGGACAGTAATCAAGGCAGCCACCTTCCCTCAAACCCCCTCCTCCCTCTCAAATCTGTCCCGCTGCCAGTGCTATATGGGTATTAAAAACGTTCCTTGTGTCACTATATAGATCGCTACAAGTTGGCAAATTATTTCGCTCATCCCCCCCCCCACTCCTCGACATGGATTTACGCCGTTGCATTGAACCCTACCCACAAGGTCGATATAGGGTGACCCTCTTGACAATAAAGGCCAACAAATTTGTAACGCATATCCCCCTTGCTATATAACTTGCCCGTGGTGTGACGGGGAAAAAAATTTGGGTGAATTGCAATTTTGCCCCCTTTTGGCCCTCGTCTCATTTCACCCCCAAAAATAAATAATAGAAAATTTTACGTTATGACCCATTTTTTTTCTTCAGTTAAGTAGTTTGAACATCTTTGACAAAAAAATGATTGATTGAAAGTTTATTAATTGAGGGTGCTTTACTGATTTAATAAATAATCACGGTCATGGCGTTGCGGATGTAAAATCATGAAAATGAAAGTATTGCAATTACTTTAAATATTTTTTTATATAATCATCGTTATGAAAAAGATTTTTTTCCCTAATTTTTTTGTGTGCAAACGATGTTAATTTTAATTGCATGAGCACCCCCGCCCCCCCCCCAGAAATCCAATCTATTTCGTACCATATCAATTCTAGTTGTAAACTTAAGAGAAAAGGGCGCTATCACTCTACGCAAATCAAACGCTGCCATAGACATTTTGTATTTTGCACAGTTTTTTCACTTTGTTTTCTTGATTATGGCGAGCAACTACCTTTTCAAAGAAATGATCAACTTGAATAATTACGTTAAGAGTCTTTTTTTTTCAAAAATAGGAATAACTTACTGCAAAGGGGAAAAAAGTCCTGTCACTTGTGTCAATTCGAAATCCTAATCAGATCAAATTCCTGTACAATATGGCAAATTTTGCTCTCAAAATAGCTCATACCCACATAATTATCTTCCTGGATAACGCATAATTATATAACAGCTTAATGATCAAGCCGTTTTTAAAAGCTTGAATTCTCACTTTTCCAGAGATGGTAAATTCATTTCGATTGGTTAAAAAAAAGTCCTGTCACTTTGAACATTTTCACAAACGAATCTTTACTCGATGGTCAATATTTCCGCATATCACATGCATATCGCATGTGGACGGCGTCTCGCAAGATGTGACAAGATCACTATTTATATCAATAATCGTTAGGAACATCAATATATGTGAAATAAAGATTCTGATTACAACTTTAGCACAATGGTGTTATAGGCTTGCCAAAATGTATTTTCCCCAATCTGGTCTGACATCTACCTACGAAAACTATGATAAAAGTTCAATTATTTATTTCATGTCCATGAGAAATTAGCTCGAACGGATCGACTGACCAGACCATTTTACCACAGGGAAGTTTTCTTAGGCGAGTTTTTGTACGCTAAGTAATAATTGCATGCAGTTGTCAATCGGTCGCTTCCCGCCGTTATAGCGCGGGTTTTGTTGACATTAATGTAGAACCGTATAATTTTCTGCGCCCGCTCAGTTGTATTTCCACTAAACTCATTGAATGTAATGGCGTCCCCCTCAAATAATGGACGCGTCTTCATGTTAAGATTTAATGTCATACGTTAGGTTTACATTTCACGTGGAGTAGAATTGATATGAAATTCAATTTAACCGAGTTTGATTATTGTTTCAACGCATTCTGCCCCATTATTATGGGCATGGGGCGCACGTGCATGGGAAACATCGATAATTAAAACTAGCTATATTCACAAAAGATTTGTCAAATAATCATGATTGGGTATGAAAACATAGCTGTTCATGATTCATACATATAGAAATGTACGTGAGGGCATCTATTTCTTTCATTGAACTAAACGACCTTGAAAAAAGGAAAAGAAAAAAGAAGTGGCCCGTCTTGCTCCTATCCTCCTTCCCCGGTATGCAGGTTACTTCAAAAAATGATCACCAGTCTTTTTCTCCATTTTGTTTTCATTTCTAAATCTGCGAAAATATCGAATCGAATCGCAGAGAAAGTGGGAGGGGTCAGCAAGCTGGAGCGGGAACACGGCAGTTTAATATCATTTAATGATAGAGGTTTTTATTTTCTTCGTTCTGGTAAGTACAATTAAAGATAATCGCATCTCCCAAATTGTAGGTTTGTTTCACCGAACTGATCTTAGTATACTGTCTAGGGCAGGATTTTAGCATCATGTACCAGGCTTACTTGCTGCCTTACCGTACCCTAGCCTAGCCTGACCTAGGCCGCTCGCGCCGGGTCGAATCAGACCACCGCTACGATGGCGATAGATGAGCTCAGTCAGCCGGCTACCACATGCACAGTCACAGATACGTCCTGGATAAAACTTGAATTCAGACTTGAATCGAGTTCTAAATTTCTGAGGTAGAGTCTACCAGTAGAGTCTATAACATCTGTGCTACTTTGTGTAATTCAATAAATTAATTTACAACTGCCATTTGTTAATTGAAATTGACTCAATTGAATCTAACGTTAAGTTGTTCATTTGATTTGTTATTTTAGAGAAATCTAGTGTAGTGTGAAAGTGCCAGTGTGTCCGTGTTAACAGCTATTTATAACAAAATATATCCCAAGTTACTCTTTCCAAGGGCTGCCAGGGTGTGAATACTGGCCTCAGGCACACAAGCAACTGAACCATCTGGGACTAATGACAAGACTCAGTAAGAAAACTTTCAGAAAACAAACTTAATTTTTCACTTTTTTAAATAATTTCAATTATCTTATCTTCAATAATGAGTGGTTGGATGTTCCTTTCACTATCCTGATGCTTTGAGTTTTCTTTTCTTTCTTCTTTGGATGAAATTATTTTTTAAAGTCCACTTTTCGAAAATTTCCCTGCACGTTTTGGGCGGAAAGGCAAAAAATAAGTGATGTTTTAATTTTTTTTTTCATGATTTTGATTTGAAATTTATCCAAAACCTATTCACTGTGTCTATATATGACATAGACATATGCTAATACTTAATTTTGGAGCTGAAGTTATTTGCAAAAGGAGAAAAACCTAGATAAAACACACATTGACAGGTTGCAAAATTTTTCACCAAAATATGTTTGGTCCACGAGGTCAATACTAAAGTATTGACGTCGTATTATGAGTGGCTCGGTAGCTTCAACAGCAAAATCTGTGAAGAACAAAATCCTCTGACCTTTACTCATTTGGGTAATAAGGAGGCCTTGTTCAAGTCTCCTTAATTTTGTCAGGCTTCGGGATCCAGGGGGCGGGGGGGGGTCGGAGGTGGTGAGCGCCCCCCGTAGGATTCGGCCAAAAATGAATGACTCCATTCACTTTGACACAGTCCTTTTTTATTCTTCTTTGTAGCGCCCCCCGTAGAAATATAAAAATATAGAGACCTAGAGGAACCTTCTTTTTTTTTGTTTTTTTTTTTGCTTGTCAATTCTTTCGGCGCCGATTGACCGGACCACACCTACCCTGTATGGTAATAAAATAAAAAAAAATTCACACCTCACCCCCCCCCCCACCCTGTAAAAAGTAGCATCTCTGGATTTGCGCCTGAATTGAGCTGTTTGAGTTTTAATAGACTGGAGTGGGATATGTAATTATTTGATTTCCAGGCAACAAAAAATGAAACCAATACATTTAAAGCAATCATGACAAAACAAACAGATTTAAACAATAACAATATATAGGAGGGAAAAAAGTGCACCAGCCCAATGCCTTGGGGATAGCCTAAAATGAGTTAAAATCCTGTTGTGAGGTTCTCCCTATATTGGCTGAATGCACATGAACAAGTTTACAATCACAGTATAACACATAAATATAAAGAGGAACATTAAGTAAAATAGAACTTGTTATTAAATAACTTAAAACCACTATCAGTTAATGCTGATTTCTGACAAATAGTGGACATTTCGTGCCTCGTTTCAAATGTGCACATGTCATAAGTAATGAAATATTTAATATGCAATTAACCAGATAACACAATAAAACTCGGAGATGCTCCGAAGGGGGGGGAGTGCAACTAGAAATAGTTCCTCTCCTGCAACTTCCGGAGTAAAAAAAAAAAAAAATCCAATATGGGTACAGCGTAGTTTTCAATAATAGTTCGGACACTCCTGTCGTAATAAAGCCTAAAGAGGAACAATATGAATGATTAAGTCCTAAAAGACAATATATAAGTATCAGCCCCAAAAACATGAATTGATCGCACGATTTCTGAAGAATAGTTGGACATTTCGTGCTCATTTTAAAATGTGCACATGTCATAAGAAAATAATATTTAATACGGCAATTACCAGATAACCAAATAACTCCGCGAGCTGCTCGGGAGTACAACTATTCAATAGTCTCTACTTCCGGCCAACTCCGGAAGTAGGAAAAATCCAAATATGGGCAGGGCTGCGGGAGGCGTTTTTGAAAGTGGGGGGCTGAAACGGCTTAAAAATCACAAATGTATGGTCATTTTTTTGCGTTTTTGTACACATTGCGGTTGCAAAAAAAGGTGGGGGCCCGCCCCCAGCCCCCCCCCCCCGGCTTACGTGGCCCTGATGGGTACAGTGTAGTTAGTATGCAACATAAGTTCGGTCACTCCTCTCCTAATAAGTTCGGTGGATGCCTCAGTTAGGCCAAAAGTCTACTCTGATAAATAAATGATTGCCATGAAAATATACACAACCAGACTATAGTCATTTTAATATTGTGTCTTGCTTTCATTTTTATTTTTTTGCAGCGTCAATTTTGAATTAGCACATGGATATCATATGCAGGACTGGCAGAGTTTTAGAGCAATCACATTCAAGAGACTGTCGGGAGTCAGAAGAGAACTGGCCGAGGACTGAGGACTACTTGGAAATTACTTCTCCTTCCTTTAGATGATGATTGATTACCATGTCAGGTGCAGTTCTGGCTAGACACACAGGTAATTTACTTTAACACTTTTCCTAAGACTAAGTATTACTGTTAAATTCAAGTAGAATATTCATATCACAGTAATAGCTCTATTATGGCACTTATGCATTGCATTATACTCTCGATGCCGATGTAAACAAAATTTGACAAATAGATCTGCAGTAGGTGAGGGCTAGTGGGCAGCTCTTTTATGTGTTTGATATTATGCTGAATTCTACAAGTTTGAAAAGAACATAGATAGCGAAGATCCTGAACAAACAATAAGTAAAGCAGAAAGAAAAAGCGAAAGCATATCAAGCAGTAGGCCTATTTTAAGTTAATTAATTGCAATAGGTTCTAGTCCCTATTGGTTGTAAATGTAGGAGCGTAATTTGCATTAAGCCTAATGATTTGAAGAAATTTACGTAGGTGTTCATTTCCTAGGAGTCAATGATATTATGACCCTTTCTCTCTGTTCCTTATTTGTATTCTAGGAGATGCATTCCTGGGTCAGATGCGTACTGACCTTCATGCTGCGGCCTTTTCAACGGCCAGCTTTGATGACCATGCATGGGCTGACTCGGCGTGGAGCAGACGTACAACAAACGGACCTCAGATGGAGTAACTCCGCTTACATGAGGCAATCGCAGCAGGGATTACCTGTCTTGCTCATGAGATGCTGGTGAAGCATGTGTGCTGATGTAAGTCTCCAAAACAGAGTCACATGTAAATACAATCTCACCGGTCAATATATGATGGCGCAACCGTACACTACTCACGTGAACGGCTTTATAATAAACAACATCGTAAACTTTTCTAAAAAGTATATTAGAATTTTCTTAAAGTGAAATTATTGTCTTCATGACATTGAAATGTGAAAGACACGATAAAAGATTGAAAGTGAACTATTACTAAGCATTATTTTGTGCTGTGAGGTTTTGGATATCCCAATTGAAGCATATAGAAATTCACGCAATTCAGTCAGATACTTTACACAGAAATGCTGCGCAACTACAAATGTCTGGTCCAAACATAAAACCTGTTTGGTTAATTGTCATATAATTACGGCAATTGAAAGAGCCAATCTTTTTATGTGTGAGATTTTTATATAGATCATAAAAATAAAAGGAAAGCTCACAATACCTTCCCACTACATTAGATTCCCTTTAATTCTAGTATTCCTGCTAATTAATATTCTAAATATCCTTCAGAGATTATTTCTTGATAAGGAATAAAGCACTTGTATGATTCTAAGATTTTTGATATGACTCAGCTTTATCCTTTTCCTTACATAACATTATTTGCTTTATTATTTCCTCGTAGGTAAATGCCAGGAACATTGATGGCTCACCCCCCTGTGTGATGCTTTGTTGCAGTGGGTAGTGTAGAAATCCGTCAAGTTTTACTTAGGTCAAGGAGCACCCCAAACACACAATGGCCAGGACAGGACCACTCCATGAAGCAGCATCCAGAGGTTACTAGCTGCCTTACTTTAAAGATAAAGCTGAGTAGTGGTTATGTGATGAAAAAATCAATATTAACAGTTTATTTTAAGATTTATATCAAAGTTTCAAACATTGAAATAAATACTGCATACCCAGGAATTTTGCAGAATATAGCATTAATTGTAAATGAGAAAGCAAAATAACCATCAGCGGCCTTTTGTCGGACTACCTCCCTTATAGAACGCCTGTGGCCACATGCTTTGTGTATGAGTGGATCTGCATGCTGCATTTCGCACAGCAACTGTTGTGTATCTTGTGCAGAGAGTTCTGGCAAGAGAAGAGGGGGGGGTACTCTTGAGTTTCACTTGTACAAGCTTTTTGACGTTTTCTCAAAATTTCATCAGAAATATTCCATGGAATATCTAGTGTAGGTATATTATATTGTAATGGAACAATATGAGGACATATTGAAACCATTTCGTTCCAAGCCATAACAGATCAATTTGAGCTCAAGTCATTTATTTTGTATTTATTATGTTGCCTTACTTGTAATAGTCAATTAGAATATTTTTTGTAAGATACAAAAATATTGATTTTTTGTTGATTTACTATTTTAAACCACCATAGACTTGGGTGTTCTTCTATTTAGATAATCAATATCCAAATGCTAGTCAGTATATCTTTTATCCTGTATTTCCAGGACACATAGAGTGTGTTAAAGAGTTGATCCAAGCAGGAAGTGACTTGGAGGTGGTCTGATTTGCATTATGGGCGGCTCTGCATGCCGCATGTCACATGGGCAGACGGAAACGGCAAGGGTCATACTTCAAGCAGGTCAGTAATCAAGTTTTCTCTTATTTTGCACTGCATTGATGTTTGGCTGCATGTTTGTAATCCATCATATCGAAATGCGACACAAGTCACCAAAGAAAGAGTCGAGGAAATCAGAAAAATGATTGATTTTAAGATACTTTTTACCCCAAAATTCGAACAAAAATTTATGTTGCCGATTTCTTTGACTCAAAGTGATTGTTGCTTGGTGGCTTGTATCTATTGATATGATGAATCACATTCTGTTTAAAGTTCAAATATAGTTCATGTTTGAAATATAGATTACAGTAACTCATTGTTGTTATGGGGTTTGTAAAGCAACCGTTTATCAAAAGAGTTCTATGTCCCTAACTCTTTAAAAAAAAAAAAAATTGATCATGTATGACATGAAAGCAAAACCAAATTGACAAAAGAAAATATATATTTTTATAAGCTTCAGTGTTATTTATTCTTGAATATATAACAAATTTTTGATATTCAGCTTAGTCATACTGTGGTCTTGCAGAATACACAGATGTAAAAAAAAAAAAAAAAAAAAAATTAAAAATGTATAGCTGAGCATGTAAGTCAATGATGAAATCTTTATTTGACTGGCTTTGATTTACACCTGGAGGAAATATGAATTGAAATGAAGAATATAACCTTTTAAATTTAAATAGAACACACATGAGTCATATGAACACTGTTTTAGTCTTTTTAGAAATATTCTATTCTTTGATTGTATTCAATATACCAGGAGGAAACATGAATGCTCTCATGAACCACACTAGTCCATGCATGTTGCAGCAACCTCAGGAATCCAGATCTTGTAGATGTTCTCCTGGAGTATGGTGCCAATGTCTATTCTCGTAACAACCAGTCAAGGACTCCTCGGGATATTGTCCATGAAACAACATGGCCACAAGAAAGATCTTAGATTTTCGAATGAGTAAGTATATAGCATTACAATCATGTCAAGCAAAATTGAGATATTTTCAATAATTTTTTTTTTCAAACCCAAAGCACATATCTGTTAAGTATCTGTTTCAGTCATCCACTTTGATTATATAGATAAGCAATGGCTCAGAATTGCTGCATGGCACCAATATCTTTTAGCAAGTCTTCTTTGCCCCTTTGAGCACTAGTTATTTGGTGCGTACTGTCTACTCCTATTATAACGAGCACACATGCAACAAGATTTTAACAAGGATCCCTAATATAACAGTTAATTTCTGTCCCAGCTCTGAATTTTTTACCCTTTGTATTAAAAAAGGAGAAGGTAATGTCCAGGGTCCCAGGACTTTCCATAACAAGTTTCCTCTGTCCTTTGAAACAATCTTTAAGCACCCTGTACCAAAAGACTGCATGTCTATAAATATCAGATTTTGTCTCCCCTGGATAGGCTTTCTCCCTAAAATTTTTATTAAATAACCTTTGCATAAATACCCTCTGTTTTTATAAAAGCCACATTTCTTCATCTCACTTTAGTGATCTTTACATCTAGGTTTCATTGTATTGTTGATAATCACTGGCAGTATATTATTTGTTTTTATCATACAGCCCATCCAAGATGCTTGCTGAAATGTGCAGATTGCGAATCCGTCATCTTCTGGTCCAAAAGAACTCAGTCAGGTCATCAGACTAGGACTCCCAAAGATCATGGTCAACTATGTGCTCTTTAGATGATACGCACTCATAAGCTGGAGATTCTCCGGCCGACCACATGGGATAAACCATTTGGTCTAAGTTCCCCTGGTCTAATGCATACTTGGTCTAATTTTCACACGATCCAATGACCATTTTGGTCTAATTCCCAAATGAATATTTGTTCTATTACAAGTTTGTCACTGGAAATGACCAAGTGGTGTTAGACCAAGTAGACATTAAACAAAATAGGAAATAGACAAAATGGAAAAAAGGCCAAGTGGTACTTAGACCAAAAAAAGGTAATTAAACTGGTTGTAGAAGAAATGGAATTAGACCATGTGATGATACCAAACAGGCATTTAGTGGTTTTAGACCAATTGGCAATTTACTGACTGATTTGGTGATGTTTCCTGTGGGGTGTAACACAAAGACTTACGATTGATTAAAAGTACGATTGATTTTTTTCTTGTAACCTCATTTGAAAACCAGGTACAGTCATGGATTAGGATTTGTATGTGATTAGAGAAGGGTTAGGGCTAGGGTTAGGATTAAGATCATCAACTCTGGAGGCATCCTGTCCATGATGAGGCTACCAAGAAAAATCAATCATAACTTTTAATCAATCGTAAGTCTTTGTGTTACACCCCCTGATCTCCCTATTGTGAGATGCTTTGATGAATCAAGGATTGGTTTACCTGAATAATGTGTTGGTCCTTTCATAGACTGTAAAATGCCTCCCAAAATACAAACTTTTCAAGCTTGGTCTTCCAACGATAATTGGCAATGCATTTTACTTTTGTCAGGCAGGAACGCAAGAAACATGCATCCCCTCTATTTTTAAAATCAAACATTAAACGTTCATATTGATAAAATATATATATTGATGAATCAAGGATTGGTTTACCTGAATAATGTGTTGGTCCTTTTCATAGACTGTAAAATTGCCTCCCAAAATACAAACTTTTCAAGCTTGTCTTTCCAACGATAATGGGCAATGTGCATTTTACTTTTGTCAGGCAGGAACGCAAGAAACATGCATCCCCTCTATTTTTTTAAAATCAAACATTAAACGTTCATATTGATAAAGCCATATGAGTAAATTGTTGTCTGCGCCCCTCATATTTACAATTTTTTTAGTAGGGCCCCCTGTATTGGAGGCTACAAGGTTCTTGGAACCAAGCCAACATTGCACACATGGAATAGATTGTAGTACAAAAAGGTTTTTGTATTGCTGTGATTTGAGAATTTGCAGTTTTTGTTTGAAAACTATTCTAATGAATTTAAATTGTATTGCTGTGCAATGTTTTCTCTATCATGACTGGTGTAACATTAAATGCAAATTATGAAATTAGTATAAAACTTTGATTTCAATATTGATCTTTGGAGATCCATGCTTAGATATGTTTTTTTATTTATTTAGTGGTGAATTTATTGTTTCTGAAATTCAAAACAAACCTTTTGTATCATCATGGTCATGGAATCTTGCTTATTTTTTTCTACTGGGTTTTTCTTTATTGTGAATTTTGCGAGACCATCCCGTGAAAATTTTTCACTTTAACCACTTGACTGCTGCATGGTGCTATTGACATAGTACGGGTATGACCAGCGTGGCGCTGGCGCTTCAAAACAGACAAAGTTCAGACAATAGAATGAGCATGTAATATTACGCAGTCTGCGCACAATGTACAAACGCCAAGCACGTAATATTACGTGGTCCGCAGCTAAGTGGTTAATTCACAGTTGAATATAGTAATGAAAAGGTCATAATAACTGTGACATTTCCCACTCCTAAACTTACCCAACTAATCAAAAAATGTGAAATATCATGTATGCGGATATTTTTGTTTCTACAGTATTCAGAGTATATGTATGTATATTTGTACAGTAAAGTAAATTATTATATTATATTTGTATTTATTTATATATATATTTCTTTCAAATGGGTTCTAGATTTGAAATAAACAGTACAATAAAGAAATGTAAAAACATAAAGGATGCATGCAGTATTGGTTTTTTCTTTGCAAGAGTCTAATACAGTCAACGCCCATTATAATGAGCAGAGATTTTGAAGAGATTTCATTATAACTAGGTGATTCTCTCTGTACCAATTTCAAACATGTGCACATGTGTCTAACTGTTTAGTATGCTGTATTCGCTATTATTTTCGCGCGATTAATTTTTCGCACTAAGCGGCCTCAAAGAATGTTCACAGGTTCTTGAATTCGCGCTGCATGTTAGTAAGCATGCAGTTGAACGTACCCAATACATGCATAAAAAAACAATGCTCATATATTCGCGTGCTTTTAAATTCCCGCCTGTCGAACTTCGCCCGAAAATTAATGTACTTCGAATATTTCCATGATTACAGTAACAAGCTGTTATTATGAGGTAGTTGGCTTGGCCCCATACATTGCATGTCTCTAAACGCTCGTTGTAAACGCTTTACAAAATTCATCAGGCTAAAAAATGGAATTGTAAAATAAAGACTAACTTTATTTGTTCAAGAAGGCGGTTACAAAGTATTTCAGTCCGTTTTTATCAAGAATTGCTCTTTATAGGCTTAGCTTTAGAAATCACAATCAACTTGGAAAAAACAGAAAATTCTAATACATTTTACATGTACATAATTATCTGAAAATCAGATAGAAAAACAGTACCCCGGTATACTGTACAAGCCATGAACGTTGAAATATCAGAATATGTGTTCATGCTCAAATGCATTTAAACACAGGTCTATGGAACACAGGCCTATGTTATATCCTTCTCTACACGTATATGAATGTCAAAAAAGAAGTAGAGAAGTGAGATCAATCACATATTTGTCACAAATATTCAATCTGATGGAAGAGCATTACAAGGCAAACCTAGAGTAAATCACACAATGTGATACTTCATGTTGAGTGGTAGACTGTTTTAGTACTACAAGTACTGTATCATGTTCAGAAAACAACACTTAATACCCTGTTTATACAACATGTACACCCTGTATGTAAAAGAATGTTTGATCCGTATCAGGACATCTCCCCGGAGAACAACTCCCCCGGGACAATTCCCGGAGGACAGCTCCCCCGGAGGACATAGGGTTAGGGTTAGGGTTAGGGTTACGGTTAGGGTTGTCCTCGGGGGAGTTGTCCTCCGGGAGCTGTCCTCCGGGAATTGTCCCCGGGGGAGTTGTCCTCCGGGGGAGATGTCCTAGAACCGTTTGAATCACACAGATTACACAGATAAAAGAACATTATTATTACAATATTTAACGCTTAAAAACTTAGTTAGATTTAAGACGGTCAATATTAACCTGGTCATCAGCTTCAGCTTGCCTGCACATGATGTGCGCACTTTCTCCACTACCTGGGAAGCTTCCAGCCACGACTAAAACCACAATAATGTATCAATCTTTACCTGGGTGGGGAGAGGCAATAGACAAAATACCTTGCTCATGGACAAAATGCAATGCCAGGATCAAACCCTAAGCCTTTGCATCACTAGACAAATGATAAAACCACTAGACTACATTACTTCTAATAATATCAAGTACATCATAAGGCCCTACCTATTTCATTCCTAATACTTGACATGTTTAACATTAGGACCCACTCCCCCTAAAAAAATAATTAAGAAAAAAAAATGATATGTTGCTAAAATGCAAAAATAAAAAATGTCTCAATTGTTTTATTTTTCTTTTGGCAGATCCAAATTGTGAGGGCAAAATAAATAGTCCTAAATGTGCTATTTACATGTAGCATTTTTTTGGTTGCAATTTACATTTGAAGTTGTGCTTCATATTCACATCTTGGTATGGAAGCCTTTCATTGTGCAATGGTTTTGGCTTTATATCTTCATACTTGTGCAAAATACAAGATATATATTTATAAAAATATTTAAAATATCGATGAGATGAAATGGATACAATATGAGATGAATATGAACATGCATGAGATTAACATTTACATATTTTAGTTAAATAAGACATATGCCAATCAAAGTTTAAAATGACATTTTGAGATGTACATAAACTCTTTAGTATGTAGGTTAAAATTGACTCCTGCTAATCAAAAAAGTTTACAAAAATGAAAATTTAGCCAAAATGGTTTAAAAATCTGCAATCTACTTTAGATCAAGCAAACTTTTTCTATGCAAGTATCAGGATGATGTGTAATTGACTCATTTGTACATTGCACAATATACATTGCAGTAGTTTTATACTTCACACTAAATTACTGTGTCATGAAGTGTACACATATCTAATACAGTTAAAACGTGAGAAGACATTTGGGTGCACCACAATTAATTCACTTTTCTTGATCCCCGAAAATGAATCTTTAAAAATTGGAGGCTTACTCTTTGCATAGATTTATTTGAACAAATCCTGCACGTTTTTTTTTGTTGCAAGACTGTGTGAACAGCCGACTTTAGGGCCCATGCAATCCACTTTATGAACACATGACAGAATATGGAATTTAGTTAACCGTTATACTCCAAATTCATTGTATGGAGTTTTTTAGTTACCAGAGTTTTAAATACACTGTACTACAAAGTGGAAAGAAGAAATTCTTTACAGAAGAAATATACATATTTTATTTACATACCTATTAATCACAGAATAGAGAGATCATCTTATATATTACACAGTTTTAACACAATAATTAATTGTGCTGTGAATGCATCAGGCATGAATATCACACGATGTGCTACATAGACCAGTGGCAATCTTGCATATTGTATTTAGTTTCGGCAAATTCCTGTATCTTTTCAAATAATGTAGGTAATCATGATTAGTCAGAAAGGTATTATTGCTAGATTTGTATTAGTTGACACACTATATGCACCGTTATTGGCAAGCTATGTTAGTAAAGAAAGGAAAGAAGAAATGAGTTAATAACCAAAAATCAATAAGTAATGTACCATCAACAAAAAAAAACACACAAATTGCACTTAGGTCCAACAAAATTACTGTATGAGGGCACCATAGCCAAGGTAAATGTTATTGTCCATGATGTAAAGAATTCTTCCATCATTTCAAAACATATTTGAAGCATAATATGTTTTTTCATATACTTTTTCAAAATATACTTGATTCTGCTTGTTACCATAGAGTCTTATATTTGTTATCCCAGGGAGTTATGTAGAGGAAACATCCCTGTACATGTTATTTTTATCAAAACTCTCTCTGTTCTGTATCTTATACCTAGCTATCTTAGGAAACAAATGATGATGATCATAAAAACATTGGTCTGATTAATTTACCAAAATATTATTCCCACCATAAGATAGCAATGTACATAATGGATTACTAAAATAGATATCATTCACACACACAAGATACTGCACATTAGACTTTCAGCATGCACTACATCTTGAATGTCAACAACTTCAACTAATGCGAACAATTTTGCATTCAGCGCTCTAACGAACGTTTTCAACAAAATGGATTAATCTTCCATTTCTTTATATGCTGTGGTGAGATGACTCTAGTAGCAAATGACTTAATAATCTTGACTCTCTCCCTCTCAAGGAGTTGTAATACACATGAAAGAGGTAAATTAACCGACATATTTAATGAACGAATCTCCGATATGTCTCCCTCTCACAGAGTTATATACACATAAGAGGCAAATCGAAGGACGTATTTGATGGACGAAACTGTGATTGTATCTAAATAGAAGTTAACTTGTCTCCCTCTGAAGTAATGTACAAGTAATACACATGAAAGAGGCAAATCAACGGACATATTTAATGGACGAAACTGTGATTCTAAAAAACATAGCATTATATCTAGATAGAAGGTAACTTGTCAGTGTAAGTGATGTACTCCTGAAGAGACTGGGGTAGGTCCAGCTCCTTCACATGTTTCTGAGGAGACGTCTGGCCAAGACAGGAGCGAATCTCGGTTCGGCATAAACTTGTCAGGCTTTCTGGGTTTGCTGAGTAAAGGAAAAGACGATGTGAGATATCTGACTTTAGTACATAGAAATAATGATTATACAAGGCATGATATTTTCTCAATTTAAATTGTATTTCCAATATTTTGTCCACCTCCCCCTAGCTAATTTTTAGTGATTTTTTTTTTTTTTTTTGCATGAGTGAATATCATCCATTATACTTCATCTTCTTTCTTACCTTAAATTTAGCCCATTGATTTTAATACAAAGGATGAAATTCTGAGACACAAAAGCAAGAAGACAAAATATAGCCCTGTGAAACCGTCGCCGGAGTGAAAGTCAGATCACTGTATAAGCTAAACTCAGGGGGTTATAATGAGCAGAAATCATTTTACCCAATGAGTCTTTGCTCACATTTTATTGTTTCTACAAGGTCAAACAACATATTGAATACAGTAGAAACTCATTATAAAGAGGTCTGATGTAACAAGATTCCTAATACAACAAGGTAATTTAGCTGGTCCCAGCTCTTTGCATTCTTTTCTCTTATTATCCTGATATACAGAGATTTCTGATACAAACAAGGTCATTTCCTTGGTCCATAGGACCTTGTTTTATCAAGTCTCCACTGTAAAAATAAGAACATTAAGGAACTTACTCATAAACGTTTGGAGAAGAGAGTGCGTAATTGAGTCTTTATCAGCTAGATCAATAGGTTTCTTGGACTGTTTATCTCTGGCATGGATGTCTGCACCATTGCATACCAGTAGATTGACCAGCCTATCACAGTTCACAGTGGCAGCAACATGAAGTGGTGTTTGAAGGTCCCTTTTTCGAAGTGCATTCACGTCAGCACCTGCAAAGGCATCAGAGGGATTGTAAAAGGAATTGCTTATTTTTTACTTAACATCACAGGATATCTATCCTACATCTTGGATCTCAAGATAACTGATAGCAAATAGAAGGTGAAATACATCCCTTCAAAAATTTAACTTGCAGTTCATCTAAATGCCATTTTGGATGAAAGGAATTATTATTACTAAATAACTGTTACCCGCAAGGTCTCTCCTTTCAATATGGGGTGTGAAGGTGGACCACTACACTGGTGTTTCCCCCAGTCTTATGTGAATAGTGCAGTGGATTCTTAATGTGCTATGGCATCTACATTTAATGTCATACCCATTGGATGAACAGTTTTCCACTGTAACATGGCCTGCATCTGAAACAGCAGAGAGGCACGTTAATACACAACAAAGGCTTTAGCCATCCACACAGGGTGTAATCGAACCAACGATCTTTGGTTAAACATCCAGACGCTTTACTGACCGCAGTTACCCAAACCTGTCCATAGCATGCTTGAATTTACTTCCAAGTCTAGGACCCAATCAACTGACCTGATGATATTAACGAAGCAGCGCATTCCTCACTTGATCTTCCACTTGCACAATGGAGAGGGGTACCGTAGTATGGATTTTGTCCGTTCACGTTTGCTCCTTCGATGATTAACAGATCTACGCATTCATGATGACCTGTGGACAGTGAATCAAAATGAAAGAATATTGTGTATAATCATGTTTCTTTGTTTTATCAAGGTGTTCATAACTTTTCATGACCAGCTTACATGCAAAATGAGATTTGTAGTTTAGTTGTAAATTTGTCATTATTCCTTCTTTAGAATTCATTGATTATTTGGGGTTTTTTCCATTTGCTGCAGCAGCATGCAAAGGATTCACATCACTGGTTTTAAACACTGACCTTTATCATTGACTGGGTTTTGAACCCTCATATCGGGGTCAAACGTTCAATGTATGAACCACTTAACCTCTACATTACATCAGCTTTATTACTATTGCCACTTCGGCTGCAGCATGCAAGAGTGATGAACTTGA
The DNA here is from genome assembly GCA_940671915.1 of Paracentrotus lividus. NCBI lineage: Eukaryota > Metazoa > Echinodermata > Echinoidea > Camarodonta > Echinidae > Paracentrotus > Paracentrotus lividus. The sequence continues at coordinate 12,451,787 of CALNVZ010002100.1, forward strand.
CAGGTCTTCAACAGTGACCTTCAACATTGGCTTAGTTTTGAACCCTCAACATTGGGGTCAAAGGTTAAATGTATGAACCACTCCACCTCTACATTACATTATCTTACCTGCTACTGATGCAGCATGCAAGGGTGATGCACATGACTGGTCTTCCACATTGACCTTTGCCTTCCAGTCTAAAAGCAATTTGACACAGTCCTTGCTTCCTACGCTGCTTGCTAATGTTAGGGGGGTCTTGCCGTCTGAGCTCATTGCATCAACCTGATAAGAAAATGATTAGAGACGATTATTTCAGATTCATATAGCTAGGAGTTGTATGTCCGCTGCACATGGATTTCCAATGTGAATTTCAGACTTTCAAATCTAAAGTAAAAGCATGCACCGAGTGCACAAACCTTAAAGCTTTAATCCAGACGCATAGTAACGAGACAATCCTCCCAGGTACCCATTCTCTCCTCGGAATATCCTCCAAGTACCCTTTCTTTCCAAGGTCAATTCTCCCAGGTACCCATCCCATCCTGGGACATTCCTCCCAGATAACCATTCTCTCCAGATACAATCCTCCCAGGTACCCATTTTCTCCTTGGACAATTCTTCCCAGGTACCAACTCTTTCCATTAACAATCCTCCCAGGTACCCACCTCCCAGGTACCCACTTCACAGGTACCCACTCTCTCTTGGGACAATCTTCCCAGGTACCCACTCTCTCCTGGGACACTCCTCCCAGGTACACACTCTCTCCAGAGACAATCCTCTCAGGTAATCTAATATCACATGCCAAACCCATTTGTTTTACTAAAATTTGGTCTAATTCCTGCTTGGTGTGAAACATACATGTACTTGGTCTAATTCTCACTTGGTCTAATGACCACATTGTCAAACACTGCCATATAACTTTATGGATCAAGGTTGTAAAATGTGGGGGTCTTTCCAAATTTAAAAGGGTCATTTACTCTCAAATTCTTGCTGGCGCCAAACCCTGCTGTTGGTAATTGGTATTGGCTTTATTAGCAATAGGTAAATAGTTACTGGTATCTAGTACACCTAAAAGTGTTTAAATTGTTTTGATACCTCTCAGTCTGCAAGATATGCAAGAATTGCTAACATACAAAAAACAGACTTGAAAAATCAAACTTCTTATGCAATTTTCCTCAAGTGTTTAATTGAATGCTCATCTGAAGTTTATGCTGAACATAGGATGCTGTTGCTGCACCAGATGGTCTAAAACAGCTCACACATAAATGGGTGATTTCAAGTTTGTTTTAGGTGTTTGTGTTACAAGCACAATTTAGATTGCTAAATCCCTAGCTCCAACACATAATCAGAGTTAACAAAAATTAGCAAAATCATATTATTGATAGCTCAACACCTAGTGAGATTTGTTCCCGGACCCACTTCATTTTAAGTTTGGCGCTATATCCTGCCCAAAATATTAACCAAACAGTTAAAACCCAACTTGAAATAGAACAAGTAAATGGTAGAAGCAGGTTTGCTACATAGGAAGGCATTGATAGCTCTTATTCTAACAGGGTATTAACTAACTTACTAGTAAATTACAAGTGTTTGGTATCCATGTAAAGCTTGGAATCTCTAGTTTCAGTAAACGAATGAACCTACAAATTAAAATCTGGCGACATATTGGTGGTTTCGAACCCGAGGGTCACACATATCGATCCGTACCTGTGCTCCAGCCTTGAGGAGATGAGATGCGCAGTAAGAATGGTTGGTCCAGCACGCATCATGCAGAGGGGTATAGCCCATACTGGTCTTCCTGTTCACACTCTCACCCTGTCTGATCAGACTATGCAGTACCATTAGCTGACCTTGGCTGGCCGCACAGTGCATTTGGGACCTCTCCCTCGCCATCCGACGGTCTGAATATAATACAACGAGACAGATACGTGTAACATGTGCATTAATTTTGTATAACATGAGAGACTGCTCAAACTGAATACAAATTAAAAACACAAGCTTAGTAAAAAATGCTGTCATAAATGTAAAAACTATAATGTGGTTTGATTGAAAAATACATGTTATACAGTATGAGTCAGAAATTGTGATAAGCATTAGAAACTGCACATTGGTAAAACGGTAAAAATTTACATTCTTACTCTTTTTGTTCAAGTATATGCAAATATAACTCTAACAGAAAGTGTAACAGAAAGTGTGTCAACAAATATTTGCCATTCTGTGTTTTTCATGAAAAAAAGTAAATATTTGCCATTCTGCATTTTACACGCATGAAAAAATTCAATATTTGCCATTCTGACCTATAAACAATGGGCAAACTCTAATAAATATCATTGTATCAAGCCGTTATTTTGATCAACAAACAGGAACACTATGTAGGTCACTATTCTGTGGGATGATTCACAGAATGACAATGACCTGTATTCTGTGATCTCTGAGAAAAGCATTAGAAAAAATATATATTCCATCCCCCCCCCCCCAGAGTTGGAAGGAAGTATGTGACAAATACGACATCCTGCGAGAGAGCAAAATATGTTGGTCATTTAAAGTGACAGCAATGTATCAATATATCATGATGCCTTTATGTACTTTATTTTTCAATATGTCTTGTCTCTTGGCAAAAAAATAAATAAAAATCCAAAGCCCACATATTGACAAGCATTATGTCATTTGTAATCTTCCTTGCAATAAGCAGGCTATTTCACTTAATTTTTACAAAAAGTGAACAAATCTTTTGACAGGATCCAGTTGGGAGCATGCAAGCTGAATTTCACTATGTATTTCTCTTTATTTTATTTTATTTTTCATTGAAATGAGAAATTAGAGAGAGGTAAGGACAACCCTGTAGTACTGCCCAAGGCTACACTGGTGTCCATCATTGTTAAACAAATGAAATATCTAATTATAGTTCGCAAATATCGAATTAAACAATGAATTTATTACCTCCTTGATTAATGATATTAAAATCATACCATAAGGTAGGGATTTGCTTTAATAAAGATAAAATTTGTTTGCAAGTAATGTGGATCTAGTCCACGCTAATGTTAATACACTCTCTTCACTTTACATTGTAGTATAAAAAAATAATTGAGTGAATTAATGTTTCAATATACCATGCTGATACTCACCACTTATTTTCTCATCTAAACCACCATATGATACTGTGTGCATAGCCATTGTGTTGATCAAAGCTCTCTGTACAAAACAAACAAATTAAAAAATTAAAAATAATCTGCTTGAATAGATAAAAAAAATAGATCTTCGAAGTAAATCCTTAGCGTTATTTATACTTTAAAAAAAAATTAGGTTGGAGCACCAACATAGTTTTTTTTTCTTATGACATTTAATGATAAAAGTAACTAAATCAGTAAGTTCGAAACAAAACAGCAGTATTTCAACAATATGTGTCTAATATTTTCTCAACATTGCTAATTCCTGATACTCATTTGAAAAAAGAAAATTCTGCCATATAGTGTTCGTCGTATTTAATTCAAATTCATCCTGAATTTCACAAACCTCAATAAACATACTTGTACACAAGATGCCAGGCTTTAAGATCTTGGGACTCTATATAGAAAACAGCGGGTATTGTTAACCCGTCGTGAATTTGGGGCTAAAATTGGGTTCTTTTAAAGAATGATATCAACCGCCTTTTCAACAAAACTACCACAAGCTACTAATTGTTGAGCCAGAGAGCAAAAATATACAATAATTCTTTTTACCCAAAGCATGTCCTTTGAGCGATAATGCTATTTAGCCAGTGCTAGTGATGCATCACAGATATTTTTCCTTTAGAATTGGACTGCATACTTCGGAATCACCTCCCATAACCACGAGATTTGGGTCTCTGTGCTCAATGCTTTTTATATTTAACAATGCAATATTACAATGAGTGACTGGCTATGAGTTTGTTTTGTTACCAGATGTACATGTGCACGGATTTCTGTTACAAAGAGAATGCCTTTGCCAACACATAACATACATTTTGAAATATGTTTTTCGGCCTCAAAGCAGATTTCGGGTTGAAATGAAAATAATTTTGGAAAAAATGGATGTCTTTGTGACAGTCAAATGATGTAAAAACTTTCAATGACTAACCTAAAATGGTCAAACATCCAACAAATTTTTTTTTCTTTTTTCAAACTTGCTTTTCACAAAATTAATTTTATTATTTTTTTAATGCAGTGGTACGAGTTGCTCCTTAGAAAGAACAGCACTCTCCCAGATTCTGCAAAATTTTTCTTTTACCCATGATACTTAAAATAGTGACATTCTTGGCCTTTGATCTGCAATCATAATATAATGTGATGATATTTACATGTCAGGAAAAAGACCGGATGATTTCAGTTAAACAGACCTGTTTCACATCAAACATGACCTTTATCACATCATGTAAATATAATGATTACAAAATAATGAAATTAAGCCATATTCTGATAATGTAACGTGAGTAACGAAAGTTTTTCATCATTATTTTCTGAACAGATGTATGTAGGAAAATTATATTAATGTTGCAAGATAGACCAAAGACTTGGGCATCTAGAGTAGAACAGAAAGGCTGTCAAACCTTTCAAAACAAAAACTATGACACTTACAACATGCAAAGGCACCTAAAAAGTGTAACGTGGAATTGCCCTAATGCATTGAAGCTTCCACATAATCTTAGTCTTCTTAATAATTCTCAAAGGGCTCGAAGATAACAATTAACTTGCAAGCACGTTAAATATGAGGAGGAGTGTGGGGGTATTTCCTAAATTGTTGTGCAGAAACTTTTCATACTATATAAGGGATTCAAAATCTTGAAAGAGTACACAGGGTTCATACTCAAAAATTAAACTCAATAATTTTAAATTGGGTATAATTTATAACCTGAAAAAGTATATATTTAAAAAATTGCAACACATGCTCAATAACAATGTGTCTCCAAAATAAGTCATGACAATTATTATAGATGATGATCCTTTAGAGTTTTCAGGATGGTTGTGTATGGCCATGCTAATAAGTACAGAATAGGGCAATTACATAACTCTACAGGAAATAAGAACAGATATAGTTGGGTCTATTTAGCACTCCCTATACTTAGATCATGGGGAGACGAAAGAAGTACAAATTATATAATAGACTTTGATATGCAAATGAGATAAGGTACAGAGCAAACGAGCTCTGTATTTAGGCCCTACATGCAATAAAAATTATTACTACAACTCTAAAAATACTTTTTGTAGACATTTTTTTTTCTTTTCATTTAAATTTCATATATTAATTTGAAAAATTTCTTCATATTTTCTTCTGATATACCATAGAAAAGCAAATTTATTATAATACAATACTAAAATAATATGAAAAATATCCATATCTTGAATTTCAATTCATATATTTGAATACAGGTCAATCAAGCTTCAGCTCAGGCATAAAAAATTGACAATAAATGCGTACTTTGAATGGTTGCTTGAGTATTAAATTTGCCCCCTAAAAACTCACAGTACAATTTAAACTGCTTCATAATTCATGGGTGCTTTAAACAAACTATAACATTTAAGAAAGAATTTTAACTCTCATTACTACTTACATGTTTTACACCAATTTCATTTGCAAAGATGATAATAGATAAATGTGGGAATAATTTGTGAGCATGCATATGTGTGAGAGTTCTGAAAGCCTGCCACTTATAGGCCCCCAAGTTAAGAATTTGATTATATGCAACATAAATTATGGATGAACCAACCTTTCACAAGTATCTAAGCCTGCCTTTATCTACACTGTTGCTTTAATGATTTTGTCTTCTTAAAATTCAAATCTAACTATTTAAGCAGCTCAAGAAGAGTATACACAAACTAATGGCCACTTGTTAAGAGAATATTTGTTTAGACTGGGAATAAGCATGTGTACACTTTACACAGAAGTACTGATAATAGTGTTGTGTCAACAAAGGCATAGTATTAAAGGTGTGGTACAGTTTCGGTAAACCTAAAATACAAATTTCAAACGTTCTGATTTTTAGTCAGATAAAATGAAAGCTTAAAACACATACATGTACATGTACATCACATAAAATATTAGATCTAAAATTGATTTTGAATGTGTATTATGATACAAATGTCCTATACATAACACAGGGTCCTTTGATTATTTTTTTTTAGGGGGGAGCATTTACTTCAAAGGAAGTGGAGGAAAATTTCAAGACAATAACTTTGTATAAATAATAAAGCTTTTTGACATATGTGAGCTAAATTTGTATGAAATAATTTTACATGTACGTAAGGCCTGTCAGAAATCATTGCATGTAGAGAGCGCTATTAAAATTTAACCAAAAAAAATCAAATTCAAACATTCTTAAAGATTCACAATGTAAAAAATAATGGTTACTATGCTTTTGGAGAATTTTGAGTTTTTTTTCAAAAGAAACCAATTACTGAATCTGATCAGAACTTTACCAAAGGTAAAGCATGCCCTTCTTATCTCTAGTAGTATGTTGTAAGATTAAGATCTTCCTTGCATTTTAGCCTTGTGCTACAATGCAAGTTTGTCCAGAGAAGGAAACTCGATAGGCACCCAAGGAATGAATCCATATAACAAAAGAAAATGTTGACGATGACGATGATGAAAAGTATTTGTATAGTAGGCCTACCATTTCATGCCGAAATATTCAGTCGCCTGTTCAGTGTTTGTTACATGTACCTAAGCTTGGTATCCAGCTTGGTATCCATTTTGGCATCATTCACTGTATTTCATTATTATACGTGGTTACATGGGAACATTGAAGGACAAGTTGTTTCTTAAAAATGATTTAACAATACAAGGAAATCATATAAAGAACAGGCACAGATTCAGGATTCCCAATTTCAACAGATTGTGCAGGCCCAAATGTCTGGGGACAATAGCGGCTCCATCATGTTCGGGCATGAACCAATACTTTCAATTGCATGACGTAAGGCTGAATCCGCTACTGTAAAATGACCACTAGACTTAATATAGTCTGCACCTGCCTTATTTGGTTTTCATTAAAGCAAAAGGATTTTTCTCATCCTTCTGCAGCTTATTTTTTCAGAAACTGGCCATTTTAAGGTACCGAATACCAATCAAGTTATGCCACTTTTAGCAGGTGCAACGACCCCGTTATTCCTCAGACATATTTTTTTTTCAGGGAGATGTCAAATAGAGGGGTGTAAATTTGATTTCATGTAATTTGCTTCTGTTACTAATATTTACCTCCACATTCATTGATTAGAGTAGACTCTAACGTTAAATTTTATGAAAATAGTGGAGACAAAATATCTAACAGAAGCAGACTGATTCTAAAGACTTCAATTCACCTAGTCATGCATATTAAACCAGATACAAAAAACAGGTTCAGTTCAGCTGCTCACAGAAGAGGAAATGCAGACTTGAAATTTTGAATAAATTATGCACAGCATTACTGACATTGTGGCAAGAGTGGACTCACATTCACACAACCTCACATTCACATGCATGCCTCACTTGGTTTATTCTGCATGGTCGAGATGACTGCAGACTCCCGGTGCAGACTGCAGTGAACAAACGGAGCGTGGTCAGACAAGCACAGCTCAGACACTGCCAGATTGTTTCATAACATTAGTCATTAATGTGAATCCAAAATACTTACGTTTTTTTAACGAATACTTACATTTCTATCCGAATAGCTCCAGCTCCACGATGTGTATGAATTCGGCCTCACGCTATACACATTCAATGTCACAAAAACAGCTGCACCAGCTCGATCGCAGCGCGCTGCATGCATCACGTGCATTCCACATGCCTCGCCCAATTGTTGGTAAACATAACGGTGCAGTAGGCGTGGCTTCGTGTTAGAGGGGGTGGGACCTGTGGGTGCTCTCGATACAACTTTTACAAGAGGGACCTGGGAGAGGGGGAGTGGGGGGGGGGGCGCTGGAAGCAATGGGGGAGGGGACCCATCATGCTCCTACTAGTTCTAGAGAAGAATTTTTAAAGAATATTAATGGACTGACACAGTTGACATTTTCGCCCAAACGAGATATTATTGTTGTTTATGTTTATATGTGTGTATCCTTTTTATGATTGTTTGTTTTTTATGATAATCCAAATTGTGGATTTAATGTCAATAAAAATTTGATTTGATTTGATTCGAGCAAGGAAATATTACAGTGAACTGTAATATCTCCTTGATTCGAGATACAAATTATTTTTACTATAACATTTTTAGTCATTTTTTCTCTTGAAAATTCAAGTCACAAGGAGGATCGCGAAATCATACACTCTATTTTGTTAAGGCAGTGACCTTGGGGTGTTTCATCAATTGGTTTGGAAAAAAAACTCTAAAACTTTGCATTCATAATGGTGTTTAGTTGAAGTTGAGATTAAACAGGTGCATCGACCATTATGGTCAAGGGCGCTGGTAATGGGGGTTGTGCATGCATGCATGCAGGTGAAATGATTCTTGCCCCCCTCTAAATGTCACACTTTCATGTCACTCTGCTCTCGTAATGATTTATGCTTTAGTTTTTTTTCTCTCTTTTTTTCTGAGGAGGGATTAAAAACGGATGATTGATATAAGCTACATGTACTTTTAGATCACTATACTTTATAGAGAATATATATATAGGCCTAATCAAGTAAACAGGCTTAGAACGTTTTGAAAAAAATATGGCTGAGTTATAACAAAATTTCGGCTCATATAGATACAACATTTACAACAAGAAGAACAAAATTACTTATGAGCACACATTTTTCAACTTAGAATATCAAAATGTAAATTGATATCAGAATTGGAAATTACCAACTACAAATGAATATACAAAATATACTCTGGGATATACTAAATAAAATTAATGTGTTATATTTTACGTTTTCATCTATGGAGAACTTCGCTGAAATTTTATTTTTTTCGGAAAGAGAAAAATAATTACAATCTGCGATGTTTCCAGGATTTCAGATTTTGAAGAAAAAAAAAACAAAACAGAACAACAGAACAAAACAGGGAGTTGCCATAATTGCAGAATATTGAGATATTATATAACTTAATATAAGGGTGGCAGGCAGAGCTTTTTTTTTTTTTTAAGTGGAAGCTTTGTTTACTTGTGGAATTTGTTGGAGGATGGGGCTGTAGACTCTACCACCCGGCTTATCGACCCATATGTGATCCGTTTTTTTTCTCATCAGGGATGATGAAAATAATATTCAAAGCGTGGACCGCGAAAGTTATTTTTTCATACACAATGAACTGAGAATAATATTATAAAGACATAATATTCTTTTTAAAAAAGAAACCTTAATTTCACATAATTATTTTGCCAAATCCTGTGCAACACAACTCAAAAGCATTTATTGGAGGCCTTATTTAGGGTATGTGGTGCGTTTTTTTAAAAGTGGTGCCGGGGGTACGAAATCGAAATAACAATAATTCTTTATAGGGTAGATGCAGGTAGCCATATGGGCCCCCTAAGCTCATTTGCCTAATTTGCATAAAATTACAAAATGACACACAGTCTAATCTTTATATGAATCAATAACCACTGCTCTAACTCATTTATTGTGAAGAAAAATAATTATCACCAAATAGCCCTGCTCTAATGGCCCTCTACGTCGTAAACTTTTTACCGTTGCTATGACGCCTGAAAGAAAAAAAATCTGACAGGGGATCTTTTTGTCGTCCAGTAAATTCATAATATTTTGGTGAGTAATTCATAATTTTGATAATATGTAATTCCTTATGATTTGCTATAGATAGTTTAGTAGAATTCTCCTAAAAATAGAATGAACTTTCTTGTTTGTGGTGTGATGTTGTTTGTATGTCCTTGTTGAGCTAGCCGTGGCCGTTCGAGCCTGAGATATTTCATCGAATTCCCCCGACAGTTGCGCCTGAAGCTACGGGCGGTTGCATTGCGGCAGCCCGTAGGATGGGAGTTGGGTATCCGGACACTTAACAAAAATTGAAGCCTGTTTTTTGTCTTTGGATTTAGCCAAAAATGTACGTTGAATAGTGCTTATTATCATGAACATTTGTTCTCCACAAATTTTTCTACCATTTTGTGCTAGGCTGACGTTAGACTAAAAAAGCTCCTTTTTAATAGACCTTGTCCGGACAACGTCCGGAGAAAGCCAGGGAAGAAATAGTAGGGTAACATTTCTTAAAACCACAGGTGGTCGAACTATGCGCACGTCTTAACAGACGCTCTCTCAAAACTTACCAGGGTAGGTTTCCATAGTAACTTGTGGTCGTGTGGAATTGACTCGAAGTAAAGAGTTCTCTTGTGTTTTCTCATGTACGATGGGGAGACAATAGTTCGCGCAAATTTCAAAAATTATACAAAATGTGACATTCAATCAACAATATTTCAGGTTTTACACAAAATCAACGAAAACTATAAATACCAAATAAACGGCAAAATTCTAAACTCCGAATCGCCGAACGAAGAAGTGAACTAGGTCAAAGGGTTTCGACGATATCGCGATTTCAAAATTCTATGTCGATCGAACGATCGCGCATTCTGCTGAAAAAGTCAACAAAACAGTGTTACCTTAATTCCCGCACGGGCGTTTGACAAAGATTTATCAAGAAATTCCATCAGTCTAAGGAAAGGGAATAACAGTAAATGTAAGTCAAAATTTCATAGAATAAGATGATATTAATATCATCTAACAATTTTATGACATTAACTCGGAAAATGATGATTTCCAGACCCTTGTAAAAAATCTCGAAATTTTCGCAACGGACACGCAATTTTCCGATGTTTGGTCAATAATTTCACAATTCGATACACCATACCGTGACGAAAGTTTGGATCTTAAGCAATTTTTGGTCCCTCTCTCTGATGGTGCTATCAGATTTTCACGATATTTATTACTTTTTGAGATATCCGTCGTGCGCGAACTAAGGTTCTGCGCGAATTATGGTGACACCACCATACTAACAGGGTCTATTTCTTTATTTTATATTTTTTTAATATTCCTTTTCCCTTCTTTTCCATCATTATATTCTTATGTATTTCTTCATTTTGCTTATTTTATCTTTCTTTCTTCATCTCCATTATTTCTTATGTATTTCTTTGTTTATCTTTCTCTCTTTCCTCTTCTATTCCGTTATTTCTTCCTATTTCTTTGTTTTTATCTTTCTTTCCTCTTCTCTTACATTAATTCTTATGTATTTCTTTGTTTTTATCTTTCTTTTCTCTTCTCTTCGGTTATTTCTTATGTATTTCTTTGTTTTGTCTTTCTTTCATCTTCTCATTTGTATCGATAATCATGTATTTCTTTGATCTGTCCTTTTTCTTCTCTCCTCTTCTATCATTGTGCAATGTCGAGATTACACTAGTATTACCCCGAGAGCGTCTTAACAGAACAGTTGTCCGGACAACGTCCGGGTAAAACTAGGATGTTACCGCGACTTTACCCTAGTCTGACCAGGGTAAGAATTTGGAAAATCTTACCCAGAGAACCTTACCCTAGTAGAGCGTCTTAATAGAAATCTTACCAGGGTAACGTCCGGACGTTACCCGGGTAAGATCGTCAAAAAAGTGTCTGTTAAGATGGGGCTTAACATAGAAGTCTAAGTTAGTTAGATCTAACGTTAGGCCTAACAGAAAGCCTACTAACAAAGTTAGGCAACAAAAACTACAAAAACGCATTGATTTGTAAAATCTAAACTCCTAAAGTTAACGTTAGATCTAACGTTAGACTCTAGATCTAAACCTTTTCAAAATCAGTCAGATCAATGATTAAAAATAAAATGGACTGTCCAGACATGCAACAGTAGACTCTAACTTAGATCTACATGTCCGGTTAACTTACTGCGGCAGCCCGTACACAAAGTAACATGTTTTTTTTTTTGTTTTTTTTTCTTTTTTGTTTTCAACTGCTAAAAAGACCAGGGTAGCGCGCCCAGTGCCCGGTTCCCTCCCGGTAATCGGTTGTTAGCTACTTCAACTTCTTTAACAAAAAAATCACAAACACATCAGCCTTCAAACTTTCACAAAACAATCATTAAACATTCATAAAACACACCACCAAAAATCACACAATCACAATATAAAACGAGATTGCAAACCTATTCTGAATTGGACGTCATCACGGAGATATTTCCACTTTAGCGTTTCTTAGCGAAAACGCTAACGAGTTGGCCGCTCTTCCGGGTTGCGTTGTGAAGTAATGCTGTGCGCTGCTACCATGAATTTGGTATGAGAATGATGGGGAACTTCCACTTATTCTTTGGTCGCAGCGAATTTTTTTCATCTCGCCCCATATGTTTTGCAATCCTAAAAAAACCACACACCCTTGTCAAGAGGGGGCGCTAGCCACTTCTCGGTTTCGCCGAGACATTGAGTGCGGGGCCTACACATTAACGGGGTTTTGTGTTGTAACACTTCGCATCGCGTGTTTTTCAGTCTGCGCGATCGAAAACGCATAGGGAAACCACGCGTACTCTTCTGCAAAACTGATTGCCGGGCGCAAAACATCTCCTCATTCTATCAGCGATATTATTTTAACCATAATTAAATAATTTAAAAGATTTTGATAATCTTTTAGAGTATAATTTTTTCGTTCTTCTGGTGGGTGGATCTTCAGATAAAGGAGGTAAGTTTTCATATTATCGCCGATTTCCCCTCAAGGGACCGAATACTGAACGCGCTACCCTAATTCAATGTTTTTATCAAAAATTATTCTCTCTATTTAATGTTTAATGTAAACTACGACATAAATATTTGGCGAATGCGCAAGCTAGGATCGATTACGCAAACTTTGACAAATAATATCTTGCCAGTTTGCCTCAATCAGTTAATAATGCACCATCCTGACAAACCCGCTTTCGTACGAGGGTTTCTCAGAAAAAATAGAGAGCTAGAGGATCTAGGTCTGTAAAACGGAAATGTGGCTTTTTAAAATAATAAATGTCTTTCCCAATGTCAATGATTTCACCATAGATATTACACAGAGATAGCCAAGATGTCTGGATCAGGTTCACCAGCTCGGTCTCCTTCTCCTTCGCAGTCACCAAACACTGGAGAGAAAAAGTCAAGTAAGTTTTCAAGTCACATTAACACATGTAAAAAAAAAAAAATTGAATATTGTTTCTATTATTTATTGGTTTGTTACTTCTTCTTCCTCTGTTTGCTTTGGAGATCAGCAGGCACTCCTGCAAGTCTTTATGTATACATGTAAAGTGGTCAGGCTGTCACTATGGTTTGTCTTGAAGTTCCATGATTAAAGATGATCTCAGACTGTCGATTCATAGAATAAAATGGAGGACAAGGGTCGTGAAAGATTTAATTGTAGCAAGAGGGAGGTCTGGGTTAGGCAGAAGAACTAGCTGAATAAAGGTTGGAGGGTCGTCTCTGTTTAGAGTTTCTGTAATTTGAGAATCGGTAAGAATCTCGATGGTATTCCTTATGAAGGTATCCTGGTGGGTTTACAGTTGCTGGCAGGTAGAGATGAAGTGGAGCACATCTTCATTAACTGATTTACATAACGGACAGGTAGCTGTTTGGGATGTGCCAATTGTCAGTAGACGCTTCTGGGTGGGGTATGTTTGAGTAAGGAGCTGATCGAGCTCTGACGATTACAGTAGAACCAAATGGGGTCTGCTCATGTAAGAGCAATTATTCTCTTTCTTTATTTCTCTTGTGAAATACATTTTATAAGCAAAATGGAATAAATTTATAAAAATATATAGGCAGTTGATTTAAGTCAAAACGTTATTTTTTCTGTTGATGATAAAAGATTATTTACATGTAGACTATATAGTCCAAAGTTTAGATTTTGATGAATGTATAACAACGCCATTACAGGTTTGATATATTATTGTAGGTTAAAAATAACACATATTTTTTAAAGATTTTTTTTGTTGAAGCATTAGGATTGAAGATTATTTTAATAAATACTATTAATTATCAAACTGTAACACAATCACAATATTGTAACAAATGAATGTGTGACTGGTGATGCAAAAAAAATTGTATCTTGTTGAACATAAATTATATCGTCTATATAACATCAATATTAATTAGTTGCTGTATGAAAGGTGTATATACATGCAAAAGGTAATGCATGTGAATAAATACATATTTTTGTGTATCGTTTCTAGGACAAGATCTTGTCTCTCGTCAATCAGGAAGAGTGACCTTCCCACAATCCATCAAGTCAGCTTCTCAGAACTCAGTAACAACAGGTGAGACATAATAATGAGATTAATTCATTAGGATTTATTCTTTTCATTTGATTAATGAACATGGCAACAACAACAATAAAACAAAAGAAAAGAAAGAAATGAAAAAAAAAAAAAAAGGATGATATTTAATTTCAGGGAAAGTTACTATTTTATGTTGTTTTATCATGACAGGCAGATGATGCTCAACTTTTTTTCAATGAGATTCCTAGTGTAAATTTAAAAAGTTCTAACATACTATATTTTCCAGTATACTGAGCTCTTGACTATTCCAGTCTGTATATGGTGTGTTGTTAAAACACTATTTAATGTGTCAAACTTTTGTTTTAAAACCAAATATTCTCCTGCATTCAATGTGATTTTTTTATTTTTTTAAATTTATTTTTCCTCACCACAGAGGATGAAGAAATGCCTGCGGACTTTAACCCCTTTACTATGCCAGCTGATAATGATATTTTCATGCTACGAGACAAGGAGAGACAAAGAAAGAAAGCAGTGAGTATTTTAGTTTCCTGTGAATCTAGATCTAGTCTAGATATTTTTTCAATAAAACTGATTATTAGTTTATTTATAGTTTGATATTCAGGAATTTGATAAAGAGGCAAAATGTCTGTCTCAGCACCCCCCCCCAGGAGATTTTTTGTTTGTAAAAGGGACAAATCTAATTCCATTGGCAATATACTATTACCTTAGTAACTTTGCAGCTAGCAGTTATTTATATATTCTTGAGAACAAAGGTGTGAAGAACATACATGTATATATCAAAATTTTAATTTTGTTAATTATTCATTATTTCTTAAATACAATGATGGTATAAATATCTTATTGTGAATAACAGTGCTATAATAACTAAAAACTACAAAAATAGGTGTACCTGAACTTTAATGAGAGTTAAGAGTATGCAATGCCTTTAATCAATTCCAAGACCATCAATCCATGGATATTATGTAGTCATTATCAAGCCGCGGGTAATCCATAACAGATCACTTGATAATATCTACTACCCACTCCATATTTGAACAGTTTTTGATGAATGTATTTTGATTATCAGTTTTGATACTGGTAATTCAAATTATCCATACAGTGTTAAATCTCAAAATGTATTTAGCTATATTCTCATTTTGAATTTGTGGAATAAATCTTAATTTGAATTATTTCACAGGAAAGAATCAAGCAGAGAGGACTCAAAGTGCATGAAAAGACAACCTACACATCTCGGGTGAACGCCCTCCGAGCCTCTATGAGAAGACCCCTGGATGAATTGGATGCTGAGGAAGATGATGAGGCGGGGGATGAAAAGGCCTTGGCTGTCAAGGATGACCCTTCCTTTACCATCGCTGTAACAAGAGGTATAGTGAAACAAACATTTCTAAAGTAGTTGTGTAATTTTGTAAGACCAGAACTATAGCAACAAATTTATTCTGAAACAGTTTGAGTTGATTTAAAGAAATTGAAATTCTGATTGAACACTACTCATATCATGATGCCTGATCAATTGTTAAAAGTACCGGTAAATGAAAGGTGCCTGTACACTAACTACTGCAATGATAACATTTTATTTACCCAGGGTAGCCACTTTTAGTTTTGACATCTACTTTTTAAGTGGGTCTGCATAACATAGTATGTTACTATTACTCTTCTTCATACTAGAATGCCAATTGCCTGGCTAGCAGACAGATGTCCCATTTTTGCAGTCTTTGTCTTGACTCCTCTGGAGATTTAACCTACAACCTCCTGGGTCCCATTGCATAAAGAATTACTATTATAGTAACATTTTCATCAATGCTATCTAACATATGGTAGCATTGCTCAATAGCCAGTCAAAATGCAGTATTTCATGCAAGTTACAAGTGATGTCAAAGTTACTTTAATAGTAACTCTTTATGCAACAGGCCCTGGTCATAATATGGGTGCTCTTACCAATTAAGTCAACAAGTCCTCTAGTAGGTCTTATATGAGAGGACAGAAATTCACATTCTATTTTATTCTACTTAATAGCATTGTCCTAAATTTCCTTCAAATCATGGCAATTCCGACATCAAAATCTGTAGCAAAACTTTGGGAAGAATTTGATCATTGCTTCTTTTTTTTTTTTTTTTTTAAAAGAGGAGATAAAAGCTTAGCCAAAGCAAACTTTCCTATCATTAAATAGTAAATGTTTTGTTGTTGTCAGGAGCCAGAACTGTTCTTCACAGATCCTCAGCACTCCTGGAATCTTTGCTGACCTGGAGAACAGAACCTGTCCTTGATTCAGAACAGCCAAGAGACTGAAGAGAACCTGGAGGAGATCAACAGACCATTTCAACCACAGAGACCAGAATGTGAGTCTACATAGAAATAATCTTGAGCACTGGTATTAAGGAAGATCAGTGCTCACAGAATCTAAAGAAGTAAAATGAAATAATAAAATCCTGTAACAAACCAATATTTTCTCAATTTTGGTCTTAGTGGGGAAATATGCGAGGGCTTTAATTTGTGATTTTGTGATGTTTTTGTTGCTATGAGTGCCTTATATTGAAGTGGTTTTCTTGAGGGCTGACTCGTAAAATTCTCGAAAATAATAACCCCTTACAGAAATTTCAGCTATACAGTATTTTAGACTAAAAATCAATGCCAACTTTTTTTTGAAAAAATGCTATTACTGAGTAAGGCACAAAGGAAGATTATTAAAAAAAATTGAGAAAAAGTTCAGTTGCATGTAGATTTCAATATCATAGATTTTTCAATGAACCTTTGTGTTCAGATATTTTTTATAGAATTGCCTGTTTGTAGTCTATTTTATTCATAGAACTACTTCTTTGTCATAAGTAGCTCTATACAAATATATCTATGTACAGTAATGGCAACAACAGATCTCTCAAATTACCAGGCTCGATTAACTGTTGTAACTGAACGCATGATGTCACATGTGTTTGTATATTATTGGAAGTAATGCCAATTGTTAATGTACTTGAAATTAACAGGGACGTGAGACTGAGATTCTAAAGCAGCAAATAGACATGTTGAAGCATGCCATTGATAGAGAGGAAGAAGAAGGCAAAAGATTTAGAGCACAAATCCAAGTAAGTTCCTTATATAAAAGCAGTCCTATTTTTTGCTTTGTCCATTGAAATGTCATTTGATGGAGGACAAAATGAATAATATCAACTTGGTCTTACAGCAGTTGGTCCAATTCTCTGTTTGTCTAATGCTACATACATGTAGGCTAAACCCATTTGGTCTATGAGCAATTCGGTCTGATGACCACTTGGGATAATTGCCAATTCATTCCAT
>CALNVZ010002100.1:12473011-12496993 GCA_940671915.1 Paracentrotus lividus
CATAGATCCGTACATGGCAGCAGGAGAGCCTCGCCAGACTACATTGCTAAGAAGCGGGGAGATTTCTTAGTGCAGTAGTATTCCCTGGGCGTGAAACGCAGATGAGATGCGTAAGCTGGAGGAGATCGCATCAGCTGAGAGAGGAAGCTGGAGCTGGCTGAGCAGTACCTGGAGGAGGATGCAGCAATGTTTGATGAGTTCCTCAAAGAGAAGACAAGAACTCTGTTGAGGCAAAATAAGTGAGCTGTGAATCTAAGAACAGGTTTATTTGTTATACTCCTTGAATACTCATGACAGCACTTTGAAAACTTTATAATGATGGTCCTTGGGACCAGAAATATTTTTTCGTATAGCAGGTACCCTGTCATATATTTTATATAAACAATACATAAACAATGATTTCATTTTGATTAAGAGATTGATATAAGGTATTTGTTATATCATAACTCTTTATATAGAGTTCCACTAAAGTTCTGTCAGCTTACTTTGTGCACACCTACCGACTTTTAAACTCCTTTTACCATATAATTTTTTTTTAAATCCAATGATCCCCGATTGCAAACATTCATGAAACCTTGTTTCAAAATCTAATAAAGTTATTAGTTGTCTCCTCATTTTGAATTGTCAGGAACAATTGTTCAATTTCTTTCTGAAAGAGATTAGACTTGTGTTTTTGTATGCTTCTATAAAAAAAAATTCATCAGCTTTTGTATGTACTTTTTCCTTTCAGAGCTGAAGCAGACAAAGCCAGATTGGAAAAGGCAAGAAATCAGGAAGATCAATGAAGAAATTGGTCGTATCAGAGGGTAAAGTTATGTTTTCTTTTTCGCCTTCAAAGAATACAATAGAATTCTTGTTTGTATCCCATATAGACAGCAATATCCTTTTCAGTGAGGTATGGCATTAGCTTTTAGATATATTACTCTGGATTACATAAGGCAATTCAGGAGAAAGAGCAAAATCCCTGACAAGTTAAATATTTTATATCAGGCATTGTTATTATTAAAATGGCGGTTCAATATGAGCTGTTGAAAAGAAAATAAAATATGAATCTCTAATTGGCATCACAAAAAAAAAAAAAAAAAAAAAAAATATGCACAAATGGGTAATTTTTAAAAATATATTTTGTAATTTCTTTAGAGTATCATTATGTACATTATTTTATTGAAACTTGCAGGATTGGAATAAAAATATCTTTGGTGCCATTTGATGATTAAAAAGAGATCTGTAATTGACCTTTGAAAATCCTGTGCATCTGTGGGTTACTTGGTTAAAATTGGCAAATGCCTGACATTTACCCCATCTGTCTCTGTGGCGCCGTTGTAGGATGAATTCCAAGAATGAGGTGCTGCTGAAGATTACACACATACTCTACAAGAAATTCCTTGATTCCCTAACTCCCTTGGAGTGGAAGCGAAGATAACAGGAAAGAACGATTGGAGAAGAGAAAAAGTGAAGAACAGGATAGTGATAAGGTTTTCAAGCAAGAGGAAAGGTACGTGGAGTAGAAAGTATGGAAGGATTGAAATATAAACATCAGCTAGTACCATCTGTGTGATATGCCATTAACATCTGTAGCTAGAACGATTAATTGATTACAATACTGTGAGTCTGTTGAATATTAAGCCAGAGGTAAATCAGATTTGAAAAAAGTAAGTAATAATACTATTTCTCATTGGCCAAATGAATGATAACATGTTATTGTTTATCTTTAAAGTTTGTAGTACTCAGTAGCATAATTTTGTACGGTTGAAATGGAAGAAATGATGTTCTATCTCCCTTGCCATTGACTCTTATCTGAACATACTCTTTCATATTTCAGTACCTTCTGGCAGTACTGATGGTAGGAATTCAAGATCCCAGCTTTTCCAAAGTGGTGTCGGCCAAAGCATCAAGCAGCAGGATTCAGCTATCAAGAGGTTTGTATGATGGTTTAAATGCCATGATTCTGAGCTCTTACGTAATAAACTACCTTTTACCATCAGTAACACTCTGCATGGATTACATGATATATCATTTGTATGATATTGATTTTATTAGACATCACCAGTAAAATGCACATGGTATTTTGTCAACATTACAACAACAAAAAATAAAAATAAAAATATATATACAGAATAATTTGAACATTAAAGTGAAAGGAAAAATAGTTATAATATTCAATGATGTAGTATATAGTTTTATATAATCATCATAATGTATGATAATTGTATGTGAAATTCATTAGGTACTGATATGATGAAAGCTTGTGGGTACTATTGGAACTAGCTGCACAATCCATTAAAATCACCACAAAGCTAAGCCTTTACCCTACTGAATTTCCTTCAACAATTTAACTTGACTTTGCACGATTCTATGTGAATGAAGAATATGTGACAAATACGTAGCTGGCATAAGTAGCAATGTGACTGAAATCGTCTCTGTCGTGCGCATAACCAAATGGTCTAATTACATTTTTGTCCAATTTCAAAATGAATATTTGCTTTCAATATTCTTACCTTTGTCAGAGAACATTACAATCTTAATTTGTTATATTTCTTTGTATTGTTGTTTTCAGAATGTTTTCTTTTGGTGAATTCAAGGCAGAAGATCAGGTAAGATCATTTTAAAAAGTTCTATCGATCGAGCAATGTGTGTCAGGAAAGCTAGACTGGGATATGTTGAGGAATAAAGATAACACCATAATTTTTTTAGACATGAAGAGACAGTGAAATAAAGCACAAGAGTATCATTTCAGAAAGAGAGAACCTTTTATGTATTATACAGAGAGAGAGAATGAGAGAGGAAAGGATGTGAGAGAAAGAGAGAGAGTAAGAGTGAGGTAGAGAGGAAGATGGATACAGCGAGTGATATAGCAACAGATAATGAGGGATATAAGACGAGATGGACATCTGAGACTGCAGTCTGTTGATACATGGTTTTCCCTGTCCAATCTTACACATCATATAGGTATATAAATATGAGAGAGAAAAGGAAGTGAGAGAGAGAGAGAGAGCTAAAAAGAGAAAGAGAGAGAGAGAGAGAGAGAGAGAGTAGATAATAAGGGAAGGCAGTGAAACATAAGATGAGATGGACATCTGAGACTGCAGTCTGTTAACACATGGTTTTTCCTAACCTACACATTATTAGAAGAGGATTTCAACAAATAGGTCGATACTGGTTTCATAAGTGCACAGTTTTGTTCATGTGCATCTATGAAGAGCAGAGTTAATTTGTTCCATTTGTGTTCAGTGTTTTGTTATGTCATGTTTTCCACATTTTGTTAACTGTTTGTTTGTGATGTTTTGTTTTGATGATATATTTTTCAAAGTCTTAACATGAGGAGCAGGTGTTTGTTCTTATAAAGAGGTGTGACAATTTTTCTACAGGGTACCTCAAGCACTGGCACAAAAAAATTACCTACAAGTCGTTCGATAGATTCTTCACCTTCAACTGTAAGAGTTTCAGGTTCAAAGATATACACATCAAAATCTATCCTTATAGCCTGGGACTATGGAAACGCATGCTACATTCATCTCTTGTTTGCCAACTTTTGCTTCTTTTCCATGTATTCTTTGTGTGTTTACCATATCTTACATTATACATATAAAGTAGTAGAAAAAGGATTGTATGTGACATTCATTTAATCATGTTTGTATTTGATTATTGAAGTTGTCATTTTATTACCAGTTATGGACGACTGCTTCCAAACTTGTACAGTATTTAAAGAAATTTGGCACCCTTGCCTAATAGACTGTCATAAAATGATAGTGAAACTAAAAGTAGCACTTTATGTAATTATGCCCCTGCT
The DNA here is from genome assembly GCA_940671915.1 of Paracentrotus lividus. NCBI lineage: Eukaryota > Metazoa > Echinodermata > Echinoidea > Camarodonta > Echinidae > Paracentrotus > Paracentrotus lividus. The sequence continues at coordinate 12,476,802 of CALNVZ010002100.1, forward strand.
GTTAAGATAAAAGATAAGTTATTTTTAATTTTCTCTGAAATTTAATTACAGCCATGTCCATTCTGTGGTGATACAGTTAAATTTCATGATTATCATCAAAAACCTGAAATTAATTTGCAAAATGCTACCCAAACTCATGTATCATGGATTACCTTTCATCCAAATTTGAAAAGCATTATGGGTAATAAATTTATTCATCAGCCTGCTGCCAATTGAAATCGCATTCCATAACTTGGACCCCCCCAAGCAACAACAACGACAACAAAACAAACTAAACAAAACAAACAAAAGCTAAAACAACAAAAACAAAAAGGCCTTGCAACTGGGTTCTACCACTTAAGTATTTAACTCATTGGTGCTCTTGCAATTTTATACATTTTTTTTTCTCCAGATACCAGAACAATTTTGTAAGATTAAAGAAAAACAACAACCTCAGCATTTAACAAGCTTCCATCATTGTCATGAAAGAATATGCTCTGCAGCATGGTATTATAGAGGTCTTCTTCGGTGGTCAGTGACTTTCCTATTTTTAAGAGCATGAAACTGCATGAATTGAAGATCATCAAGTTTGTTTGAGATGTCCTTGATTGGTCATGTTTCAAAGTCATCCTGCTTTTTCTCAAAGATAGGATGCATCAATGAAGAATCTTATGTTTTCAGCTAGTGCCCATGACTTACATTATTGCTAGCTCTTATAAAGATATTCCATCTACATGTGTCTTTTCTACTGGAAGGTTACTGCACTTTGGACGATATTATGACGTAGTTGCCAATCTTCTATTTTCTCTTCAAATAGTTGAGGATCTCGATTAAAGGGGAATTATCCCCTCAGGGAAATTTAGCTTCAGTGAATGGAGACAAACCCCCAAAACATATTGGGAAAGTTTCAGAAAAATCAAATGAAATAAGAGAATATGAATTTTTAGATTTTGAGATCTCTTATGATATGGAGATCCTCCAATTGGCAACGCGACCATGATGTGTGATGTAATGCAGGGAGATCTTTCCGATATCTATGTACACATTGTACTAAAATCCTCTTTTTTCTTGATTCTAAAGGAAGAATAACGAATCTTTTTATGGGATGACTTGTAAATATATAACAGTCATAATATATCATGAAAAGAAAAGCTGTTCTATCATTATAATGAAAATAAAGAGACATTTGGAATAGTTTTTGTGCACCCATATGGGGAGTTCTCCCTTTGTGACATCACAAATGGTGACCGCGTTGCCAATGGGCGATTTCCCATGTCATTAGAGATCTCAATATTCAAATACTCATAACTTTCTTATCGTTTATCCGATTTTCACCAAATCTTCACGAATGTGCTTATTTGAGTTTTCTGCATCCACAGTAAGCCAACTATCTACAAAGGGACAATTCTCCTTCGATTAATGTATCGAGTTACTATTCTTTGTGCATGTAAAGAGCATGAAGATATGTGCATCCTAGTGTCTTTGGGTTCTGGGCAATATCTGTTCTTTTCCAGCAAATTAAAATCATTTATCATGAGCACCCTGCTGTCTTCTGCTAGATGGTGGATGCTTTCATCTGTCATATATTATTTCTCTTTTTTTTCCCTCAGACTCATGATTATTTCCCCCTGTTTCATAGAGAGATTGTGGCCCCTATTCTGTAGTGGAGTACAAAGTTTGTACCACAACTCTGTTGCAAACTCCATACTTTGGTAAAGCATGCATTCTCTATTGATAGTCAGTGAAAATATCATAGACTTGCACTTCACTGAATCTCCGTAGAGAATGTGTGCTAAAGTTTGTACGATATCTTTGGTACAAACTGTGTACTCCTCTACAGAATAGGGGCTTGTGTGTTTAATACATTATTATTCATGTGATTTCATGTTTGGTGTTTAAAACCATTTTCTTTTTAAAGGATTTCTGAAGTGGACATTAGTAGAAATTCACCACAAATGTAATACCCATTGAAGGGTGATGCTGGAATTAGTGCTGTTTGCAGCGATTAAAAGAAATGAAGAAAGAAAATTGTTATATGGAGTACCAAACATAATTCATATTTTTAAACATTGTTGTGTCTAAGGCTCATATTACTTTTTCGGTTTAAACACCAAATAAACTACACTAAACATGTAATCACTTTATATAACTCCCAAAAATATGGTGTTACATTAAAGCACTACAGTTCCGTTCATGTGCATATTCTATTTTCGTTATCAGGCACTGTTACCATATTTTATCTGAAACATTCTTGTTTTTCAGGAAGCCATGTTGGACACATTAAATAACAAAGTGGAAGAGGTGTATGGCAATTGCATTGGTGACAATGAAGCAAACATCAGGTAAGGATTCTATTATATTTCAGATCTAAACATGACTATTAAAGAGTAAATCTTTCAGTTTGTTCAACATCCAGCTGATCACCTATGGAAATCACTAGATATTAGCAATATGATTTTATTGATAAAAAAAAACATACCTGGATTAAATGATATATATGTGAAATTAAAGAAATCAAAAAGTGATGTAATAATAAGTGTTCTTTGTTTTGGATAAGTTCTTTCTTTGTTGTGAATACGTCATGAATTACGGGAACTTTAATTTGAGCTGTGTCAACTGAAAAAAGGGGGTAGTTAGTATTTCGTGTAGGATGTTGACATGGGGCACTAGTTATGGGTTGTTTTACGATCAGGGTACACCATTTTGTCTCACTGGACCCCCCAAAAAAGTTGTTTTGTTTTCCCTCAATTTTTGTGTATGTGTTCTAGACAAGTAAAACGATATTGCTTTTAAATTTGGAGGCATGAGGTCACCTACTTATTTTTCTCTAGGGGTTCAAATTTTGTATTACACGTAAAGTCAATTGCTTCATTTTTCGGAGAGGACGTTTTTGACGGAACGTGATTTGACAACATTGTAACGTGAACTATCTGAAAAATAAGTGGATGTGGGTGAAGTAAACATTATAATTTTTTTGCATATATACAGTGTTCTTACAGACAAAAACATTGTTCATCAAGTGATCTCTAACTATGCGTAAAACCACCGAATTCAGAGAGGACATTTTTTGACAGAATTGGCATCCCATTTTTGGTTAATGGTCACAAAATATCAAATTAACTGTAGCTTCTGGGGTTTTCAGTTTTTAAACAACCCTTATAGAGTTTGTAATCTGATGCAATTGATGCTGCTTTGTAATATTCAACATTGATTCTGTTAAAATTGTTGTTATCCAAGATAAACATCTAATTCTGTGGCTGATATAGGATTTGTAAATGGGGGGGGGGGGGCACTCCTGAAATTTTCTGATTTTAACATGCACAGTCAATAGACAGATTTAAAATGAAGGGGGGGGGCATCCCCTACTGTACTGGATCCGCCACTATAATTCATAGATCCAGATTTTTTTTCACCCAGTACACCAAGCAATATTGAAAAAAATAATCATAAAGTAGATTACAAATTCTTATCAAAATAAGAGGTGATAGGTACATTATACATACCACCTAACTATACTTTCAGCAAAATTATTTGTAATAATCAATATGAATGCCTGTGGTTTACAGCACACTCCAAATGCTGACAAACATAGAGAACAAGCTTGAGGAACTCTTTGAGAGCATAGAGACCATGCCTCCTGAAAAGGTGGAGGCTGCAGAGAAGGCCAAGGAGAAGGAGAGACGTCTCCGTCTCCGGGAGGAGAAGCTGGAGGCTCAGAGGATCCACCAGGAGGAGAGGGTTAGGAGAGCACTGAGAGGGCTCAGGCAGATCCTAAGAAGAAGGTAGATTTTGTGTGTTCATCTAGTATCTGCAACTGTCAGCTCTTCTGCTTGAGTTTGAAATAATCTTCTTTTTCTAGCTGTATTTTTCCCCTACCCCAACCACCCCTGTGGTAAAAGAGCATCTGAATCACTGTATTCACCTTATTTGTTTTTGTCATAATTTTCTATAACCCTAACATTGCCTTCTGGTTACAAGGATTTTTGTGCTTTGTGCTGGCTATGTGGTCTAGGTGCACATTGTTGCAGAGTTGCTTGTTCTATGTATCTTTTATTTCGAGTGAAAGAGTAGCTCATAATTTGTTCCATGATACTAAAAAAATTCTGTCATGGATGACTGAGCACTTGGGCTTTAAAAAACAAATGTCAAAATGACCTAGAACCATGTTTGAGCAGAAGCAACCAATGCATTTTTGTCCCTTGTGAATGGACTCAGAAGGGCTTACCTCAAATAAATGAATGATCAGGGAGTTATTGGTTGCTTCTCCTCATATTCGGTACAAGGCAATTTTTACACATGTTTTTATAGGCATAAGTGCTTGGTCATCCATGACCTCACAGGTATAAGTTTGGTATCACTGGACAGAATTAATATCATAATATGAGCCTCTCAAAAGTTGGGTGTACATACTCTATTCTGAGATGCACTTTATAGCTCTTCATGTTATTGCCTTGTGACCTGCAGAAGGTCCGAGACTCAATTTTCTGGCCAATTATTGGAATTCTGCCAAAATTCATATTTTGTGCCTATAAATTTATAATTCTAAAATAAATTCATTTATAATGAGGTTTTCTCTCTTTTATATGAGGAGTTAATTTTAATTGTCAGACTCCTATCTTGCAATGACAATTAATGCAAGCTCTATTGCACCTTTCATTGATAATTAATTACTCATTCTTCTGATGCTTATTCTTTCTTTCTTTGCTGTTGTTTATTCCAGACTGGTCGCAAACTGGTGTACCGTTCGGAGCCTCCGCAAACAAAGCGCAAAGTGGACCGTTCCAAGGAGAAAGCCAACAAAGAAGAGGAAGAGATGGCCTACTTCTTCACATAGGATAGCAATTCTACATTCATTATTGAACTTTTTATAGAAACAAGTCTAATGCAAGACTTCTTCTTCAGACGAACCATTATTCAGGAACCCAATGAAAGCCTTCAAGAATTCACATGTGATAATCAGTTTCTAAGAAAGGTTGCATGTTCGTCCGTCCATTTCTACATCGGCTCTTTTGATATGATAGCACTTCAAGATTTATTTTTGAACTTTTTATACAAACAAGTCTAATGCAAGACTTATTCTTCAGTCAAATGATCATTCAGAAACCCAATGAAAGCCTCAAGAATTCACGAGAGGCGGGATCTATTAAAGTTGGCATATTGCATCCGTTCATTTCTTCTTCAGCTCTTTTGATATTAAAGCACTTCTAGATTCATTTTTGCACTTTTTATATAGAAACAAGTCTTATGCAAGACTGCCTCTTCAGTGAAACTTTCATTCAGAAATCCAATGAAAGCCTCAAGAATTCACGAGAGGCGGGATCTATTAAAGTTGGCATATTCGTCCACTTCAGCTCTTGTGGAAATAAATGTTATCGAGCGTCTCTTCCATTTGAATAAAATAAAGTAGTACATACAAACCTGCCTTAAAGGTTTACTAAATTAGAAAAACAAATTGGGCTTATTCAGTGGATAATTACCTTCTAAAAACGAAAGTGAAAATTGTTTTTCATAAGAAGTCTCAAATTGACAAAAATGTGGAAAACTATAGGTTTTTGGTAACATTCTGAAACCCTGTGAGCTGATTGGTTCATTAGCGGAATGACGTATTAAAAGTAAGACCCCAAACACAACCGGCGACTGGCATGCATATATGTACACCAAACGTAATATTGGACTCCTTTGTGCAAAGAAAAACTAACGAAAATGACGAGAATGTGTAGATTAGTATTACGAAAGTCTTAAGAATACCTGTTACATATATCAGTGAACAATTTTGCGCCAAAATGTTCAAATCTTGCGTAATTTTTACCAACATCCTCGTCTGTCTTGCTGTAAACTGTTGTGCTTTGCATTATCTTAAACGCATTAACAAGTCGTTTTGTTGTGTCCCTGTAAGTTTAGTGCACTATTGTTGTACCTCAAATAGCCTCCAGCATAAACATACGACTGGTTATCGACTATGAGTTTATGTATAGACAGATCCTGTGTATCCATGCTTCGCACGCAGAGTTATGAGCTGATGGGGCAGATATAAGGTCGTATGTGTATTTAGTATATACACACACGATATGCACTTGGGACGATAGCTGCCGATTGGCATTATTTCTGCAGGTGCGAATACACATCACACTCACAGACTTAATTATAGGTTCATTGTATGTCTGTCTTGTCGCCTGTATATTGCATAACTATCCTGAATTCAGTTCTGCCTACAATAATTACCACAGTGACTGTTTAATCATCAAAATTGACTTCTTTTGATAAACTGTAAGTAGAAGAGATGTTATTATTGTCAGTATGTCTAAATCTACGTAAACAATAATTCTCATTTCCTTCAATATCGAATTAGGAATATTTTAAAGTCAACTTCGGCAAATTCACTGCAAGTATTTGTGGCCGTAGCCAGTCTGCTAGCTGCTCAAGCAAGCTTGACTTATATACTTTTCCAAACTCCAAAAGCTTTAAATCTCTTTTGAAAAACGATGCATGCATAAAAGCTAGGCCCTAGAATTTGCAGTGCTCTTACTACAACCCTTATCAACACACAAATTAGAAATTTATTGATGAAATCGTGTCCAAAATCAGCATTCTAGTGACCAGTGTAATATATGAAAGAACATTATAGTCGTCGTGCAACGGGAGCATATGAGGCATAGCGGCCCCGCCAGCTCAGGCGCTCCCTGCCTCTACGCATACACACTGTACTGTCGGCCGTGAAGCTGGCTTACTCACAATACGTCACAGTCACGTGACCACGATATCGCTTCGATGAAGCTTTTTAGGGGCGGGGCTTATAGCAGCGGGAATGGGCAATTATGGGCTTTTCAAATGATTATCATTAATTACCAAAAGTGTTTTGAAAAGAATGGGTGGTAAATTGTGACTTCTGAGGATACCTCCTAACGAAAAATGCATAATTATTTTTCTAATTTAGTAAACCTTTAATGACCATATGTCTAGAAAAACCACATCTTTTTCATATCCCAAAAGCAGATTTTATAATATTGATTTCACAGTATTTGTAAATTCAGTGAGAATACAAACATAAGATCAGTGTATACAACCAATTTCAATCATGATTTTTGAGTGGTCCATTCTATATTCAATACAAATTACACAAAATAATGTATTTATTTATTGTAATAGCAAGGTTATTCATTTTAATATCTCAAACTTTTTAAATGATGAATTTCAAAGCAAAATTGTTGAGGTTTTAAAAGTGTGATTTAAGTTTAACATATCTCCTGCTGAGAGTCAGAGTCAAAAGGATGTTAGTTCACTTTTCACTGATCTAATGCCCCTCCGGCTAATGTCAGCCAAACTGTTGGGGGTAAATGGTGTACCCTTGTAATATATGCATGTCATTTTATGTTTTGCTTTTATTTTCTTGTCAATAGCAGAAAGCATTTTGTACATAATCTAAATTATATATGAACTTGAAATTATGTTTATAACAATATACAATTTTAAAGGCCAAAATGTGTTTTAGAGATTGTGTGTCGGAAGTAGAAATCTGAAATATAAAGAGAGGGAAAGTTTCTGCTAAAATGATTTGTTTTTAATATGATAAATGTAGAAAAATGAGAGAAATATCAGAGAAGGTTTGACAACAATCCAACAGAGGATACAAAATTATGAATTTATGTCTCCTGCAAGCTCCTCTTCCATAATGATGTAAACTATGAATCGACATATTCTCAATTTGAACACGTCTCTTTGAAATACATGTACATCTATTCCTTCATAAAATAACACTGAAAAGGGAAATTATGGAATTTACAGTACACAATACAAAAAATCCCCTCGCAAGTGACATCACAAAGTAAAACATTAATTTAATTCATGAATAGATTTTTGTCAGACTTTTAATGATTTGTTTATCTTGTGTTTCTATTTTTATCAAAACAAATCTAATTTCGGCAGGGTGGACTCTTTTTTTTTTTTATTAAGCAAGGAGGATCAATTAAATGTGAATAATGATGGGAGAAACAGATGTGGAGAAAGAGGGAGAAAGAAAATTAAATGGATAAGAGAGAGAGAGAGAGAGAGTGGGGGGGGGGGCGGGTTGGGGGGAAAGAGAGAGAGAGATGGGGAAAAGCACAAGAATAGACTAGTGGAGGGAGAAGGACAGAGTGGAAAGACAGAGAGAGGAGGGGGAAAACGCATGCAGGAAAACTTTTCAATACTGAACAGTTTTGAAAAGGAAGGAAGCAGAAAAAGAAAAGTAATTTGATATAAGAGAGGAAAAACATAGGAATAATAGTGCAAGAAAGAAAGGGGCCTTAAAGAAAAAAAGAAAAAAAAAAGAAGTGTGTACTAGTATAAGATAGGCTAAAAATTCTAGATTGCCTCTCTGGCCCTTTGAGTATAAAGAGATATCTTCCTATGATTGTTTATACCAAAAACTAACAAGCTGGGATAGGCAGGGGGTCATTAAAAAAGTTGCTTGTGTCCCCCATTTGGCCCCTAGTATTCAGCATGGTAGCAAAAATAAAAGCACAGACAAACAGTTTCCCTCAAGAGGCCGACCCCATCCAAAGAATTCACACAGAATCCCTGTCTTTTTAAAGCTCATTTTCTAATCAACCACGCCCCTCCTTCCTCCTCCGACCCTTTTTTTTTTTTTGTATACTCAGGGGGAATCCCCTGTGCTGGTGTGGGCGCGCGCTGCACAAGCGCAGCATGCAGTCGATTTGATTGTCCCGATTGATACACTGACATTATTTGCTTGCATATCGCTTAAACATTGGCATTGTACCATTGATTTCTCGCTGTATCACTGAATCCGAAATTCCGAATCCTCACTCATCTAGCTTCTGCAATGGCTTCCAAAATGATACGTCAATTAACGAATTTGTCATCTGCTCGAGGATGTTTCCAGAAAGTTAGAGATGTTAGTGTAATTAGCCAGCATTGTCAAAGGTGAGAATTATAGCAAGAATCCTACTTATTTGCTAAAGACTTTTTTTTACCAAACGCTGGTAGTGCGAGCTTTGGCTGTCGTCCCACCCCGCTGGTGACGGCAGAAGCGAGGGAGTTTTTATGGGGTAAAACCACTGGCATATTTGATATGGGACCTTGTTTGTTTTCTGACCTAGTTAATAGGCCAAGCCCTATAAAGTGAATTGACTGAATGATATCCAATCGATCTCTGTAGATTGCATGATGGATGCATTGTTTTTTGACATTTAAACCTTGGATTGTGATGGGAATTATATAATAAAAACAATTAACTCTTGACAACAAGATATGAATTGTGTTTTCTGAAGCCCGACCTAGATTAAAAACAATCTCTGATATTATTGCTTATTATGAAAGGTTAGGTAAACCACGGTCTAAACTGGAGTCTAGTTTTAGCAAAACTTTAAAGCTTTCATGAATACAGGCCTAGACTGATTTTCCCAGGCCCAGAACCTTTAAAAAAAAGACAAATATGAAATGTCCCTCCTTGAGAATTTTCCATCTTTTTTTTTCCTGCTAATTTAGGCGCAAGAGATAAAATATCACGAAGGTTCGGGTACATACCGAACGTTGTACTTAAATTTTAATCCCTAAAACGAACGCATTCGTATCCCCATTCAACTAAGGTGTGAAATCGGAACAAAGGGTGGATTAATCACCACGTTCAGAATGAGTTCGCACCTCGTAACAATGGTTTGAGTTAAACACCTGTGCACGAACGCGTTCGTATTGTTTTTCTCAATTTGTTTTCTAAAAGGTAATGCCGGAGCGGGCCTTCAATACGTCACCTTTTTCAAAAGTTTAATGAAGCGCCTTTGACACCGTAGACGCAGTAAAAGAAGATTTTTATGCCATTATCTTGCGCCCAAGAAAGACGTTTATTCCTTCGGCCTCGTGTTCTTATCAGCTATAAACAGCAATACATCTTGTTAAAACATGATTCAAATGATAATCCAATTTTAATATTTCAGGCCTCCAAAATTATAAAAACTAAGGCGCACAATTTCAGTTCTGTTGGAGAAATTTTATATTTGTCTTTGTCAGGAAATAAAAATATTGGTGGATCAATTTGTGTCTATTTCGAATCTCCTCTTTTTTGTGATAATGCGCTAACGAACATTTTGGTAAAACATATACTTCGGGTATCTTACTGCCAACGTAGCAAAAGATTCTAAATGGTAAACTTTTATGACGATTGATAACAGCGGCGAATTCAACGCGAAAGTATAAGAAAGTAAGAAGTTATTTGTAAAATTGTTTAATTGTTTTGTGCTAGGTTGCAAGCGTTAACGGTTTCGAGCTTGGAAAAATATACACTTTTTTCTTTGTGACAGAAAATTGCTTCTCAAATTTGCTCCTCAAATGCTTGTTTTTTTGTTTGTTTGTTTGTGTTGTTTTTTTTTCCGAGTGTGTGATATAATAAAACAGCGGCCTAAATCCGTGTCGAGGAGTGGGGGGATGATCGAAATAATTTGCCAACTTGTCACGATACACAAGCACTAGTGACACACAAGGAACCTTTTTTAATACCCATATAGTAAAAACAGCGGGACGGATTTGAGAGGGAGTGGTGCAAATCATAGAATTTGCCTTTGAATGTAGGCCTATGCTTTTAGCTTATGGCCGCCTTCATTACTGTTCATTTTAGTAATGGAAAAACTAATGCGAGCGCGAAGCACGAGCCGAAAATTTTAAGTGAAAAGTTTGAGATAGAGCGGGGGGGGGGGAGGTATCTACTCTCATTATCCAAAGAAGAGAGAAGGAAGAGAAACGAAAAAGATAGTAATAATATGAAGCCGGAGAGAAAGATATGGGGGGGGGTATCTATTCTCATTGTGTAAAGAAGAGAGTAGGATGAGAAGATGAAAATAGATAGGAATGATAGGAGAGGAAAAATATGAGAAAGGGAATGAACGAGGGTGGATTTATACATTCAGACAGGAGGGAAAGAGAAAACGAGAATGTCCCAGTGCTCTTTTAGAAATTTCTTCCTCCCCGCACTCCCTCTTTGGCTTATCGTGTTGTATCATTTTTCTCAACTCTTTCGAAATAACAACAAGAAGAAAAACAATTTAGCGCACCATTCACTCCTTGCTCTTTTCAAAGCGAAACGCCCAATTAGTGCTTGGGCGATGCACTCCCCGAACAAAATAATGTCATGGCGATCGACCGCTCAAAAGATTAATTTTTGAAAGAGCAGGATTCAGGATGTCGTTAACCTCTTGAATACAAGAAGGATTAGTTTATTAGAAGGTTGACAAACTGGATGCCTTTTAACTTTTAGCAACACAAAAAACTTTATGAATACGTTTTAGCATTAGGTTTTGATAGCACTTGTTTTTCATTTGATTTCAACTAGACCGCGTATCTCATAAAAATGATGTTAACCTCTGTATTGATATAATAGGCGCATATAAAACCGTAGAAATATGAATGTACATCTAACGCATTTTCAGTGCTTTATATATAAATAGTTAAAGACCCCCCCCCCCCCCCCCCCGTGGATGAGGGATATAGGGATGGAAGAAGATGTATGATATTAATAAGAGAAAGAATGTGAGATGAAAATATTGAGATATAGGAGAACAAGACAAAGACGGAGAGAGAATGAGCCGACTCGGACACATGTCGGAGAGGTAAAAAGAGGGAAGAGACAAAATGCTATTTCAATATAAATGCATACATAATGCCGAACCATATGGGCGCTTTTGACATTGCATGCATATTTACTTCTAAACCATGACAGGTCTTTATTTTATATGTTATCATATCCGCCCCTTTCTTTTCTTTCTGTTTCGTTAACATGTTGACTAAAGGCATGTATGTTTTTTTTTTTTTTTATTATTGTAACATTTCTGGTTGTGTCCCCCTTTTTTTTCAAATTTTCCGACTGCGCTCCGCCTATTTTCATACGACGGATTCACCGCTGGTAAATAAAATTTAGGCATATCTATAAAGCCAAGACAAGATATGCGATATAAGCATTTAAAAGTTTTGCATAATATATATAAATGACGTGTTTTCGATAATATATAAGTTGGGAAATTCTTAGTACTTCTGTAACGGTAATTTTAGTCATTTATATCCCTTTTTATTGTATCACAAGAAATAAAGATTTTTTTTTCTTTCTAAACGCCCTTGAAAATTCCCGAACAGAGTACTTGTTAAATATATGAAATAACGACAGGATAAGTATCCGAAATGACGTGAAGAAAAAATGCAATGCGTCGTACATCAAAACCATTTTCCGACAAAGATGTTTATTAAACGTAGACCTAAATTAATGAAATAACAAACTTACTTCTTTCCAAAAATAATAAAACATATAATCCTATTATTTTGTTCTCTTTATGTCACTGTTTTGAAGTGCGCCGTTTCAAAAAGTGTTTCCTATTTACGGTTTTACGTATTTCCTAAACAAAACATAATGAAAAACATCAAATTAACAAAAGGAATAATGGACCCCCAAAAAATAACAATAATAATAATAAAGCGCTTTAAATCGGAAGAATTTTCCCACAAAGGTCTAAAAGCGATCAAAAAACCCGAAAACTTGCTTCCACCAGAAATAACGAAATATCTTGATTATATACACAACAAAAAAAGTAAGTCCCCCCTTAATCAAATTGGTATAACTTTTTAACCAAGAGGAATTTTACAAATTTTATTACATGTACTTGTAGGTAATTTTATCAGCTTCCATTTTAGTGAATATTATTGAAATTCGTTAAGTCATGCTTCAATGAGCACAGTCAAAAGGAAAAAATGTCATTTTTCAAAAGTCACAAGGCTAGTTTCATAACTTTAATTCAATAATATCGGAACAAATTCAAACTTTTCAACAAAAGATGTGTTCAGAAGGCTTGTTGTACTTAATTTCTAGCACATCAAATGAATTTGGGATTACATTTCACGGTTGGATGAGCATGAGGTAAAATTTGCAAAAACTGCATTTTTTACACATTTTTACTTTAAAAAATTATTGATTATGACGGAATTTGCAATGTGGAAGAGTGTTTTAAACAATATCAATCAATTCACGGTTGAATGAACACTTAATAAAAACAAAAAAGAATATTTTTTAATTTCTTAGGTAAGTATTGTTCCCTTTTGTGTGATGAAAATCATTTTCTCAACAATGTTTTGTTATATGTATGTCAAATAATTTTTTTCAAATCATGCTATGGCATTTTATCAAACATTCACGCTTCAATGAACACGTGATACGTGAAAAGCCATTTTGTCGTTTGTGGACTAAAATTCAATTGCTTATTTTGGATAATTGTCACAGACCTTCTTGGATAGTTCATTCGATTTGAGTTTCACGAAAATTTCAGTGTTTTATGCTTCAGTGAGCAGAAGATATTAAAAAGATATGGAAATAAGAAGAAATTTCAGAGCTTTAGCCCTACCCCGTGCCTAATCAGATTCTCAATTTAGCGTTTGTTCCTGTTAGTTAGTACCACCATGAAGTTGTGTGCCAAGTTTCGTGAAAAAACTCTCAGTAGAATTAACAAAAATTATCAATGAAATTAAGCCGAATTTCAATTTTGTTGACATTTTGATTTTCTCCCCATTGACATTGTGTACAATTTTGAGGCAAAAACAAACCCTGAATCAACATCCTGGAACTTTTTAACAAAAAGGTGTTGAGCAATAAAATTTGGCAGTTACGTTTATACACTCATCGACTTACTTAAGTGCGAATATGAGATAAAACCGTAGCGTAATGCATGAATAAACACACATTAAAGGCAAATTTGTCATGACAAAAGTCACAAAACTCACCTTTAAAGTGTGCTCGCTCGTCCATGACACGACGAATAGTGCTCATGTTCTCACAAAATTTGTTGATCATGTTGATGATAATATCTGATGGCAATTCTTTAAATAAAATTGTTGGATTTTACCATTTTAAGAGGTTTAAACATAATTCTTCAAATTGTGCTTACTCATCCATGAAAAATAGTGCAATGTATCGGGATTGGTGTTGGATGGTCAAATTTTAGATGATAAAACCACCCAAACAATTCAACACAAGGTAAAAAGAAAATTTTAGAAAATTTTTATTTTTACAGACCAAAAAATGACCCTTGTGACTTTCGAAAATGTCCATTTTTGCTTTAAACGTTGATCACTCATGCATGTCTCAGGGGATCGATGTCATTTTTTCACAGAAGGTACTCTATAAGTGCAGAAAACCCCCCCCCCCCTTCCAAAGATTTTGCTCAAAACAATTCCGTTCAAAAGTTACAACATTTTGATTAGGGGGGGACTTACTTTTTTTGTTGTGTATAGAATAAAAATTTAATGTATCAACAAACAGGAGAGAAGAGAACAATTTCCAAGACATTTCTTTTTCAACGCAAAATGAACATGCGCTCTAACATTCCCGAACAAAGGACTTGTTAAATGTATCGAAATAACGAAAGGATAAGTTTCCGAAATCATAACCATTTTCAAATGAGTATTAAACGTAGGTCTAAATTACTGAAATTACAAACTTACTTGTTTCCGAAAATTATAAAACATATTATGCGAAAATTCTTAGTAGGTTCATGATGAAGAAATTATTCAGTAATTGTATCACAAGAACAGAAGAGCCAAAAGCTATAGCCTGTTTAGGGTGGAATCGCTCTTCGCGGAGAAGTCTCCGCGACGGAATCGCCACGTATGAAAAGTATTAGAGACGTCTCCGATGAAGAAACAAAACAACCCGATGATTATTCCTGAAGTACAAATGCGGAAGTTTAAAGAGTAACTTCATGATTTATTTATTGTTAAATAACATCATGAATTGAAAGGATTAACGAAGATTTGTATGAAAACTTATAATTTTTTTTTTTTTTTTTTTAATTATTACATTTCCCGGACTAGAGAATCATTAAAAGGTTAGGAAAATGAACTTAACAACGAAAAAGAAAACAAAGATAAGGCAAAATATGAGTTGTAAGTTGGAAGTAAAAGTTTCAGAAAAGGATAACTTTCCATGCTTCCACTATTTGCATGCCACATTCCATCGTTCAATCAGGGAAATGTAATCCCTGGTTAAATTCTATCTTTTGCCGACAGGAAATCAAAAAGAAGGATAAAGATAATCTCTACGTTCGTTTTCGTTTGCACGCACTCACCGATCGATAATTGGCACGTTCGCTAGTGCGTTCGGGTCAATCCTCATTGTTTTGGAGAACAATGGACGTTCAACCCCTTCAACTTTGCTCTGAAATAAGGAGTGCGTTCGGTACGTTAACGAACTCACTTTTTAATTGCGAGTTCCGAACGCTTCTAAACTTCCGTCAACTTAAATCTCTCCCGCCTTATTGTATCAGTGTGAATTATAATTATCCTGCATTTTTTAATTATATATCTCATTATTTCAATGAATAGTTGATTCCGTATTCTATACCTTGTAATATCTTTATAATGATACTAGGATCTAATTGTAAATTATGTTCATTCAATATTATCATGTAAATGTATTTACTTTATATTTGTTAAAACGGAGAAATAAAACCAATTCAATCAATCAAGTAATATAATCCTTAGTCCTTACACAGTGATTTGTAAATCTGAAATATGCGTTTACCCTTTTTGATATTCATTACCAATCCATCTCAATTTATAAGGTAAGTCCCCCAAATCAAATCAAGGAAATTTATTTTGAGTCTATATAACATATAAGAATGATACTAATGATAGATATTTCTATCATGAATATCACTTCCTATTATTAAACAGTAAGCCTTGATACTCAAACATGCTGCCACTATGCTCTTTCTTTTCATCCCCCTAAAATATAGGCTAAAGGCAATTCAATACAAAATTGTTTTTTAATGTTTACTGTATCAATTGGCCTTTCACCTACATTTTCAGGCATTTATACCAAGTTACAAGCTGCCAGCAGAGTTGATAAAGGGATCAAAGTCCACACTGCTTTGTCAACAATAGTGACTGTGAAATATTTTAAGAAGGTCATACAGGCAGGCCTTATGCATTATTTATGTTGTTTAGAACTTTTTTTATTAGCAGAAGTTCACTACACATTTTATATAAAATTTGCAAAAATTTCTGTCTTCATTTAAAAATGAAAAGCAAGTGCTATGAAAGCATTTAGAAATTTTAGTTTGTAATTGTATTGTTTTAATTTATTGAAGTATTTCTGGACCTCTTCATACTGCTTCATAAATTTTGTGTTATAATTATTGTAATTGTATACAACATTGCAGAAAGAAAAGAAAGATGAAGATTGATATGCAGTGCTGTATATTTCTAGAAGTTAAAACTTACAGGGATGCAAATCCTGGAGGGGGGGGGGTGTGGGTTTTAGCCCCTCTTTTTGAATCAGTAAACATACAAAATTGAGATAATGACCATCTAATTGTCATTTTTAGGATATTCAGCCCCCCCCCCTCATTTATGGTAATTCCCTCCTGAATTATCATCATGATGTAAAACTAATCACCAATAAGAATCAAACAAGTTTTATGCCTCCATTCTCTGTCACACAGCCAGTTTTCATATATTTCATAACTATGTCGAAAAATATTTCTATCATGCTTTTTTTTTCTGTATGTCAATCCTGTGTAGAGATCAAAAGGAAGTACAACATACCATATGACAATGCATACTAAATTCTTTGAAATATTATACTACATTCCAATTTATCGTTAAACCTAATTCTCACTGTGTTAATTTCTATCATTCATGGCATCCAGTATAAAAACAAAACAAAAAATGAGATACCTAGATTCTAATTCATCATATGCCAAATCATTTATTTGGTAAATTCTTATTACCAATATTGTACATGAACTTGTACCATGTCCAAGATGACCCAGAGCACAATTGACTATTTCCAAGCCAAGGAGACGGATTGATTCAATGACTCCCTATGGCATAGCTTTGTTGCATCACTGTAGGTGTGCATATTGCTGCGTTCTAATAGCGATGTGTTGGATTCCAAACTTACTCCGTCAAATCTTTTATGCACCAATTCAATTTCAGAGCGGCCATATCTGGGTGGTTCCATGACTTTTGTCATGAGCCAGGTGTGTGTTGCTATGTTTACACATAGTTTGTTTTTGGTCACATATATGAAGCCCCCCCCCCCTCCGCCCTCAGTTAGAAATTACCCTTTAAAAAAATAACAGCACCCAATTTGAATAGGTCTGTAATGTTTGTTTTTTTAACTTGCCCTACCAGGCGGCACCAGAGCACAAGACCATTTCCAGGCCAAGCAGAGAATATGATGGATATTGGTACCAGACAAATCTTCAGTGAGGAGCATGACATGTTCAGGACAAACGTTCGGAGATTCTTCCAAGAGGAGGTCGCACCAAATCAGGAAAGGTAATAATGATAAGTAGTTGGATTGATAAAGCAATCTTTACCTAAGGATTGAAATTGCTACAGTAACAACCCTATTGAACATGATCATTATGTTAGTATGTTTTTGGCACAAAATTTGAAATGAAATCCACTTGACATGGATGGTATTAGCCAGATTTAGCCAAGCCACTGTGTTATGGTTTTCTAAGCTGAAAGTTGTTCCTCCCGGTACCCATGTGTCTTACCTGGGTAAAGTGAGGCAAATATGGATTTATGTGTTGCTTAATGTCTGTATTCAAGAAGAAGCAATTCAAACCACTAACCTTGTGATAGACAGTTTGTGACTTGTCCTCTCGACTACAAGACCAAGTTCATGATTATTATTCATTCTAAAATTGTAAATGAACTTCTGTCAGTGATTCATCTAATAAATCCAAGTCCTTCCAAATTTTTTATTCCTATCTTATATTATCTTATATATAATCTTTTGAGCCCCATCTTTTGTGCTACTCAAAATTGACCAGAAATATGAAAAATGAGCAAAGAAAATGTGATTTAAGCGGGATTCAAACTGAACGGCAGGATTCAAACCAAACATTCTTATAGGACTCCCATTTTGGAGTCATAAGAATTCTTGTACAGGTTTTTGCATTACTAAACATTCGTTTTAACAAAGAAGGAAACTTATCAGAGATATATGATGTGAAATATCCATGAGCAACATTTAAAAAAAAGCCGGATTCAAATTAAAGAGCAAGATTCAAACTACACATTCTTGTCACTTGTTGAACAGGTATGAGAAACAGAGGCACGTTGATAAGGAGATCTGGGAGAAGATGGGAGCTGCCGGGTTGCTAGGTGTGGCCATCCCAGCAGACATTGGTGGTGTTGGTGGAGATCTTCTTATGACAGCAATCACATGGGAAGAACAGTAAGTAGTCTCATTGGTAAAATTTTGTTTTGCCAGATTTCAACAATCACTTTAAAGGTGAAGCTCACCCTGAAATTGCATTGGTTTTTAAAAAATAGAAAAATACAATAAAATATGAAAGGAGGTTCGAAGACAATCATCCAAAGAATAGAAAAGATATGAATGTTTAAATTTGGATTTGTGATCTAATTTGCAAGCTGCTCTCCAAAATATTGTGTATGTAAATTCCATAAATGTGTATTTTTTCATGATTCTTGATGAAGGAATAGATTATGCCAGCCTGAGCCTCCTTCACAAAATATAATGTTAGATTTTTGGGGGGTTTAATTGTGTAAATGAATACCAGTGCTTTTGATGCTTTTTATTTGATTGAAATATAAAGGTTTAGTCATAAAACTGGTGACACTCATTATGACAATGTCTTTCCCATGATAATTATAAGCAATTTAATTTTGGGTTTTTCATTTGAATTTCAGATCATATGTAAAGGGGGCTGGCTCCTTGTTTCATCTACACTGTAATTGAAGGATTCTTTCAGAGATTGTGCAGTTGAATGCCAGTGCTTTTGACAACAAAGTGTTTCACTGTTACTTCTATGTGATTGAAATATGAATGTTTAGTTATAATACAGGTGGCAATGTCTTTTCCATGATATAAACAACATTTTGTGTCTATATTTTGAATTTCAGATCATATGTTAATGGGGCTGGTTCCTCGTTCCCCCTACACAGTGACATTGTCATGCCATACATTGCTGAGTATGGAACACCAGAGCAAATTGAGAAGTTCATTCCTGCCCTGGCATCGGGGAAGAAAGTTGGAGCTATTGCTATGACAGAACCAGCTGCGGGAAGGTAAGTTTCTTAATGTCATGAGGTAACACTGGAAGCATGTAATTAAAAAAAAGAAAGCTTAGAGTCGAGATGAGAAGTGGTCTCCTTCGTGTCACTGAGGGGACCATAGTTTCACTAAAAATCTCTGAAGGCTCTATAAACTGTTGTGCTCATAAGATATTCATACCCCTTTCATATTTTAGGTTTTTTGAGTCATGACCAGATGTGTAAAAATACCTCTGGAATACCAAATTTCTCAAACTTTCAAATTTTCCTAATTGTTTAGTTGTTAGAAGCATAGGAATCACCAAAAAGTTTGACTAAACACATTCTGAGCACGACTCAAGACACTTTAAAAAATGAAAGAGTTATGAATACTAATGAGCACAACTGTATCTGGTTTATATTCGTTATCGAATGGAACAGATTGGAAATATGAAAGAATGGGTAACGGAAATGGGCGTTTACTCACCCATGTAGAATCAATTTACGAAACTTAAGTTGGAGTTGCTACGTTTATCAGTAAAACATTTACTATACTATATATAGATAGTCAAGAGGGTTATTATCATTCGAGATAATTCATTCAACTTCATGGTTAATTTTAGCACATTGTACATTCTAAATTTAGTCACTATAATATATTCTAGTGTTAAGCTATATTATGTACTTCAAATGAACGTTAACATAAGATAACAGTGTAAATTATTCATTTTTTGAGCACTATTTTCACTTTACAATAGTGGATATCTCATACTCTTATCAATTTGGCATACATTGTACATAACATATTTGCATTTCTTATCATCAGATAAGAATTGGTAATTGACCAATTTTAATGATCTATAGAACTATACACATTGGTGTATCCAGGCAGGGGCACAGCCAGGGGACGTATGCCCCCTTTATTTTAAAACCAATGCATTCACTGTACATGTTAAAATCAGATATAAATTTCCTGGATTCTTAGTGAATTTAGGGGTAAAAAAAAACACTTTCAAATTGATCTCATCCTGAAATCATGAAGCCATAACTGTGTTTTATTCACATATTTATATATCACTTTGCAGTGACTTACAGGGTATCAAAACAAATGCCAGAAGAGATGGGGATGATTATATCCTGAATGGAAGCAAGGTAGGAATTATATTGTTATTTTT
>CALNVZ010002100.1:12497015-12512680 GCA_940671915.1 Paracentrotus lividus
TTTTTTTTTTTTTTTTTTTTTTTTTTTTTTTTTTTTTTTTTTTTTTTTTTTTTTTTACATTTATGTCATCCTTTGAGCTTGAATGTTAACAATTAGACCATACCTTTTTGGGAATTTCCGGAAATTCTTAAAGGAAAACATGTATTTGCTATGTAAATCAATGTTTGATCAAGAGACCATGTGGTACCACCTGCATGAACATATTGATGGTACAAATTGCTGCTGGTTTTATCAATTTACACCAGCGAGATAATCATGAATAATAACAAAAAAACAAATACTATTTTTTATACCAAACAAGACTTGGGGGGGGGGGGCTGCAGCTGATTCAGCCCCCCTTCCCCCCAATAAAACCTCCACAATTGACTGCTCACACCAAAAATAGGCACACACGTTAAGGGACTTAAGGCGGAGTTACATAGCAGAGACAGTTGCTTTTCAATGTTTGATATTCCTCATGTCTGTTCTCTCATTCAGGTATTCATCACCAATGGTTACCTGAGTGATGTGGTGATAGTGGTAGCCATTACTGACCTGAGCGCTGAGAAGAAGGCTCATGGCATTGGGCTTTTCTTGGTAGAGGAGGGTATGCCTGGGTTTACTAAGGGCAAGCCACTGGAGAAAGTAGGGCAGAAAGCTGTGGTAAGTTGCGCTGTTGAATAACTTTTCTTTGGTTGCATACCACATCACAGTACAGAATGCGCTATTGTTTGTGGATTTATTCATTACCAAATATTTAAAGCTTACAAATACTACATTATAATTAAGTTTAAATTTCACAACATGATTAATATTTTAGAAAAGAATTACATATAGCAAGGTGTTTGGCAAGGTTAGTGCCATGAACATTTATAATAGAAGTGTTTAATCAATAATCATACAAAAATCTGACTTTAAGACAAATAAAGACATCTATTTCCACTAAATGTGATTGTCTATTTTCCCTGTATGTTGTATTTCCACTTTAAAGCTGGGGTATGGTATTCGTACATTTCAAAATATTTTTTCCTTCAAATTTTAGTTTCCTTAGGAATAACATGAAAGATAATATGTAAAAAAAAAAAAATTGGATGGGGAGAAAAATTTCAGGGTAGTCTCTTTGTAAATAATAGCTCTTTCACAAAGATTAGCTAAATCGTAGAAGTGATCATTTTGAAGGCCTATTTTAATGTAAATAATATGAATGCCAATAAAGGGTTCCAGATTTCCTCTAAATTGGTTTAACAGTCACTTTGCTTGTTTAAAAGAGACAAATTTGGTATTATTCAATCTCTCCAAAACTATAAGCAATTTTGAGCATGTTATTTCATATATTTTAGGTGACTAACTACTATGGTGCAACATTATCTATTACATATATCTCTCATAAACCTTCAAACATTTCAGGACACCTGCGAGTTGTTCTTTGAAGATGTCCGTTTGCCAAAGTCTGCCCTCTTGGGCAAGGAAAATCAAGGTTTCTACTACTTGATGGAGCAGCTTCCAAGGGAACGTCTCATCGTAGCTGCAGGGTGCCAGGCCCATGCAGAGTTCATGTTTGAAGAGACTAGGAACTATGTGAGACAGCGCAAGGCTTTTGGCAAGACTCTAGGAAATATCCAGGTTGGTTTACTTATTTGGCTTTGTGGGTTTAAAGAAAATCTAGTGTAGTGGATAAGTGAACAAAATTATTGTGAGCTTTCAAATTATCTCCATGGTACTTTGGTAGAATATTATAGTATAAAGGTCCACTCCAAAGGACTGCACTTCAAATGCCCTCATAGTCTTGATACGACAAAAAACAGTTGAAATATTCGGGCTGAACATTTTGGTGTAGTCCCATACATGCATTTTTTGTGTAGTGCATGTTATTCTCAAGAGAATTTGGTTAATTTCTTATATTTTGTTGATTCTAAAACCTTAAAGCATATATCAGAACACTAACTTTGCTCTTAATGAAAATTAGTGTTGTGTTCATGAGATTGATTTGTGGAAGAAACTATCTCAAAGTGATTGGTAAATGTTGACAATAAGAGAAATGTTGTGTGCTGTGAGGTTTTGGAATCGACAAAATTATAAGAAATTAAGCAAATTTTGCTGAGATTCGCATGCACATTGATTTCATCATTCTTTATTATATGCAGCAACAGTGATATGCAGTCAGCAAGATAAAGATCACATTTCTTTGTTTCCCTCAGTGTAGCTACACCCTGTATTGTAAGAATTGAGTACAGCTGCTTGTTTTTGAAGATTTAATTTATTCATTCTCATTGGAGGATGCATTTGCATAACAGATACATAAAGACCTATTGCATCTGGTATCTCAAAAATATCAAGTGTTAAGGAGAGTGAAAAAAATATGGTAGCCAAGATACTATAACATATTGGATTATCTTTCCTTCGACACACTGTGGTGGCATCATTTTTTGTTAAATAGACCTGGGGTTTGGACATTACATCATTAGATGGATTACCTGGACTCCAAAAAAGATACTTGCACCAAAGTTTTATCACGTTTTATCAGACCACTGACATTATTGAGATTCCCTTTTCTTATCCCCTGTGAGCAGTTTTTAGATATAAATTTGACTCTTCTATAATCCTTTTTCCTGTCCTGTAGGTGATCCAGCACAAGCTCGCAGAGTTGAAGACACTACTGTGTGTGGGAAGGAGTTTTGTAGATGACTGTCTTGAGTTGGGCCAGAATGGCAAGTTGGACACCTACACTGCTTCCATGGCAAAACTCTGGTGAGGATAATGATACTGCTAGAAAGATAAACCTTTGTCAAGCCTTGGGTTTAAATCCTCTTCTAGTGTTTACCTGCAAGGTTGTCCAGGGTCTCCTTTGAGGCCTTTTCCCTGTGACAGTTCATGTGCCTCTATATGGCCCTGTTGAGCCAGTGTGTCGTCTCTTTTGCCACAAGCACAAACCAATATCAATTTTCTTTTACCCACTCCCTCATAAGAATAAATCCATAGGTCCCCTTGTTATTTACCTGCAAACTTTAAATGGCTTCGTCAGCACTTGGATAAAATCAAACATTCAATCCATCATTTGTGTTTTCTGTGCTGGAGATGTTAATAATACCAATATTTTACCTTTACGAATGCTTGTTTACATATTTAATTCATCCTAAACCTCACTGAATTTGAATAAAAACATATTTTTAAATGTTTTTTTCCCTGTTCTTCATCATCACAACATCACAACATTTTTGCTATTAATATTTTGACCCCTCTTTATTGATTATCATTAAATCAAGTTGCTTTCTTATTGCTTATTCTAGGGCATCTGATGCTTCCAACAAAATAGCAACCGAGTGCCTTCAGCTCCACGGTGGATGGGGTTACATGTGGGAGTACCCCATTGCTAAAGCCTTCTGTGACACCAGGGTTAATTCTATCTACGCTGGTAGCAACGAGATCATGAAGGAACTCATATACAGACCCATTGTAGCATCCCAATAGGTAGGGGTTTTGTAGATTTGTAATTATTAAACAAAAGTTGAGATGAAACTGCCTGAAATAATCTACTGTTTATCAAAGAGTGTGTCTTTTAAAAGGTAGATATCAGTTCTGTTCACATTTGTGTCAATTCTATCTGTGCTGGTAGCAACAAAATCATGAAGGAACTTATCTTCAGATCAATTGTAGCATACCAATAGGTAGGGTGGTTGATTTGTAATCTAAAAATAATGAGATGAAATTCTAAAAGGTATCTACTGTTTATCGAAGAGTGTGTCTTTTAAAAGGTAGATATCAACCCTGTTCACGTTTGTGTCAATTCTGAATCTTTCTATGCTGGTAGCAACGAAATCATGAAGGAACTTATGTACAGACTGATCGTAGCATCCCAATAGGTAGGGGAGTTGTTCAACAAAAATTGAAATGACAGTGCAAAATAAAATTCTACTATTTTTCAAAGAGTATGTCTTTTAAAAGGTAGATATCAGCTCTGTTCACATTTGGGTAATCTTTTTCTACGCTGGTAGCAACAATATTATGAAGGAACTTATCTACAGACTTATTGTAGCATTCCAATAAGTATGGGTGTTGTTAATTTGTAATTTTAAAAAAGAAATACATAAGATGAAAGTGCAAAAACAAGTATCTATTATTGATCAAAGAATGTGGCTTTATAAGATAGGTAACATCTCTGTTCCTAAATTGGGAGAGTGATAATGAATGTGAAGATATGTTCTGGAATCATTGTTTGAATCATGAAATTCAATATTTACCGTTCGTATTTGTGAATTATCTTACTGTAAGTGCGGTAAAATATTGTACTATTTAAAACCGTTTTACACTGAAATTAGATTCATTATGGTGTGTACGTTTAGAATCTCCCTGCACATTTCTAGATTAAGAATGTGTGCATTTGAGATTGGGCTCCGATATTCCTTGACACCTGTTAGTGTTTTGCCTAGTCATGCCTATTATAGCAACAAAACAATTTACACTAAAAATGTGTAAGATGTTGGTGAGATAAATGTGTTGATGAGATAAAATTTGAAACATATATGAAGGACAATAAGTGTCAGGTATGTAAAAATTGACTAAAAAAATGCTGCATTGAGTTTGTACAGCTCATACTTAGAAACAATTCTCGATTTGATGAGTTTGATATAGTATTGCAATAATGTATTTTATGATCACATACTGTACAGGATGAATCAAGTAGGTTATGTTTTACAAAACGTCTATGTCAGAGTAAACAAATTTAATGTTTTTTATTTGTTGATTATTTTCATATGTTACAGTGAACTCCTGTTATAATGAGGTGATCAGGAGCAAGCCAATTACCTTGTTTACAAAAAACTCTAGTTATACTGATTATATAGGCGAATTAATATATGTCTACATGGTTGTTATAACAGAAGTTGACTGTGCTTTAAGCTTATACATAGATTATAATGTGAGGAGGTGATTGAAATGAATACATTGAAAATGATGTTTTTACAATAATAGTATTTGTATATTTCTTTGAATTAGTTGATTTTCATGGAATGTCAACTGTTTGTCTTACAATATGATAACTGAAATAACCGTCTGCCATATGTAATTTTAAGAAATGTACATAATCAGATTATATGAATTATAATTAAAAGAGGATATACCTTTCATAATAAAGTTTGATTTTTTTTGTGTGAGCCTGCTTTAAATTATCTTTTTGAAGAAAACATGTTTAAGTCGAGATAAAGACAAAAAGGAATTGAAAGCTGCCACAAAAAATTATAACTTCATGTTTTTCAAGGAAGCAAAGATTTTTTTTTTTTTTAATGAAGCACCCAATGGTATTCCTCATTGTGGGACAGCCAATGATGCACATGCACTTCGACCTCCAATTGACAAACGTGTATTTTTGTCATGGGGAAACCCCAGAAAATCATGTAATAGGGAGGTCCTCAAAAATTGATTTTAGATACATGTTCGATCGATCGATGTCATACAGGTCATGTCTGACCCTTTGTGACCCTGTTGATGATGCTTTTCCAAATAGCTCTGTCTTGTGCCAGGCGATGAGCTGCAACTCTTACATGTTCAACTCTTACCAATTAACTTGATTTTCTTTCCCCCCCTCTCTCTTTCTATGTTATTTACCCCATACATATCCTCCCTCCTACCTACCTCTCTCTCGCTCTCTCTGACTCTTCTTTAATGCCTCCTCCCTCTCTGGAAAAACTTATTTTTCCAAAATTTTCTTTATTTATTTTCACATATGTACACCCCTCCCAAAAAGTTTCGCAAATCGACTTTGGGCCATGATAACTTTTGAGGTGCGCTTTAGTTATTCCTTATATTCGTACCATTGGAAAGATAATTTATTCACCTTTTTATTGATAATTTATTCACCTTTTTATTGATATCCTATTTGTAATGATTGTGTCATGCTTCAATGCACAGAATATCAGAATATGGAGAAAAGTAAAAGGTCAAATGTTGTAAAATGCACTTTTAATGATCACATTGAAGTTCCGCAACTCAATTTTAGACCCTAATAACTTTTGTAGTAATTTATAAATTTTATTGAATTTGAACCATTGTCAAGTTTAGTTATTCCTGTTTTTATTGATAACTTATTTGTCATGGTGATGTCATGCCCGGGTCTATACAGAACACCTGAATACCCCCTGACATGGGTGTCGATTGTGGGGGGGATGGGGGGGATGCATCCCCCCCAATAATTTCGGTGGGGGGGATGGTGTGTACAATCATCCCCCCCCCAATATTTTGATATCAAGAAAATAAAAAATATCATATTATATGCATATACATCTACCCATTACAAATTCGTTATCATATAAAACACTTTTATGAAATTATTATATCATTTTGCAGTCTAAAATACATATTCCTCACATCCAAAAATCCAAAATTTTCTCACTCTTTCGTTAATCTTCCTCGTGTGTGCCTGTATAGTTATCATGTAATACACAATACACTGTGTAGATATTGGAAGCGCAGATCATTGCAGATGTTTCACTATTCACAAAAAACCCATTCAAACCGATGATAATCAGGGGCATCAATCCCATGGCGCATAGGAGACAGGTGCCTCGATAAGTAAAACTAAAGGCATAAGTATTCCCCCTCAAAAATCCACGATGGTTTTGATAAAATAAATAATGAATATCGAAGAGTTGTAACACTTATCTCGGCTCTTCATCGATAAGGTAACTTTTTTGGACTCGGACCATTGATTATATAATTTATTTAATACACTTCCACTATTCTCCGGGGGCTAAATGCCCTCTCTTCAAAATTAGTCG
This sequence comes from Paracentrotus lividus, assembly GCA_940671915.1. Lineage (NCBI taxonomy): Eukaryota > Metazoa > Echinodermata > Echinoidea > Camarodonta > Echinidae > Paracentrotus > Paracentrotus lividus. The sequence continues at coordinate 12,503,765 of CALNVZ010002100.1, forward strand.
CTACTTTGCTTTCAAATTTCAGATAACTGTTAAAAATTGCCTGAAAATTTTCAGCTCGCGCTTCGCGCTCGCTTAATATAAGATAGTGCAAACTGCACTTGACTTTGTTCATCTTTCATGCATGTATTAACGTCATGATGGTACGTATAAAACACCAACTCCCTCCCCGTTTCTTGCTCCCATGAGGCTACAATTAAGTATCTTGATTCATCAGGTCACTATTATTCAGAAAATTTTCAGCTCGCGCTTTACGCTCGCACAATATTGCTCTAACTGGAATTCGTCCATATTCATATAGATTTGCGTTTGTTGGCATTACGTCATAATGTTCCGCTTCTAATCACCATTTAAAGCCCCCTGGCCCTCCATCAACTTCGCGCTTATAGTTCCATGGTTAACGTAACAAAATTAGGGCCTAACCATTGTTTTCAGTTCAATATTAATTTGAGGGAAATTTAAGGGTCGCGGCTTTTCGCCGCTCGGCATTACAAAGGGCCCTATTTGATTCGAACCAATTTTACTTTTTAATTGTGTTTACTCCATATGCATAATTAATGTGGGCCATGGACGTGTGTATTATTCTATTTGACATTTACCACCATTTGATGGCCCTTTGATTAAACCCAGATAAAAAGGGCCCCCTTCCCCGTTTTCGGCTTTCGCTTTAATTTCTACAAAAACCATATGTCCCAATTTCATGAGGGGAAAATTTCAAGGGCCCTCGCGCTTCGAGGGCTCGCATAATGGAAACTTGGAAAAATATGTTTTAAGTAGGATTTACTCAACCATTGCATGATGTGTGTTTTAATATCTGTAGCCCCCTACAATTCATCATGGTTTTCCCTTTATAACAAAAACCATTTAAAGCTCTTCTTCCGTTTCGCCTCTTCATTATGGCCTAAAAAAAAAGCCCAATTTTTTTGTCACTTGTTATTTGAAGAAAATTTTTCAGGCTCGCGGGGCTTCGCCGCTCCGCATATTAAAACCAATAACATTGGGTTTTCATATTTATAGCATTATTTGTGTTAATTTTAACCAAAAGGCATTACCTTACCCCAACAAATGGGGAACACTGCGATCATTATATCATGTGGTTTTTCATATTGAGGAAAAAAAGGAAAATTATCGGACATCATTTCCCCCCCCCAATCGCCAAAACAAAATTTCGGGGACCCACCTTTGCCCCCCCTGAAATTACCCAAGGCAAGCGGGAAAAAATAATGTCAGTTTTAGGAATTGTCTGTTAACAAAACAAACTTTGGAACCTTTGATTTTACATTTTTAATGTGTTTATTATTATTCCAATTTTTCATAGCATTTGGAAAAGTTCATTATTTCTCTTTTTATGATACCCTATTTGCAAATAGTTAAAACATATTGGTTGAATTGGGCATAATTCCAAGGAAAATTAAAGGGCCAAAATTTAATAATTGGGAAAAGTTTGCAAATGTGGCATTGCTATTTGGCTTTTCAAATGCAAGTAAACTGCAAAGAAAAAACCAATTAAACACTCACAATAGCCATCAAATTGCAACCATTTCACTTTCTGAACTTGGTCCTTGAAGATTCAAGATGAATCTGTGCTAAACAAGGAACAACAATATTTGTACCACTTTAGGGGTTTTCATCAAAAGGTTCCAATAAAAATATTTGAGGCCTTGGAACCATGGTATAAAAAATTCCCATAAAAAAAATAGAAAAATACCCCAAAAAGTTTACCGAGGTTTTCTTGAAGTCGGGGATTCCGGAAAATTCATTTTGATCAAATTTAAAAAAAAAATGCAATTTTTGGAACATTTGACTTTTTTTTTTAATCCATATTTCCTGATAATTTGTGCTTTTAAGGCCATTTTTGGGGGCACAATCATTTTTTAACAAAATATGATATTCAATAAAAAATGGGGAAAATAATATTATTCTTTTCCAAATTTTAGTATGAAACATCCAGGAATGGACTAAAAGCATACCTCAAAAAAGTTATTTCATTGCCGGAAAAAAGTCGATTTTTTGCGAAAACTTTTTGTGAGGGTTATTCCTTGGTTCTCTCTCCTCTCTCTCTCACTATCTACTCTCTTTTACCCCTCCCTGTCTGTTTTTGTTTGGTTTTCTCATATATTAAATTTTTCAAATTAATTTCTCCTACCGGAAACCTCCCTCTTCTCTCCTTTACCCCTTTACCCCGGCTTTTTTCCCTGTTATATTTCCCCCAAATATTCCCCTCCCCTCCCTGACCCACTTCTTTACCTCCATTCTCGGTTCCCCGGGTCTCTTATCTTTCTCTTCTCCCTTTTTCCCCTCCTCTTTCTCTGCCCCCTCTCATCTATTTCACTCATTTGTACATAATTCATTGGATGTTTCCCACAAACTCCTTATCTTCTTAAAGGTTTTCAACACCTTGCCTGCCCGCGGAAAATCCATCTTTTATTATTACACACACTGACCCTCATTTTTCATTTTTACCCCAATGGATTATTTATTTCTGGGAATTATTACAAGATTATTTACAGATTTTTCAAAAATCGTCTTCCTTCTCTTCCAAACAAAAGATAAAAGTAAATGATATTATGGTTACCAATTGGTCGTCGTTTAAAGTTCGGATAAATTGTTGGGGATTATTCATATACAAAAATCTTTAAATGCATAAAGTTCGTTTAAAAAGTAGGGAAGGTCTATTTTAAATAAAAAATTGGAAAAAAACAAAGCTCCCTTTATTTTAATTAATACTAACCAAAACATTTCATTTTGAACAAATGAGTCTATTAAAAAAAAAATTAACCCTTTTACTTGTTGTTTCCACCATGAAACCCGAAAGGTTTTAAAAATTTAATCTTTGAGGGAGGGGCCTTTTGTTGGGCAAAATCTCCTAAGCTTCTCCTTATGTGGGGGACCTTTTTTAGGGCGATGGGCTTAATTTGTTATGGTTCAATGGGGTCAGGTTCCGTCACCCGGTGGGATCCCGCGAATAAGCATAGTTTATTGCACAAGGGGAAAATCTATTTTAAAACTCCTCATTACACTATGATAAAGGGTTTTCAAGGGGGGGTTCTCATGAAGGCATTAACTCTTCAAGCAGCTAAGCTAGGGTAAATGAACTTTTTATTTATGGCTCTTACCACTGTTCCTATTGCGTTTATTGTCCAAAATTAATTTTCAAAAAAATTAATCTGCTGATCATGCTAACTCTCGTGCCAATATTTGGTTAAACCTTTTGATGTTCATCAATTCATAGACATACATTTACAAAAGATAAAATTTTTTGATCATCCATCTGGTGTTTTTGAAAAGTTTAATATCAACATGATCAAACTCTAAACATCGCCTCGAAGTACATACTTTGAAAACAAAATAATGTATATATGAAGAAGAAGACTTTAATGAATAACTCAATCCAGTCAGTTAAATTGAGCATGGAGCATGACTTTTCTTACCTTGTCATGAAAAATTACGGTAGATAAAAGTTTGATTCTTACTTAAAACAGTAAGGAAATTATCGATAAAGCGTATTGACATTGAAAACAATGATTGGAGAAAATGGTCAGAATTTAGTTCAACTGACAAAAAAGTAGCTTTCTAAAATGCCAGCACATTGTATCCTTTCTCTTCAAAAAGATTTGACGCTGTTTTTTCGTTCGGTGACTCATTGTCTGTGGAAGTTGCTGCTGACGACGAATTCACTTGATCAAGATTTAGTTGGTTATAAACTCTGTCTCCCGCGCTGGAATCGACAATGATCTGCGCCCCTTTTGTCTTCGCCATTCGTGTGTCTCTCAATAATGACTCATTGCGCGCACTATCGCCATTGGATGACGTTGGAGATGATGACGTCACAATAAGGCTCCGATCAAGTGTATCATATTTTTCTATTGTTACCTCACTTTGTCGTACGAGTTTTCCCCTTGGAAGGGTTGCTGGGCCGCGTTTCTCATGTGGATCTTGGGAAGGGTCGAGGATAAAATAGGTCGGAGCTGGGGTAGAATAGCGAACATTTTCTCGTGCCTTGTTACCCTGTTCCTCCTTTTTGGTAAAATGACACGGTTCGCTATACAGACGATGGACGATGTTTTTGGTAGGTTTTTCTGTTTTCGCGGGAAAGCCAGTTTCGTCTTTTCGCTTCACAATCGGCATTGAATAAACAGGAGTAGTAGACTGGCCATTGGATTCGTTCAATTCAAAATAGAAGGGTTTCTTTTCGATTTTGTCGCCACTTGTATCCCTGACATCAGTCTTTCCTGTTAAAGAAAATATGATAGTTAATTCTATTAGTAATGGATGAATATATAGAATTGGTACCCATATCCATGCACCTTTACATATGGCGATAGATCAGAGGGTTACAAACTGTGCCCCGTTGAGACTTATATCGAAAAATGTACGATTTGAAATATAAAATTATCACTTTCCATTCGTATTGAACTGGCAAGTTTGGTGTTTCAATAAAAAGGTCATGATATAGCTGTTATATCTGTAGTCAGGGGCCGTGGAGCGGTTTTAAAAGTCGTGGGGAGTCACGTTTTCTGAAAAAAAAAGTGGGGAGGGCGCATGCCAAACATTCCACCCCCCCCCCTGTGGTGCCGCGGCCCCTAATACTGACTTTATAAGCTAATATATTGTACACGATGTTGTATAATTACTATACTTCCCAACTTTATGACATATTTACATGCGTACTATGAGCAAGGAGATATTACAGTGAACTACATCTCCTTGCTATGGGGAAGAACGGTGTGTGGGGAAACAAAATCGTTACCCCCCCCCCTCCTTGCAGTTTCTCTGACCTGTGCTTAATGACACATTTCAAACATTTAAAATTTCATCCTGTTTAAACCCTTTTTTTTATTCTTAAGATAAAATCCATCATCATGGTTACGAACCTCCCTCGACGGGATCAGTCGTTGGTTTACTGTCCAAACTATCATCCTCTCCAGGAGCATCGTTGCCCTTGTTAAGTTCCACCTCTTCATACGTGTGCTCCTGGCTTTCCATTTTGACAAGACGTCGACCGCCCCTGTCTGTCAGACAATATGTATAAACAATGTCTCATCGGTTATTATTATGGATATTTCATTTTTTGGCAATATGTTTTACTAGTAGGGTAGATGTAGGGAATACCGGCCACTTAAGCTCATTTGCTTAATTAGCACATGAAAACAATAAAATCGCAAAAGAAAAAGATTCTCATTGCTTAGCTACATCATTCAACTTTATTTTCCAAAAAAAATTGAGGTAATCAAATATTTGTTGAGGCAGTTATATGCAAATAATGACGTCATCGTAAATTGTCCGGCATTCCCTACAGTGTAGGAAATACCGGACAGTATGTTTTTACCCTTTTTTTTGTATAAAGATTTGTCTGGAAGCACCGATTTGAATGTAAACCATCAACTTAACATGTTTATATTGATTTTTTCTAACATTATTCATTTTTAGAAGATTATATGCATTTTACTACAAAATTTCAGAACATAGATACTTTTATTCTCTGTAGCATGACAGAATAAACAATGATAATAAAGGAATAGACATTTCAAATTGTTTCAAACATTAAATAAATAAATTAATACATTAAATTATGCAATTCTATTTGATCTAATGTTAGCAACTCACCCGGAAGTAAACAAAACGTCCTGTGGTGTCGGATATTCCCTTAACAAAAATGACGACTAGCTTTTCCACATGCCCCCACACGGGCTTTGTCCAGTGCAAGCACTTTTGCCACCCCACGCATGTCCATATGCATGATAGAGGTATGCCCAATTTCTTTTTTTCCTCATTCTCTAAATGCAATTCATCAGGCTTTTCAGGCTGCAACTTTTTCTTGACGATTGTGGTGTTCTCGGAGATTTCTCACTTGTATGTTTGTCGATACGATTCAACTCTTCCCAGATCGACCACCGCCTAGTGCGGATTTTATCTGTTGCTCTCGTATGTTGGCAGCTAGCGGCTGGACTGTGTGCGTCGATATTCCTACTGTCCGGTTTCCATAAAATCTCCCCTATGCATATTGGTGGAATGTATCATCTGTTAGGCTCATGCACTGGACAATGATTTGTAAATTTGTTATATTAAGGTCATTGTTTTAAATATTATTTATCTTATCTTATCTTCATTTATTTTTATCATGATTTTTTATATATAATTATATTCTTATATAATATATTATTAACTCTTATTTTATATTTCGTTTTTCTATGTTGGTGTGCTGTAAGGCGTGATCGGAGGGGTGGGGACTTGGGCCGGCCCTTTTAGAAGAAAACCAAAATTTTGGCCTTTCGGTCCCTCTAGTTTCTACCCAGAGCGGATTTGAGGGGGGCGGTGGGGGGGGTGCAACCCCCCAAAAAAATCGAGGACCATTTTTAATTTTTAGATGCATGAAACGCATTTTTCACACAGATTTTTCAATCTTCCTTGTGGGTGGGGGGACCACCCCCCTCCCACACCTCCCCCACCCTCCCCTCGCTCGCTTGGACTCGTCCGCTCGCTCCTCGCAACCACCCCACTCCCCCTTTATAAAGTGCACATGGATCCGCTGCACCCCCCCCCGTGCGCGTACGTGTGATGTTGAAAAAAATGGGCGTGTTCAAAGTTCTTAAAAATTAAATCGGGTTCGTTATTACGAAAGTTGGTTGTTCCGAAAATGAAATACTAGTAGAGTTCGTAAGTCTGACACCTGCATAAGCTTCAAGGTTTTTTTTTCGAAAAATATAATCTGTGGCTTATTAAAGGCAGCATGTATTGCGTTAAGTTTGGATGGGGATGAGTCCCTATTTTTGGCTGCAATGGGAGAGTTTTGTGCCGACTAATCTGAGAGAGCTGATCGATATGAATCAAGGAAGAGTGTTTTTTTTTTTTTTTTTTTTTTGGGGGGGGGGGGTGGCGGAATTGAAAAAGAGAGCGAAAGCAAAACAATATAAATTAAGGGTGTAATAAGTATGTGTTTGTAGTCAGCTTTGCAGAACTAACATGACTAAAAGTAAAATAGCGCGCACTCTGCGACTCTGTTGCAATCGGATCATAGTGCAAGAATAATGTGTTTGACAAGCAGCATCGCATGTGTATTTTGGTCCTCATTGTTGACGGAACTTCTTGGGGCAGCTCTTTTTTTTTTCTTCTTTTTTTTTCTGCCCTCGGCTTCTTTCTTTCTTCTTTTCTTTCTTTTTTCTTTTGGAATTATGGTTTATGTAGATTATACAAAGGAAACGATGTCAGCACGAGCCAAAAATAAAATCTACTATACTTAGTAATTTTTTTTTATAAAAAAAAAATAAAAAAATAACAAAGAACAAACAAACCAAGTTTATATTATAGGTCTCGAATATTATTGCCTCGCCGTGGCCTGATAATTCTGACACCTGCCTCGTAAAAATCCCGTATATAAATCCTCTCCGACTAAGAAAATAGAATTTTTTCCTCTTCTGTTTCGATTTTAAATCACCACGCTGTATTTTTCATTTATTTTTTAGATAAGGCGCCTTCTCCAAACAAAGTGCGTCAGCTTCCCGCGTCTTTTGTACCAAAAGACGATTCGTCTTTTGAATAGAAATCCCGAAATCTTAATACGGCTTAAACACGTTAAAAGCAGAAGGCCGATTGTTTCTCGCGTTGGATCTTGAAGCTGCGGGAAACTGACGCACTTTGTTTGGAGAAGGCGCCTAAATGAACTCTATTTCAGTTTCGGTCCTTCGAACCCTCAGTTTCGGAACTATGAACCCTCTTTCATTATCGCACCTTCGAACCCTAGCTACTATAGTATTTAATTTTTCGGACGAATGAACCCTAATTCAGGCCATCGAACTCCATTTCATTTTCAGACATGCAAACCCTATTTCATTTTCAGACGAACGAGCCTTCGGAATAATGAACTCTATTTTAATTTCGGAAGAACAAACCTTCGGAACAACGAACCCTAATTCGACTATCGAACCTAATTCGGAACAACGAACCTTCCGATAATAAGCAGCATTCTATGTGACTACGCCCCAAGCTCTTTTTTTTTCTCGGTCTATAGCTGTCCGTCAATCTCTTTCTCTCGTTCTATAATCTCCAAATCCATGGTACGTCGCAGGCCCGCAGATGGTGAATAAATTTGCCCTAATTTGGCCTTTTTTCTACTTCAAGTAACCTCAGAGTGTATTACGTAATGGTAAAATTAATTTTAAAGTTTTATTCTATGTTGTCTTCTTTTTATATCGAGTGGTGCAGTAATAAAAATTCGCGTTCAGAGCTAGACAAGGGCGTCACAGGGCGCCTATTATTCTATATCCAATCATTTTCATCACCACATCTTCGTTTTCTCACGTCAAGACGATGCACCATGCAAGCAGAAATCTGAGAGGACTGATCCTATTAAAACTTTCTGTATAGTAGGCCTACAATCGCAGGAGGAGTGGGAAATATCTCGTCATTTGTCATTCAATGGCAATTATGCACTCCAGGTGCACACAATAATGAGCAAAGACTGAGATTTCGTTGTAAGTGACACCTTTCTTTCACCGTTATGATGCCATCCATCTTTTCTTCGGGTCACCTTTTTAAATCTTTTTCGTCGCGTTCATTATGGAAACCCTATCTTACATGCAAGTCTACAATACATTTATCTCGAGATACGGTTATTTTCTATCCTCCAGTATACCAACTCAGCGGTAGACACAATTTTGATTATGAATCTCTGGAACTTTTGATAACTTGAATGTATAAATTTTTTAAACATTAATGGAAAAATAGCATTGGATATTATTTCATGCGCCTCAGCTCAATTACTGGTAAGTGCTTTTTCGTTATTGTCTTGTTCTTCCATTTTACATTTATGGTTACACTTTTTACTAGTAATGCTGTCGGGAATTTTAAAAAGCGATATGGTGCCAAAATGATGATCGGTAAACAGCAGGTGAATTACGCTTTAAGGCCTCTATAGTAGCG
>CALNVZ010002100.1:12522340-12539106 GCA_940671915.1 Paracentrotus lividus
TCTTGGGAGTTTGTCATAGACTCATTGTTTATTTTTGTCAATAAAGATAACTCACAATGATTGTTGATTATTATTAATTATTGGCATTTTCAACCCTCACGAACTGAAAAATGATTTGAGCATCTTATTTGCCTCTACCTCTTCGATACCAAAGGTTTCACAAGATAGGCCTACCAGTCTTGTCGCCTACTCTTCAAGTCCTATGAACTTTTTGTAGAGAGGACTATTTGTAGTTTCTCCCTTTTTCTGTAAACCAGGCATAGGCCTAGGTCTAAGTTTTACAGTAGTCTTAGGTTTTTTTAAAACGATTTTTACAACTTATTATGGAGGAAACCTAAAATAAACCGTAAACTGAATTATGTTGCTTTTTTTTCGGGGTGGGGGTGCCGCCTGAAGGCCCCGCCCCACCCTCACAACCACCATAATAACATCCTTTCCGAAGAATAATTGTCTCCAACCTTTTTACTTGTAGCACACATAATCTTTTAGCACATGTGCAGTCATATAGGATTACGATTAATAGGGTGGGAACTTTGGGCGTCCTCAATCGCCATATAATTATGACTGTACCTGTGCTCCAAACGAGTGTACTCGATCGTACGCATGTGTGTAAATGTGTCAGGCTTTTAGAAAGTTCAACAAACTTTTAGATTTAGGTCACGACGCGACGGGCTTTTACGATGCGCATAAAATCAACAATGCGATTGTTTTGGTTTTGGAGCGTCTCGTACCGCGCGCACTTTGTCATTGTGTATTATGACGTCACAATGGAAGTAAGCAACAAGCGTTGATATTGTGACGTACTTCAAATCCATTTCCGTTTTAGCTTCAATGACGTCACAATACTTTACTGCAAGTATCTTGACTTGTACTTATTCGAGTTTTGAAGAGTTTTTCGAATGATATGTGACACCTTCATTTGTGTTATATTTTGCCATACCTCTGCTACTAGGAGTCTGATAATAATCGATTGTAGTTGCAATTCTCTATCTGTATATAACATGACCCCGTTGTATGAACCATTTTATTATACATCCTGGCAAAAATTCGAATCAAGACATTTAACTGAAACTTTGCTATGTTCTTGAAATACATCCCGTTCAATCCCCACTTTTTGACTGAAGTAAATTTGAAAAATCGTATTACATCAGATAGTAGAATGACGTGTAACAAACTGTTTACAGTGCTCTAGAATAGTCATGCATGAATCCAAGCAAAAATATAAATTTTGCCTGTATCCCCAAGGAAATAATTTAGGGTGTACGTTAGCAAAATTTGCATGGCAATGCATAGATTGGCTTGAAAAGTTTGGTACACTGTAAAAAAAAAAGGTAACTCGCAAGAAAATGAGTAAACTAATGCTTTACTCCCAACGGAGTAAACTAATGCTTTACTCCCAACGGAGTAAATTTTGTTTACTCTTAACAGAGTCAAAAGGTAACTCGCAAGAAAATGAGTAAACTAATGGTTTACTCCTTTCGAAGCTAGGATTAGGAATGATACATAGATCACTAAAAGTGACTCTTTTCTGAGTAACATTTAGCTCAACCGCATGAGTAACATTTTTTACTCAATTTCACGCGAGTTACCTTTTTGCTCAATATTGGGTAAGATTTTACTCTTTTTTTAAAGAGTGTAATAGCATGGACGTAATTACGTCCATGGTATACATTAGAGAATAGTTCTGTGTGCCCTTGATAATGAAACCCACTCATGCTTAACAAGTATGAAGAGCTTACATGCAAAAGGGTCTAAATCCACTTTTGATGAAAACTGACTTATTGATATCGGGCCATTGTTCAGGTACGTAAACGTCTTTGAAAAAAAGGATTTTCTAAAATGTTGATCGCAAATGTAAGAAAATGCATTTTGTTATTTTCCTTTTCCATAGACGCGTGTACATAATCTGGTAAACAAATGCCATTTCCTCTGAAGTTTTAAAAGTGGATTTAGTCCCTTTGCATGTAAGCTCTTCATATATGCGACTGTATCAAATTGTCTGTTCACCTAGTACCTACCCACGATCTTTGATGGTTGTTATAGCATCAGGCGGATCATGGTGAAGATGCGAATCCCATTCTGAAGAATGTCCGTCACTCCAACTTGGATGATCCATATAACTCCGGTGATCCCAAACGGCACTGTCGGCCATCTTCCTCAAAATCCCAACACTTTCACGGTGTAGGCCTACAAAGAAAAGGATTCTTCTCAAGGACTTCAAGGAAAATTCAGAGGAGAGTCCCTACTGCAAACGACTGGTAGTTCGAGGTTGTATTATAATGCTGAGAGAAGTTCGGATATCTTTTGAATTGTTCTTGTTTCTAGAGGATTTCTAAAGTATGTCCACTTTCAATCACGTCATGAGCTGGCTCTGATCTAAACACCAGATGATGATGACGAAAACGAAAACCTGAGCTAACCCTTGCCACTGGTCAAATAAATGATACAACAATCGCAATATATTATGACGTAAAGATGGAAGTTCATCTGTTTATTATACGTCCAGATTAAGGTCATACAGAGATACATGACCCCCTGGAAAATTCGTTAATAATAAACGCCCCTCATTCGGTTTGTTTCCCCATGTTGTCTATTTCTTTTCTCTTTTCTTGATGAGCTGTCGCTTGGGCCTAAATCCCAATGTTGTATTTTGTTGATGAAACATAGATTGTGTTGCTCCATTCGCGGGGGGGGGGGGGAGGAAGCATATTTACCAACAGCTTGTTGTATATAAAGAAAAAGTATATGAAAAAAAGAGAGGAGGTTAATGAATTACATGCTTTATTAATCTAGATTTATTACACGAATACTTTTAACATAAGGCACTTGTACATCGTCCTAGCCTCTCTTCCTCCTTTCTTGCAATGCGTTTCTTATCTTTTTAGTACTGCTCTGCTGAGTCTCGATATACAAGAAAGAGCGAAAGTTACAAGGGACATACCATATCAAACTAAAGCCGTTTCGTATTCTGAGACACATCCTGATAATACGAAATGAGAAATGTAAAGAAATGATACCTCCAGATGGGAACTTGAGATAATAGGCGGAATCTCCATTACTAGCTCGAAGTTCACGAATTGGAAATCCGATGATCGTTTTGTTTTGGATAAAAATTACGGTTTTTGCTACAACCACTAATCCCCTTGCACGAGTTACGATGCTTTCGTCCATATCGGTCTTCTTGTTTTTTTCCTTAATTTTCAAAAGAACTATTTAATGAATCCCCCTTTTCATTGCGCAACATTAATATCTCCTTTTCATGTAGTTTTTCCATCCCTAGGTCTCACTCTAGCCTTTCTCTTTAATGCTATATTTTCAATCATTAATATGATAATACCTTTCCCTTCCGTCTTTATCTCGCTCTCTCCTCTCTACTTCCATCTCGATTTAGCTAAGCTTTACTGCTGTTCAATCCATTTTCTCTCTACTCTCTTTTCCTCGTTTGCATTTCCTCTGCCATTCTCCTCTTTATATCCCCAATTTAAGTCTCCATCCTTTCCTATTTTGCGTCTCTCAGTCAACTTCCCTCCCGCCTGACCCCATTTTCCACTCTCCTAAAACTTTTCTTATTATTATTCTTTTATTATCAATTTTTATTTTACTTTATTTATGAATTTATTATTATTATTTATCATCATATTTTTAAAATTATTTATTTATTTATTAATTAATTTATTAATATATTATAATTTTTTTTCTTATTTATTATTTATTTATTTATCTATTTTTTTTTTTTTGGGGGGGGAGACTCTGAATTTTCTATCTCTTCTCGACCATCTTCCTTATCTCCTTAAAACTTCTACCGCCCCCTCTCTCTTCCTATATGTTTCTCTCTCCCCCTCTTCCCTTCTCTCTGTCAATTTATCTCTCCCCATGCCTAACACGATCTCTCCTTTCCCGCTCTGGGGCACTTTCCGACTCTTCTACTCTTAACGAATTTTTCTCACACTTTCTGAAATTACCAAAAATGTGATACTAATTCAGTCGATATTATTAACAATTAATTACTACAAGGCTTAAAAGTGACAATTTTTCATACGTAAAGTTCTTATTAATATGTCTTGACAAGAAGATATACAGAAATGTAGACATCAACAAACAAATTTAGTTTTGGGATCTCCATTTTCCTTTTCTGCTCCTGTTTGCATGATTTTGATAATTAGTCATCACTTTTGGCGTATCTGCAAATGGTTTGCGACAATACCAAAGTTATATTCTTTAAAAAAAATGTCCCAAAGAGGAAAAATACACAGTAAACTTTGAAACTCTTCATCAGTTTCTAGAATATAGTGGAGAGCCTCGGACAAAGATAAATAGGAGCGAAATATTTGATAAGAATTAAACCTTAACAGTTTTATTCCGAGTAACACTAACTTACCAGAACAAAACATTTTTGCAGATATGTAGAATAAAACACACAATACATGTATATATTTTTATGTTCAATGTCCATGGTTACGTCTTTTGTTTATTTCTCTCATTAAAGGTACATTATTGTATTACCACATATTATGGACATTTCTCCCATTGAAATAATTATATTTATTCCTGAGTACCGGTATATTCAGAGCATAGTACATGTACAATGTATCAGCACCATAGAAACTATGTCATAAAGAGGAAATAATTGTATTATATTGATTGGGCTCGAAGGGTACAACAGAAATATTTACCAAGCACAGATCATATTGCCTGAATCAAAGACGATATGGTCTTAGCCCGGTCAATACAGTCCTCTCCCATTAGAACCAGGTGCTCGAGACCAAATGTATTACCTTGTTATAATGTAATTTTGTTATATATAGGCACAAAGACACAAGTTAACATTTTGAAATTCGTACCCGGAGAATGAATTTATCATCATATAATAATTGTTATATCTGTGCTCATTATAATGGGAGTTGACTGTGTATCTGATGTATCCCTAATGAATCCCAGTCAATATACTATAATTACTATCCATACTAGAATGCTTAACATACAAACAAAAAAGTCCAGAAAAGAAAATTGAAGAGCAAAATCAGCACTTTTTCCACATCATCTGCTGAGAAGCAGAAGGATGGCGAAGTGATAACTGTCTGTAAAAAACCATGACCTTATGCCCTTCTGGTTATCAGCAGTCAATATATTACTAAATTTATTACATTAAATACAAGGGATTGCTACTTGGTCTACAGCCAATTTGTCTCATGCCTGCCTGTTTGGTCCCATCCAACATAGTTCAATCCTTTTTCATCTGTTTAACTACTATTTGGTCTAATTACCACTTATCCCATTTTGTGTAATTGCCACTAGGTCTAACTCCACTTAGTCAAATACCTATATCAAAATATTAATTTGGGAATATATTAGACTGAAATGCAATTATTACACAATTTGGTTATTAAACAAATTGGACATACATGTATGACCAAATGAGAATTGGGCTAAGTATGTATTTGACCAAGCAGAAATTAGACCAAATTGATAGACCACGCGAGTTTACCTAATATTGTATTAGACAATCAGAGAATTAGACCAATTTCTCTTAGACCAAGTGGATATAAACCATACAACCATATAATAACATAAATTGAACACCAAAATCTAATTATCTCCAGCTTTACCACCAGATCCAATGAATACATCAAAGTTTGGATAGGGGGAGGGGGTTCCTCCCCTTTCAACCCAACTTGTCATTAAATGGCCATGAGGTGGTAATTCTAAGAGGTAAGCAGGATTTAAGGTGTAAATGAAAGACTTATTATTAAAAGTAGGTTCAATTGACAGAGTAAAACCTGCATATTATTAAAGTAGGCCTAATAACTGCATTCTCTTATGATACGCCATAGACAGTCTGTGTCAAATAAAATGGTACAAGTGGAAATTTTTTTTTAATAGTATGACGAATTACCACAACCTGGTATTATTTGGTATTTTCATAATGCAGGAAAATCAGACTTTCTTCTGCAATTTTTTTCATCACATTTGGTGGTATCATACTTGAGATATGACCAGTTTTCTACAATCAACAACGTCCCATGCTTTTGTGTAGGTTTCGCATAATAGCCCTGAATTCAGCGCTCCAGAACAATAGAAGTGCGTAGTTTTGATTTGTTCCTCTTCGCACAAAATTTAGTATAACTCTTGTTTTACGAAAGCAAATTATGCAGAACAAAATGCATCGGTAGGAATATATTTTGGCTTTAATTTGATACCACATCCACACATTATTTGAAAAGATTTCACACCAAAATTATTTTTCCCCGAGTGTACTATTTTTTTTTACACAGACTGTATCTTTAAGTTGCGATTATTCTAATTTCGATGTGTATTTAGTTTTAAAATGTCTTTTCTTGATTCAGTAGAAATTAACATTTTATTTTTATTTTTTTAAATAACAACCATGTAGAGAGCATTCTATTAATATACTCCACTGCTAATACATTAAACATAAGATTTAATTTTTTAAAACCTGTATTTAAGAAGAATATGCTTCTATTGAAAAATCAGTCTGCATTATGTAATTTGTTCCAGCACACGTCCTCACTACACATCCATGTATAGGGTATGTCTGCATATGTCATTTTCAAAAAAGAATAATCCATATGAGACAGTTATTCCTGTCGGTGAGGGGGGGGGGGGGGGGTGTCCTAGACTTTGTGTTTAAAGGCTTTACATTTTCAGAGGGGGTGTTTTTATTCTGTCAATTGAACCTGTTAGGAGTGTGTGTTCTCTTTAGAGGATGATGCATGATGATTGTGTCTTCTCTACTGGAGTAACATTGCCTTCTCCCTTGTATTCCTTGATTGCCTCAACGATCTATTATACAGAGAAAAAATAAAAAAAATAAAATGATAAATATTATACACGGGGCCTATCATATCTTCTTTATTTATAGTTTATAACATTAAAACATTTGTATAGTAGTAATTTTCACAGTGGTTTCATTTGCACAAATTTCATGTGTCAGCCCTCGCAAAAATTTCCACTTAAGTGTATGGCTATTTATAGTAATGAAAACACCACACACATCATGGAATAAAGCTAACAAACTTCATCAACTTGGCGGAAAAAATATCTGTACACCAAAATATTGACTAAGAAATTATTATCTCTCAATGCTTGCAAAGAGCTTTAGTTACTATTACACAAGCTTTAGCTCTGACAAATGTTACCAGTGCAGAAAATATCCTTCCATTAAACTATTAAAACCTATGAGGAGTGTGGCAAAAGTAGATTAGTATCAATAATTAAATCTTCATGAAAACTTCTGTCTCCATATTAGATATCTACAGAAATATAGAGAGACAAGGTCTGATTTGTAGTATGAATGGGTAAAAATGGGTAAGAGAGGGCAGCATACCAGACCGGATGAAATGAGGAGTTGATTCATTTAACATCAATGTTGTGAAACAGAAAATGTATTACTCGAATTCATTCTTTTTGAAATTGTATTTTCGGATATTAAAATTATATGAAAGAACTTCTAGCCTACACTGAGAAAATACACTTTTTCTATTTCAAAGCTTGCAATATGTCATATTTGCAAAACAAGCTAACCTCCAGGTAGTATTGAAGATCATAATTAAAAGGAAAAGAATAACCTGAATTTATTTTTCAATTTTATTTCTTTCTTTTCATATCTTCTATCAGGATTTAAACTTTCGGCATTGACAAGATTTTCCCACTCCATAAAATTAGGAGTCACGCTTTTTGTACATGAGTGCATGGTTAGTACTCTTTAAAAATACATCTCACTTGATTATTAGTATTTAAAAGATATTATGTTGCACACTGGTTATTTACTCACCGCATCAAAGTCTGGAAAGGATCCAGTTTTGAGCTTGGAAAACAAGACCTGGCCATTCAAAGTAACCTCAAAGGAACCTGAAATAAGTAACAACAAAAAACATTAATATAAATCTAAACTTATCAAGAATAGAAATCACTGATTTACAAGCATTAAATGAAGATGTCCAATCTTTGAAAGCAAAGCTGATTAAACTGAATTTACCAGGGCAATTGTGAGCTTTCAGGCTGAAATTAGATATAATGCATAAAATAAAGATATTTTCTTACTTTGTCATAACTGATGTAATGCATAAACAAAACATGTTTTCTTACTATTTCTTATAATTACTAACAGGGAAACAGACTAATGAATGCCAAAATATATTGATCATCATCATCATTAGTTATGAACTGTAAATTTTTACTTACCTTGTCTACCCCGGGCACCATCAACCTCCGCCCCTTTGACCGCAGACTTTATCATATCTTGCAGTTCCCGGAAGCGGGGGTAGTACCCTCAGGCACCACTGAAAAAAAAGGAAAGACTGATAATTATTAGATGTTAACAAGGTCTCCTAATTGTTCTTCTGATATTTGTAAAAGGATGTTTGAAAGAGCATAACGTAAACGACAGTTGCCAATCCATGATTTAGAAATAGGTAGGTAGCGAAGTCGAATTTGAAAAATAGGGTTGCAAACAGCATTTTTTTTATCATACAGGTTTCATATCTGAATCTCATAAAAGGGGGCATGCACCTGGATCCGCAACTGCGTTAAATTTTTTTTCTTAAACCACAATAATTTGTCAAATTCTAATTTGTACATAGAGACCACATGATAACTGGTGGGCATTTTCTTATCCTTCTCAATACTCAATAAGATTTCTTTTAAAAATTGTTTGCCATTTAAATCATTTTTTTATCGCTTTTATCGTTCTGTTTAATTCTTGTGTAAGTGAAAAGTCATTTTCTCATTATTACCAGAACTCAAGGAGTAAGGAAAGAAAAATTTGTTGCAAAAAATCATGTCATAATAAATATTTTCCTTCAAGAAATAATCATGTAAATGCATCTAGACAGCTCATGTTCTTTACGTCTATTTGTTGCACAAACTTACAATTAATAATAATATACTGAATTTATAAATATAAAGCGCCTTTTCATTAGATACAGAAGTTCTTCACACTCACACTGTTTACACATGTCTCTTTCTTTTGCATCAGCCACCCCCTCCCTCTCTTTCTCTCCCATTCTTTCTCTTTTTGCAACTTTATCCCTCCTAGTACATATTGGCCCGAATTCACAAAGGTGGATTCTGCAAAATCCATGGTTTCAACCCTGGGTTTAACCTAGGGTTGGACCTAGATTTCAAATAGTATTCACAAAGGTGGACTTGACTGAATCCACAGATCCACAGCGTCATAAAACGTCATAATTTGGGTCAACTGTTGGTGAATCATAAACTGGTGGATCTGTGGAGCCGTCGATTACAAACCCACGGATCCGTGGGTTTTGCAGAATCCTCCTTTGTGAATTCGGGCCATTGGTTTTTTTTTTTTTTTTTTGAAGTGCCAAACTAGATTTCAATCCTATAATTAAATTCAAGCTTCATTCAATCTCTCACACACTGGCGTAAATCGGCTCACACTTTTTTTTCACAGGGGGATGACGCTTGTGTTATTTGTAATCCCCCCCTGATGAATAGCATTCTTTACGGATTTACGCCAGTGCTCTCAAATAATGCCACACTAACAATTTTCACTGTAAAACTCACAAACCTCACTTCAAATATCAAATCTTTGAGTCTGAATTGATTTGTGATGGAAATTATTTCATTCTTAATTTCTTTACAAAAGCATGAATGCCAAATGTAAAAAAAAGAAAAATAAAAAAAATGAAAAAAAAAAATAAACTTGACATACAGTTTTTATGTTACCTCCCCAAAAGACCTTGTGTGAGCATTGATCAATGGGAAGAATAAATTTTTCAGCAGCCTATTAAAAGGCCCATTTACATACTACTTGTAGAGTTGCTATAACCAGTACTGGCTCACGCAATTTAGTAAAACAAAAGTGTGTGATTTATGTATGAATCTGTCGCATAAATAAGTAACCAAAAATTTAATCTTTCTGTATTTTCTCTGTGTCCTTGTGAAGAGTACTGATATTTCTTTTCAGTTTATTTGAAAGATATTCGTTGTCTCAGGAGTTAAAAAATTTAGCTGTAGGACTCCTGCTTACATTTTAAATTATTTTTTGAAAAATTTTACTTGTTATTTATAGTAGGGTGGGCAAATATTACTATTTTTCTGAGAAGTTATTTCAAACAATTGTTTCTACAGTCAAATTTGATGTAGAATCCAAAAATGACAATCATTTTGTGTACGATGATGTTGACGTCGCTAAAGTACAGAAAACCGAAGTAGTGTATTTTGCATTTCATCAACAAACTTTATAGGGTACAAAACCGGTTTTATTCGTTTCTTTATGATTTGAATGGTCGAGAAGCTCAAATCTGTCAATTTTATCATACTAAATACCTAGTATGTGTTTACAGGTGTTAATTATAGTAATTTCGATAGAGGTGATTTTGCTCGATATATTGACTGAACAACTAACCAAGCTACAAACTAAAGTCAACTAAGGTAGGATTAATCATGTTGGATTAATCATGTGAGTTTCCATGACACCCAAATCCATATAAAAACGTAATAAAGGTGGTTTATACCATAAAAAGTGTGATAATTGGGCAAAATACGCATTTCGTCGGCCATTTGGTTTTTTGCACTTTAGCGACGTAAGACGTCATCGTAACGAGCAAAATAAATAATAACCCTATAGTATAGTAGAACAATTTGGTCAATGAACCATCATTTTTATTTTCTTTGAAAGAAATAGAAAACAAAACAAACACTGCTTGAATCTTCAGCAGGGTAGAACAATTTGTCAATGACATCAATTTTTTATTTTCTTTGCAAAGGATAAAAAACAAAAACAAACACTGCTTGAAATCTTCAGCAGGGAAATCAATAACCGTATGAATATTAAGACCCTTCTCCAATGCCTGCATTTTCAAATGACGGTCAGCTGAAGCCGATTCAGTGAAAGGGGTTCACCAACTGATGAAAACGCTCTAAAATATTATAATTATAAACATACTCTGGTGATTTAATTTCCATTCAGCTCGCACCGAGCGTAGAAAAACTGCATTCTCACCCGCTCGGATGCTTCCTCCCCTTCAAAACTCAAGCATTTTAGCAAAGCATGATTGAACAAAATATAAATGTATAGGAAGAAAGGAGTGGAAAAACGCTCGCCTGGAGGTGAAGGCCGAAATGGGGCGGCGTTTCTTTTCATTTGTAGGTTGCCGACAAGTTTTATGGGCACTAAACGACATTAGTACTATCTGTACGCGATAGGCCTTAAAGTGACAATTTTTCATACGTAAAGTTCTAATTAATATGTCTTGAACAAGAAGATATACAGAAATGTAGACATCAACAAACAAATTAGTTTTGGGATCTCCATTTTCCTTTTCTGCTCCTGTTTGCATGATTTGATAATTAGTCATCACTTTGGCGTATCTGCAAATGGTTTGCGACAATACCAAAGTTATATTCTTTAAAAAAAATGTCCCAAAGAGGAAAAATACACAGTAAACTTTGAAACTCTTCATCAGTTTCTAGAATATAGTGGAGAGCCTGGACAAAGATAATAGGAGCGAAATATTTGATAAGAATTAAACCTTAACAGTTTTATTCCGAGTAACACTAACTTACCAGAACAAAACATTTTGCAGATATGTAGAATAAAACACACAATACATGTATATATTTTTGTTCAATGTCCATGGTTACGTCTTTTGTTTATTTTCTCATTAAAGGTACATTATTGTATTACCACATATTATGGACATTTCTCCCATTGAAATAATTATATTTATTCCTGAGTACGTATATCAGAGCATAGTACATGTACAATGTATCAGCACCATAGAAACTATGTCATAAAGAGGAAATATTGTATTATATTGATTGGGCTCGAAGGGTCCAACAGAAATATTTACCAAGCACAGATCATATTGCCTGAATCAAAGACGATATGTCTTAGCCCGGTCAATACAGTCCTCTCCCATTAGAACCAGGTGCTCGAGACCAAATGTATTACCTTGTTATAATGTAATTTTGTTATATATAGGCACAAAGACACAAGTTAACATTTTGAAATTCGTACCCGGAGAATGAATTTATCATCATATATAATTGTTATATCTGTGCTCATTATAATGGGAGTTGACTGTGTATCTGATGTATCCCTAATGAATCCCAGTCAATATACTATAATACTATCCATACTAGAATGCTTAACATACAAACAAAAAAGTCCAGAAAAGAAAATTGAAGAGCAAAATCAGCACTTTTTCCACATCATCTGCTGAGGAAGCAGAAGGATGGCGAAGTGATAACTGTCTGTAAAAAACCATGACCTTATGCCCTTCTGTTATCAGCAGTCAATATATTACTAAATTTATTACATTAAATACAAGGATTGCTACTTGGTCTACAGCCAATTTGTCTCATGCCTGCCTGTTTGGTCCCATCCAACATAGTTCAATCCTTTTTCATCTGTTTAACTACTATTTGGTCTAATTACCACTTATCCCATTTTGTGTAATTGCCACTAGGTCTACTCCACTTAGTCAAATACCTATATCAAAATATTAATTTGGGAATATATTAGACTGAATGCAATTTTACACAATTTGGTATTAAACAAATTGGACATACATGTATGACCAAATGAGAATTGGCTAAGTATGTATTTGACCAAGCAGAAATTAGACCAAATTGATAGACCACGCGAGTTTACCTAATATTGTATTAGACAATCAGAGAATTAGACCAATTTCTCTTAGCCAAGTGGATATAAACCATACAACCATATAATAACATAAATTGAAACACCAAATCTAATTATCTCCAGCTTTACCACCAGATCCAATGAATACATCAAAGTTTGGATAGGGGGAGGGGGTTCCTCCCCTTTCAACCCAACTTGTCATTAAATGGCCATGAGGTGGTATTCTAAGAGGTAAGCAGGATTTAAGGTGTAAATGAAAGACTTATTATTAAAAGTAGGTTCAATTGACAGAGTAAAACCTGCATATTATTAAGTAGGCCTAATTAACTGCATTCTCTATGATACGCATAGACAGTCTGTGTCAAATAAAATGGTACAAGTGGAAATTTTTTTTTAATAGTATGACGAATTACCACAACCTGGTATTATTTGGTATTTTCATAATGCAGGAAAATCAGACTTTCTTCTGCAATTTTTTCATCACATTTGGTGGTATCATACTTGAGATATGACCAGTTTTCTACAATCAACAACGTCCCATGCTTTTGTGTAGGTTTCGCATAATAGCCCTGAATTCAGCGCTCCAGAACAATAGAAGTGCGTAGTTTTGATTTGTTCCTCTTCGACAAAATTTAGTATAACTCTTGTTTTACGAAAGCAAATATGCAGAACAAAATGATCGGTAGGAATATATTTTGGCTTTAATTTGATACCACATCCACACATTATTTGAAAAGATTTCACACCAAAATTATTTTTCCCCGAGTGTACTATTTTTTTTTTACACAGACTGTATCTTTAAGTTGCGATTATTCTAATTTCGATGTGTATTTAGTTTTAAAATGTTTTTCTTGATTCAGTAGAAATTAACATTTTATTTTTATTTTTTTAAATAACAACCATGTAAGAGAGCATTCTATTAATATACTCCACTGCTAATACATTAAACATAAGATTTAATTTTTTAAAACCTGTATTTAAGAAGAATATGCTTCTATTGAAAAATCAGTCTGCATTTGTAATTTGTTCCAGCACACGTCCTCACTACACATCCATGTATAGGGTATGTCTGCATATGTCATTTTCAAAAAAGAATAATCCATATGAGACAGTTATTCTGTCGGTGAGGGGGGGGGGGGGGGTCCTAGACTTTGTGTTTAAAGGCTTTACATTTTCAGAGGGGGTGTTTTTATCTGTCAATTGAACCTGTTAGGAGTGTGTGTTCTCTTTAGAGGATGATGCATGATGATTGTGTCTTCTCTACTGGAGTAACATTGCCTTCTCCCTTGTATTCCTTGATTGCCTCAACGATCTATTATACAGAGAAAATAAAAAAAATAAATGATAAATATTATACACGGGCCTATCTATCTTCTTTATTTATAGTTTATAACATTAAAACATTGTATAGTAGTAATTTTCACAGTGGTTTCATTTGCACAAATTTCATGTGTCAGCCCTCGCAAAATTTCCACTTAAGTGTATGGCTATTTATAGTAATGAAACACCACACACATCATGGAATAAAGCTAACAAACTTCATCAACTTGGCGGAAAAAATATCTGTACACCAAAATATTGACTAAGAATTATTAATCTCTCAATGCTTGCAAAGAGCTTTAGTTACTATTACACAAGCTTTAGCTCTGACAAATGTTACCAGTGCAGAAAATATCCTTCCATTAAACTATTAAAACCTATGAGGAGTTGGGCAAAAGTAGATTAGTATCATAATTAAATCTTCATGAAAACTTCTGTCTCCATATTAGATATCTACAGAAATATAGAGAGACAAGGTCTGATTTGTAGTATGAATGGGTAAAAATGGGTAAAGAGAGGGCAGCATACCAGACCGGATGAAATGAGGAGTTGATTCATTTAACATCAATGTTGTGAAACAGAAATGTATTACTCGAATTCATTCTTTTTGAAATTGTATTTTCGGATATTAAAATTATATGAAAGAACTTCTAGCCTACACTGAGAAAATACACTTTTTCTATTTCAAAGCTTGCAATATGTCATATTGCAAAACAAGCTAACCTCCAGGTAGTATTGAAGATCATAATTAAAAGGAAAAGATAACTGAATTTATTTTTCAATTTTATTTCTTCTTTTCATATCTTCTATCAGGATTTAAACTTCGGCATTGACAAGATTTCCCACTCCATAAAATTAGGAGTCACGCTTTTTGTACATGAGTGCATGGTTAGTACTCTTTAAAAATACATCTCACTTGATTATTAGTATTTAAAAGATATTATGTTGCACACTGGTTATTTACTCACCGCATCAAAGTCTGGAAAGGATCCAGTTTTGAGCTTGGAAAACAAGACCTGGCCATTCAAAGTAACCTCAAAGGAACCTGAAATAAGTAACAACAAAAAACATTAATATAATCTAAACTTATCAAGAATAGAAATCACTGATTTACAAGCATTAAATGAAGATGTCCAATCTTTGAAAGCAAGCTGATTAAACTGAATTTACCAGGGCAATTGTGAGCTTTCAGGCTGAAATTAGATATAATGCAAAATAAAGATATTTTCTACTTTGTCATAACTGATGTAATGCATAAACAAAACATGTTTTCTTACTATTTCTTATAATTACTAACAGGGAACAGACTAATGAATGCCAAAAATATTGATCATCATCATCATTAGTTATGAACTGTAAATTTTACTTACCTTGTCTACCGGGCACCATCAACCTCCGCCCTTTGACCGCAGACTTATCATATCTTGCAGTTCCCGGAAGCGGGGGTAGTACCTCAGGCACCACTGAAAAAAAAGAAAAGACTGATAATTATTAGATGTTAACAAGGTCTCCTAATTGTTCTTCTGATATTTGTAAAGGATGTTGAAAGAGCATAACGTAAACGACAGTTGCCAATCCATGATTTAGAAATAGGTAGGTAGCGAAGTCGAATTTGAAAAATAGGGTTGCAAACAGCATTTTTTTTATCATACAGGTTTCATATCTGAATCTCATAAAAGGGGCATGCACCTGGATCCGCAACTGCGTTAAATTTTTTTCTTAAACCACAATAATTTGTCAAATTCTAATTTGTACATAGAGACCACATGATAACTGGTGGGCATTTTCTTATCCTTCTCAATACTCAATAAGATTTCTTTTAAAATTGTTTGCCATTAAATCATTTTTTTATCGCTTTTATCGTTCTGTTTAATTCTTGTGTAAGTGAAAAGTCATTTTCTCATTATTACCAGAACTCAAGGATAAGGAAAGAAAAATTTGTTGCAAAATCATGTCATAATAAATATTTTCCTTCAAGAAATAATCATGTAAATGCATCTAGACAGCTCATGTTCTTTACGTCTATTTGTTGCACAAACTTACAATTAATAATAATATACTGAATTTATAAATAAAAGCGCCTTTTCATTAGATACAGAAGTTCTTCACACCCACTGTTTACACATGTCTTTCTTCTTTTGCATCAGCCACCCCCCCCTCTCTTCTCTCCCATTCTTTCTCTTTTTGCAACTTTATCCCTCCTAGTACATATTGGCCCGAATTCACAAAGGTGGATTCTGCAAAATCCATGGTTTCACCCTGGTTTAACCTAGGGTTGGACCTAGGATTTTCAATATAGTATTCACAAAGGTGGACTTGACTGAATCCACAGATCCACAGCGTCATAAAACGTCATAATTTGGGTCAACTGTTGGTGAATCATAAACTGGTGGATCTGTGGAGCCGTCGATTACAAAACCCACGGATCCGTGGGTTTTGCAGAATCCTCCTTTGTGAATTCGGGCCATTGGTTTTTTTTTTTTTTTTTTGAAGTGCCAAACTAGATTTCAATCCTATAATTAAATTCAAGCTTCATTCAATCTCTCACACACTGGCGTAAATCGGCTCACACTTTTTTTTCACAGGGGGATGACGCTTGTGTTATTATGTAATACCCCCCCCCTGATGAATAGCATTCTTTACGGATTTACGCCAGTGCTCTCAAATAATGCCACCTAACAATTTTCACTGTAAAACTCACAAACCTCACTTCAAATATCAAATCTTTGAGTCTGAATTGATTGTGATGGAAATTATTTCATTCTTAATTCTTTACAAAAGCATGAATGCCAAATGTAAAAAAAAGAAAAATAAC
>CALNVZ010002100.1:12539131-12551710 GCA_940671915.1 Paracentrotus lividus
TAAAAAAAATGAAAAAAAAAAAAGAAAAAAGAAAAGAAAAACAATACAGTACACTCCCGTTATAGCAAGGAGCTTGTCACCAAGCCAAATGAAATACTAAACATGTGGATATATAGACATGTTTACATGTTAAAAATTGGGACCAGGGGGGCGTTTCCTGACAGGGCATGTCGGGACGTTTTATCCGACAAGTCCTATTTAATCCAACAGTTACCATAGTAACAATGCTTCTCAGCCAATCAAAATCAAGTAACGATGGAATGCTCTCCAGAAGTGTCTCCTTGTCATTTTAAGGGGAGTGGACTGTATCTGTATGATATAATGAATGAGGGGAAATAGTACTCTAAACTTAATACATTTTGCTGTGGTCATATTCATGGTAAATCACTTGTAAATAAATAGTTTTTAAAACAATATTAAAATTGTGGAAGAAAACAGCAATGCATATCTGTGCATAGAAGGCAAATAGCGAATGCACTGATTTTAACATATTGCCCTACATACGTTTTTTGTTTTTTGTTTAGTTTTTTTTTTATCAATTAACATCAAGAAGTACATTACTTCTTACAGATTACATACCTTTTATGCAATATAAAAATGAACACAAAATCAAGATATGAATTTCTTGTATATTGAAATGGGAGTTCAGAAAAGTTCTACAATTTATACAATTCAAAGATATCAAAATTAAAGATACATATATTAAATCAATATTATCACAGTATAACATGATCTATGTATGGAATGCATGTGCTTTGCAAAATATCTTAATGACACATTAATGACTTATTTCTTTGTATATTATACAAAGTTATTAAAACATATAAATCAGCTTTTAACATTAAATTTTGAATTTCTTAAATTACGGGCAGAATACAAACTCAATTTTCAATACAAAGCAACATACTGTAATTTAAGAAACTACACAAATTACAAGATTATGTTACTCAACTCCTGGATGATATTGATAACAATTTATTATAGAAGATTTTTTGTTCTAAATAAAAGCTGAAAAGAATACTTACTTTTAGAGTGTTTAGAGATTACATAGAGTTTTTCAGTACCCTGTAACATAAAAGGCATGATCAAACTATCTATGGTCAATCGTGTACTAGGGTTACAATCGATTATTGGATTGATCACATGTCATTTATGTTACAGGGCATTGGGGGACTTACATTTAGTAAATGTCCACTGACAAAATATAGCAATCCTGATCATTAGTATGGAAAAGATCATATCATTGCCGTGACTTATGTAGGCGAGAATATTGAGTCACAAAGCAATTAGTGCCAACGACGCAAGCAAGAATACAAACTTCATGTACATGTACATGTAGGTCTGCCTCAGCTTGTAACAGTGTAATTATTAAAAAAAATATAAAAACGAGCACAGAGTTGATATAACAAACTTATTTTTGACGTATGAAATCAAGTCTATCAGTATGCATGAAATTGTCACATACACAAAAACTGCAGTGGCAATAGGGAAAGTCCAAGCTACATGTACTTATATATTTTGCAACTTTGTCCAATGTGCTACCGAAAAATAATTTAATACACATCTAAACTGATTCATAAAAAAAAAAAAAAAAATCATTTGGACTTAGATCTTTATGTACATGTCTAATAATATGACCTAATTATACCAAGCCACCTAGCAAGTAAGTAGGATTTATACAATTAAAAGTGATGAGTCCATGTACATTGTGTGAATGATAAACTTTTAACTTAATAAATATATTTGAGGAAAAATTTAAGTGTGGACTGTGTACAGTTATATGTGTGCATTAAATTGAAATTATATCCCTTATCTAAGATTGTTTGCATTGAGAGTGTACACAAGGAGAAAAAGAATAGTTTAACTAAGAAAAACGTTTCTCATGAAATAGTTCGTTTTTCTTCATGACGTCACGCATAGTACATTTTTTCCCTAGGGAAAAACTGGACTATACGTTCTTCCGACCCCCCCCCCCCCCCCCCACCCTATTCACGAGTTGCGCAACGCACAATGCGAGCGGTGCTACTCTGCTGCTTTTACCTGAATTCTCCACTGCATGCATGCCGCGCGCATGCCACGGGAAACTTTCGGCGAGCTGCACTGACCAGGTGCACGGTGTGCAACAGCTGATTTTTGTTTGTAAACAGACAAAATGGCTGCCTCCACTAGTCGCTAGATTGATGGTAATAACGGAAGATTTCAGCAGTATAATGACGAGGAAATTGCGGATTTCATGAACTCGACTGACAGCGTTAATACTCAGAAACAAATTAAGTATGCTGTATCTATATTCCGTGAATTTTGTTCACAAATTGATGGTGTGAGTTGTGATGAGATCGACATCAAATCACTCGATTCAGCGCTCGCAAGATTTTTCGTTGGTGCTCGAACAAAAACGGGCGCTTTGTAAGTACTTGTACGTACTTATTGGATCCAGAAGAAAGGTAAGCATAGACTATATAATTTTGTTCATTAAAAAAATTAAAAGGATAGTGGAAGGGATATAAAACAAATATACAATGACTCATTCTCAGAACAGGTTAAAACTATTCGCACTCAGGAACATCACATAGTACTATTCTCTCTCGGGCCGATGGCCCTCGAGAGAATAGTACTATGTGATGTTCCTTCGATGCGAATAGTTTTAACCAGATCCTCGATTGTCATTGTATATTTGTATAATATATAACAAAAACACTAGAGTGTAATCTAAATTACTCTACTATTATTGGTACTGCAAACGACTCCCACAGGAAAATTATCTTGTGTGGTTGTCCCATCACGAGGTGCTTGATAAACACCTTCATTTGAAGTTTCCGTCCATCCAGTCTGAGCCTCGAAGAGAACTTTCTGAATTCTCATCTTGGCAATCCTCTTTGCCTGTAAATCAGTCACACTTCTCATCTCATTACCGACATACCGACCAAAGACGGCATCTTCATCGTCATCCCGGGTGGTTTTCTCAGCGAATGTAAGGACTGTTTTTAACAACAGGTTGTCATTTTCACCGGTTTGATTATCAGGAGGCTTTGAGGTGCTTGGGGTAGAATTGGTAGGCGGGCTTATGGCCCTATGATCTCTTTTGAGTTTCTTAATGGGTTTACGCGCCTTCAATCGAGTGCTGCGATACTGTGAGATGGTCGGACGGGATATCGATATGGGCGATATTCGTCGGGTGAACGGTGATTGGTAGGGTGAGGATTCTTGAAGAGATGTTTGTTGTTCCTCTAGCTGGTTTGGTTGTCCTGAGTTGTTCATTGAGTTATTCTGAGGTTGTCCAAATTCATTCTCGGGTATGATGCTATCATACATCATTTCAGTCACATCATCACCATTCTCCATAGAATTCTCATCCCTGTAATGTCTTGAATCTCGAACTTGGCTCACTTGACTCAACTGAGCCAACTCAGCAATGTCACTCTCCTGCCAAAACAGAAAGAAAATATTTCTTTGTTAGCACAGTCAATAGTACAATCATTTGCAATTTTGTCATCAAAGTTCTTTTAGTTTTCCTTAGATGAAGAGGTTGTTTATATAGATCTGCTTTATACAATTATTCAATATTTCTTTCTTGATACAGGCAGGAAATGTCAAATACTAAATAAAAAAAACAATATACCACCAAACTAACTCTTATGATACTCAACAATATTTTGGCTATTTAAAGTCACTTCTGTTTTATATTTTTATGGGTTTTTTTACTTGCATTTTTCTGACATTATTAAAACTGTAAAATAAAGTTGGCTACCACCTTGATCGACTCTGAGTCAGCCTTCCTTGGAATGATGAAGTCATCTAAGAAATTGAGATTGGGAAGAAGCCACCAGGAAGAGACAGTGAGACCGGTTTTACACTTGGGATGCTGTCCTTTCTGAATGATGCGAGCATACTGGGTGCGAATGCTCTTCATCTTGGCTCGGATTTCATCCTCTGAAATAAATTAGTCACCAAGTTACAAACAATCATAACATATACATTAGCTAGATCTAGTCTTACATCTTGTAGACTCTAATTACCGGTACAAGATCTAGATCTATTAAAGTATTCAGCTTTGATTTTAATGACCAAGTTTTCTTCATGAAAAGTAGCACATATCATGCTTAGTCACATGTTGAACTAGACCGAGGCTGCTCTTCATCATAATCCCCTCCGAAGACAGAGATCGTTTTATCTTGGATTACTCAAATATGATTAGGCCTACCGAAAAACGCACTTGGCTGTGTACACTGCAGTTTGAACATTTCACGCAATGCATGATCTCTGTCTTCAGAGGGGATTACGATGAAGACAGAGCAGCCTTGTTCTAAGTAATGTTGAACAACCTAATCAGTCAATTAAGCTGCTAACTCTTCCTCTAAATCATTTAGCAGTTACACTTTAATATAATATCATTGTCATTTGTGACATAATTTTATTATTATTTTATTACCATGTTCAAAGAACTTTAGAAGGGTAGATATCTATTCTCTAGCCCTTGGCTTTGTGCAACTCAAGTGACTCACTGTAACGTTAGATCTATCATCTACATGGACAAAACATATCAATTTAACATTCCAACAAGGGAAAAAAACTCACCTTCCTTGCCCATAATATCAGCTATTTCAATCCATGATCTTGCTCTTTCATCTCTGTTGTGGTAGCCAGTACTTGTGTTGTCATAAAGGCATGGTCTATTTTGGTATGTCTCAACCAATTCCACCAATTTCTGCCTTGTCCACCCGACTGAGTCGTCGTGAGGTTGGTGATTCGCCGCCATATTGCTTACAATAAAATGTCGGCAATGTCATCACATGACTGCCGAGTTGCTGCCGCATGATTATAATATTCTTCTGTGATTGGCCAACACAACAACGACACAAAAGACCGGGCGTTGCTGCCGCGCCTGCGCCAGTTTCTCGCACGCAACTTTTGTTGTGGCGAGCCGCTGAATCCACAACCGCAGCTCGCTGCCGCAAATGACTCAACGGAATTGCATTGGAATCGTGCGGGTAAGGAGCCCGGTGCTGGGACAGTTGCACCGTCGTACTTCTGATTCCATACGCCTCTTGTTGAAAAGAAGAAAATATAACAATATCCGAGCTCGAACTTACCAGTATTCGATGTGAACTTTTCTAGTAGCCATGATTTAACGACGTCTTACTTTTCAAAAAGAGAACAAAATAAAAATTGGGCAGCGGATTTTTTCTCAGTTTCGGCAAGACGTAATGCAGATCCAGTTGAAATTGACATGTAACATGACGTTTGTGCTATTTGCGCATGCGCAATGATAATGGTAATTGAAATCGTGATTAAATCAGGAAAACTTTTTATCATTTATTTATTTCTCAAAAAATATTATAATTTACTATTACAGTGTAGCCAAAACGTCGTAAATACAATTGAATTGTGAATTTACGTATTTTTGTTCAAGTTCGGTGGACATAGGGGCATAATAGGCCTACCGGGGGCAACGGATTATTGTCCAATTGATGAAAAAGGAGCTAAGAGAATGGCCCAAAAGCCATGACTATGGCCCAAGTCTAGAATTCGGGTCTCTTATTCAACAATTTCAGGCAATTCCGGGTGAATTCAGGGTTATTATTAATACACAAGATCGGCTCAGTCGGATCATGGATGTTTAACTCAACTTAGACCCCCTCAAAAAATGAAGAAAAAACAAACAAACAAACAAACAAACTGAAGGACATTGGTCGTTATTATTCAGGTTTCAATTGCAATTGTAGCATAACTTATTAACTTGCTCTTCTGAGGCCTACTACGAATTTTTTTTAATTTTTTTTTTTAAGTGGAATATTAAAGAAGAGGCAAATCTTGTTGAATTTAATTGCATTATCAAGTTTAGTACATGAGAAACAGAACACCGTTTAGTTGATCCCCTTTAGCATACTGCGTTCACGAGAAATGCTGCTTTGAACATTGTATATAAAATCGGGTTCAATTGAAAGATCCGTAGAAATTTTTAAGGGCAATTTGATGACGTCACAAGTGTGAGGAAACCCGGAAGTAATACATGGAGCATATCTATTACTATCTATAATGCATTATAGAAAGATAAAACAATCGAGACAGAACAATGAATACAATTAGGAATAAAGAGAAATCAATGAATAAGAAAATAGAAACAACAAATAATTATGTTTAGGAAATAGAGAAACAATAAATAACATAAGGAAAAACAATGAATTACATATTAAGGAAAGAGAGAAAAACAATGAATTACATAAGAAGGTGAGAAAAACAATGAATAACATAAGGAAAGAAAGACAAACAATGAATAACATAAGGAAAGAGAGAAAAACAATGAATAACATAAGGAAAGAGAGAAAAACAATGAATAACATAAGGAAAGCGAGAAAAACAATGAATAACATAAGGAAAGTGAGAAAAAACAATGAATAACATAAGGAAAGTGAGAAAAACAATGAATAACATAAGGAAAGTAAAAAGAAAAAAACAACGAGTAACATAAGGAAAGTGAGAAAAACAATGAATAACATAAGGAAAGATAGAAAAACATTGGATAACAAGGAAATTGAGAAAAACAATGAATAACATAAGGAAAGAGAGAAAAACAATGAATAACATAAGGAAAGAGAGAAAAAACAATGAATAACACAAGGAAAGTGAGAAAAACAATGAATAACGTAAGGAAAGTAAAAAGAAAAAAACAACGAGTAACATAAGGAAAGTGAGAAAAACAATGAATAACATAAGGAAAGATAGAAAAACATTGGATAACAAGGAAAGAGAGAAAAACAGTGAATAACATAAGGAAAGCGAGAAAAACAATGAATAACATAAGGAAAGTGAGAAAAAACAATGAATAACATAAGGAAAGTGAGAAAAACAATGAATAACATAAGGAAAGTAAAAAGAAAAAAACAACGAGTAACATAAGGAAAGTGTGAAAAACAATGAATAACATAAAGAAAGATAGAAAAACATTGGATAACAAGGAAATTGAGAAAAACAATGAATAACATAAGGAAAGAGAGAAATACAATAAATACCATAAGGAAAGCAGAAAGATCAACACCATTGGTATGGAAGGAGATACAACGGATTACATCAGGAAATAGAGAAACAATAAATAACGTAAGGAAAGTGAGGAACACAATGAATGAAATAAGGAAAGGGATAAAAAGTTACGCATTACAATACACGTATAAGACTTATATACATAGTGCAGCATTCAAGCTGTGCAACTTTCCCTCACACTTATGACGTCATCAAGAACCCCTCCAAATTTTACTTGATGTTTAAGATTTCAGGGAGGGGACAGATAACGTCCTCTAACTCCACTTCACGTTGTCCGTTTTTCACGAAATAAAAAGCAAGTAGTTCTACACACCCTACTGATTCGTTTCGTATATGATAATAAGTCTTTACTATTCCACTTTAATAATTCTTACATACTGCCATCTTTAGAGTTGGTAATTTTGATGCCTTCCGAGTATTGGTGAAGTTTCTGGTACTGGCGGCGATCCCGGGGGGGGGGGGGACACGTCCCTGCCCGTCCGACGGGCGGGGACGTGTCCCCCCTCGAACTTTTCTGGGGGGATCGTCCACCTCGATTTTTAAACTTATCATTTTTTAATTTAGTGATCAGCTAGTGAAGCTAATGAAGAGGCAAAATTTATGTTAAAAAATGTTTAATCATGGAGAAATTGTCTTTTTTCTCAATGGTTTAAAGTTACGGATGTACCTTAGAGCAAGGTCATCCCGAACATTGCTTAAAACAATCGCATCCAGACAGATTCGTTTCCTATATAGGCCATGTACTTCGTAAGAATGCCCTTGAGACAGTAGCTCTGTCTCTCTGTTGAGGGACGTAGGGCACGAGGACGACAAAGACTTACTTATCTTTCTTGGCTTAGCAGGCGCGTATCCAGGATTTTGCAACCCGGAGGCCCGACGTGATTTTGGCGCCCCTGTGTACTTTTCAAAAAATGGGCGCCCCCCCCCGAGCAAACATAGGCCTACGGCTTAAATCCATATTGAAGGATTTTTTAGAAGAATTTATTCAAAGTTTTTTTTTCAAAAAAAAAAAAAAAAAAAAAATAAAAATTATATATATATATATATATATATATTAATCATTTTAAATACGAGCGCGAAGCGCGATCGGACTTTTCTCATCTTTAACCCCAGAAAGCATTGAAACTTAAGGGTTTCAATTTTGTTTAGCTCTTCATCAGAATATCATATGGACGGAAATTGTAATTTGTCCATCGAAACGATTTGAAAGCAAGCCATACAAAATTATTCGAAATTTGACCATCAAGTAATGTGTAATCAAACCAATGTAAATTGATGTTTTGCAAGTCATAATCCTCATAATCTGGTTACAATAAAGAGAAATAGGCGAACGCGAAGCGCGAGCGGAAATTTTGATGTATCGGAATAATCTGAAAGCGGGACATTTTAAGCGTTCCTCAGGAACACAATGTAATAACTCTTGGAAAAATAATGCGAGCGCGAAGCGCGAGCGAAAATCTTGGTCTATGTATAGAGACTAGATGTTTAGGACCAATTTGGCCTCCATAATTTAAAGACCAATTTGTTGCCCAGCAACGAGTATTCCCCAGTTAGTTTACATGTGAAAGAAAGATGAATTTGTATATAATTCTGCTTCCCTCCCTAAGTTTAAGATAAATTTGGCACCCCTAAGTTTAAGCTCATTTTGGCGCCATACATGTATATTTTAGGTCAATTTGATGTCCCGTTGTTTAAAATCAATTTGGTGCCCCTTAGTTTCAAGTCAATGTGAAATGCAAAAAATGTAATGTGTAATTAAAAAAATGTATAAATGTATTGATGGTATCCCATAATGTAAATTCTCTCAAGAGGAAAAACAAAAGTGAGCGCGAAGCGCGAGCGGAAATTCTGATGCATTTAAATGATTAGAAAAACATGACATTTTATGCGTTCCTTAGGAACACAATGTAATAACACATTGGAAAAATGATGCGAGCGCGAAGCGCGAGAGAAAATTTTGCAATGTAAATCATACCAGGAGGCATGGAATTTCAAAATTTTGCTCTATCTAACATATGTTAAAGAATTGCAATTTGTTGCCCCCGTAGTTCAGTTCAGTTCAGTTTATTTACATATTCCAATCAAACAATAATAAGAACAACAATTATATGTCATTTCAAAACTATACATTTTTGATACAATCATAAATAACGATGATCAATCAGTCATGCATAAGAAAGAAAGAAATTGAAGGAGAGCCTAAGTTAAAAGCTAAGCTTGTTATATTATAGGCTCCTTTGTGAAGATGATGTATAAATACATAAAGAAATAAATAATACAAAGATTATAAATAGGAGTAACTGAAAATGTGCATTAACATATCATTTTTTATTTTTTTACATTGAACTACCTATCTGTACGCAATGGTAATAGTGAGGCGTACCGGGATGTGTAATCATTATTTTGATGTGTAATGAGAACTCA
Organism: Paracentrotus lividus; assembly: GCA_940671915.1. Classification (NCBI taxonomy): domain Eukaryota; kingdom Metazoa; phylum Echinodermata; class Echinoidea; order Camarodonta; family Echinidae; genus Paracentrotus; species Paracentrotus lividus. The sequence continues at coordinate 12,548,594 of CALNVZ010002100.1, forward strand.
TCTCGGCTACATATAATCATACTTAACATTGATATACGCAAATGGAAAAAGTGAGCGGTAACCGAGATGATGTCGTAATTTGTTGTAGATGACGACAGCATCTCGGCACTGCATTATAAATACATCATATTGAGATAACCATCATGTTTATGGGACTATAAAACAATTGCTCATGTGTATTTCCGCCTGTGTTTTGTAACCCTTTAATAAATGACATTTTAGCTTACATTTAAAAGTATGCAAAGAGGTTGCACACAAAAAACAAGAACTGATTTCATGAGTAAAACCCGTTTGCTACTCTTGCAGGTGTGCTTTAATTCGTATATCACGTATTTACTTCAGAATCTGGTTTCTGTTAAAAGTACACACCCGCTCTTTCCAGAACATGTAAAGTTACTAAGGGATACTCAAGAAAAAAAATTATTGAGTATATATACTTTGTTTTGAGTATCCTTAGTAACTTTACATGTTCAATTAGGTAAAATAATTGTGCAGTGAGTTTCTTCAACTTGGTACGGCTTGTGGATGATCGGGTGAAAACACTAACAATCGAGTAAAGTGAGAATTGCTGAGAAATTCTATATAGCCTGTATTCACTTAGATGAGTAAACTACGACACGTCTTCGTTCAGGCCCCCCCCGCCCCCTTCGGCTCAGCTCATCTACTTTCAAAAACGCTCCACGGCCCTGCATTGCGATTGCATAAAAAAGCAGTACAAAGAAAACATGCCAATACATACAATATAACCACCTGTACTTGCCTAAAAGGCAGTAGGCCTACAAAAGAAAACATGCCATGATCATTCAGTACAACCCTTTGTGTTTGCCTAACAAGGCAGTACAAAAGAAAACATGCCATGTTGATAGGGAGACCTGGGGCAATTGTAACAGTTTTTTCCAAATTTGACCTATCAGGCTTTATTGAAGCTAAATATTGCTAAAACTAAATAAATGAAATATGCATATTTCTTGAACATATGAATAGGGTTTGGGTTAAGTAAAACAAGTCATTTTGAAGCTCACTAATTTCAAAACAAGAGGTCGAGTGTTAATATTGCCCCGTGACGAGGGGCAATTGTAACAGACGTGCGGGGCAATTGTAACACATAAGCTTGTAACATTTTGTTTTTCTTTATCAAGCTATGCACATGACAATATTAACATCTTTAACCACATAAATAATTACGGTATATAGAAACTGACAAATGCTTGACCATTTATATACATTTTCACTATGCTATATGCATGAAATGGGACAAAAGTTTTATAGTTGTTTTTTTTTTTTTTTTTTTTTTTTTAGGTTGTTGTGTGCTTTACCTTTAACTGTAGAATTATAGAACCTTCATTAATCATATTTTGGTTCTTTATCTACTTTGTACCCTACTCATAAATTTGTTACTGAACACTGTTTTATAACCTTTATGTTAGGCTTACGCTTTGACTATAACGCTTTGCAAATAAAGTGATACATTTCTGAGAGAGAAGTAAAAATTACAGCTTTTTTTTTCTTTCTTTTTTTTTTTTTTGTAAATCAATCTTCAAATTACGCATTTTTTTCTTCTGGCAAAATCAATATTGTCTTTGCCCTTTTAACAAACGTATTGGACATATATTTTCAGGTATCATATTGAAAATATATTTTTATTTTTATGGGGCTACCATCCCTCCTCTCTCTCTCCTCTGTCTTTCTTTCTTTCTATCTTCTTTTTCTTCATTCACTCCTCTTACTTTTTTACTTTCTATCTACCCTCCCCCTGTCTCTCTCTCTCTCTCTCTCCTCTTCTCCTTTTTCTCCCTTCCTTCTTCTTCTTTCTCTCTTTTAATATGTCGTTTTTAATAATAAGAAAAAAAAGTCGGGGGGGGGGGTCCTATTCTCTTTCCCATTTTATATGACCCATTGTATAATAGGTCTTTTGTTTCACGGGCTATCTGTCAGTGTTTCTTTTATGTGTTTCCATGAACACTCGACGAATAAATAGAATAAAATCATATGTCACAGTTATTTATTCCTTATGTTTGAGCTCATAGATAAGGTTACCTTTGGTCCTTGTAAAAGAAACTAAATTGATTATACATTCAAAGTTATGAAGTTCTGAGTTCTCTAGTAAGTGATATAAATTATAAAAAAAAACAGAAATAACAAACTTGAGGCTCTGATTACAGTGAAACAAATGATAACAAACTAAAGAGTATTTTTTTCGGAAATATCAATATTCATTGGCATTTCTAACAAAGTATTAAAACAGATAGTTCAATGAGTTTGAATTTTCATGTCTGAGATTATAGGTATGGTTACCTTTTGTTTTTGTAAAGCATAATAATCGACAATACATTCAAAGTTATAAAGACCTGATACTTGAGCTTATCAACGAGGCTTTTCTTTGCTATTTTTCTTTATATCCAAGTCTACTCCTATTTACAATCTTGGCATTAAAAGAACGTAATGGCCACTCTCTTCATATTTTTTACTTTTTTCTTTTCCAGTAAAGTAATATAAATTATTAAAAAAAAAACAACAACAACAAGAAAAAAAAACTTGAGGCTCTGGTATCTCACTTTGCGGAGACGTCTCCGCGATAGAATAGAAAATTTTGTTTTCGCGACGGACAGAATGTATTAAAAACGTCTCCAATATCGCGGAGACGTCTCCGAGACGTCTCCGCCACAATTTATGAAAAAAAATCCGTCTCCGAGATTAAGGAGACGTCTCCGAGACGTCTCGGATACGTTTCTAATATTATTTATCCAAAAATTTCTATTCTGTCGTGGAGACGTCTCCGCGAAGTGAGATACCACCCTAATTTTCATGTCGGAGGTTATAGATGTTGTTACCTTTTGTTTTTGTAAAGCATTATAATTGAACATACATTCAAAGTTATGATGCTTGAGCTAAGGGTGCTATCTCACTTCGCGGAGACGTCTCCGCGACAGAATAGGAATCTTGTCTCCCGACGGATAAATAGTATTAGAGACGTCTCCGAGACGTCTCCTGAATTTCGGAGACGGATTTTCTTTTTATAAATTGTCGCCGAGACGTCTTGGAGACGTCTCGGAGACGTCTCTAATACTAGCTCCATGGTTCAGAGGTTTCTGATTATGTTTTAATTATGTTTACAGG
>CALNVZ010002100.1:12551733-12582247 GCA_940671915.1 Paracentrotus lividus
TTTGATGCATTGGTCAATGCAATGTGTTGGTTTGTGTGAATTGATGCACTGAAGTGAGTAATGCAGTGTATTGGTTTGAGAGAATTGATGTACTGATGTGTAAATCATCGTAACATTCCAAATATCATTATAAAAACAGGCAAACAAACAAACAAAAAGGAATAGGACTCACCTAGTGAGTAACGCTTTACATACTCAGAGAGTCAGTAAGTAAAGGTTGCACAAACTCATCACACGCAAGTTGATGAGCTTTACTAACTCTCTGAGTATGTAAAGCGTTACTCACTAGATTAGTTTGTGCAATGTACTCAAAACAATTAGTTATGTTACTCAATGAAATGAGTTAATTAAATAAACTCATTTTGGTGTGTCACTATATTGTCAAATTTAAAATACTCGATTAGGTGCGTTTTCAAAGTAGCTTTATTGAGTGAAAGCACTCATGGATGTGTGTCACTATATTGTCAAAAATACATGGATATTTGAGTGTGATCACTCATATATGCAAGTTCTCATTTTTTGTGTGTGATTCAATTATTGTTTTGGGGAGGTCAGACCATAACTTAGGACCAGTATATATAACAGTTTTTGGGCAAAAAGAGTTCGTGTACGTGGTTAGATGATATAAATTACGTTGACGTGTTGGGTATGAGTGAACTGAGCCGTTCTTTTCAAAAAGTTTGGCTATTTCCGCAGGTATTTCATTAACAGACAGTTGGTGCATGAATATTCCTAAGTTGTAAATATAAATATCGTCGATACGAAGCAATTTATTTTTAAGAAACAATGGTCTTGTATGGGAAAGGATTCCAGCATGGTTAATGTTTCTAAGTGCTCGTTTTTGAATCATAAGAATTTTGTCCTTTTGAGTTTTAGTCCCATTACCCCAGGCAAGAATGCCGTAATTGTGATATGGCAAAATTAAAGTCGTGTATAATGAAATAAGGATTCGAGTTGGAAAATCATGCTTTAATTTATATAAAATGCCAGTATTTCTAGAGAGTAGTTTACAGAAATAGTCAAAATGTATCTTCCATGACAGGTCGGAGTCAATATAAATACCAAGGAATTTGGTGGATTCAACCTGACTTAGTGTAGTATTATTTATCAGGCAAATTCGGCACACTTCCACAAGTCTAGGATATAGTTGGAGCCCCTATAAGTTAAAGATAAATTTGTCGCCCCATTTGAGCTCAATCTGGCGTCCCTAGGTTCAAGATCAATTTGGCGCCCCCTAACTTCAGGTCATATCGTCGCCCCTAAGTCTCAGGTCAATTCGGAGCTCCTTAAGTTTGAGGTAAATTTGAAATGCAAAAGCAAATGTAACGTGAAATCAAATGAATTCAAATGTTTTGATGGTTAGAATCCTATGAATTATAAAAATGTAAATTGTGGTAAGAGGAAAAACAAAGGCGAGAGCGAGGAGCGAACGGAAATTTTGAAGTATTCGAATGATTAGAAAAACAGAACAGTTTATGCGTTCCTCAAGAACACAATGTAATAACTCAATAAAAAAAATATGCGAGCGCGAAGCGCGAGAGAAAATTTTGCTACATGGAAGTTTAAAACTCTGCTCTTTCTACATAGATAATATTTTAAAGACCCCTTCTGTTTGTTTGTTTTTTTTTTTTGCCCCCTTAGCTTCTGGTAAATTCGGCACCCTCCCTAAGTTAAGGATAAAGTTGGAGCCCCTAAGTTAAACTTAAATTTGGCGCCCCTACATTTGAGCTCAATCTGACATCCCTAAGTTTAAGATCAATTTGGCGCCCCCTTAACTTCAGGTCGATTCGGCGCTTATAAGTTTCAGATCATTTTGGCTTCCCTACATTTGAGCTAAATTTGGCGCCCCCGTATGCTAAAGGTCGATTTTGGCACCCCTCTAGGTTTAAGGTCGATTTGGAGCCCCCTCCAAATTTAAGGTCGAATTTGGCGCCCCTAAATTTAAGGTCGATTTGGCTCTCCCTAAATTTAAGATCAATATAGGCGCCCCTAAGATTAAGGTCGATTTGGCGCCCCTTCTAAATTTAAGGGCGATTTGGCGCCCCTTTAAGTTTAAGTTCGATTTGGCGCCCCCTAAATTTAAGGTCGATTCGGCGCCCCAACTATGTTGCAGGTCAATTTAGCGCTCCTATGTTTAAGCTCAATTTGGCGCCCCTTAGTTTAAGGTCGAGTCGGCGCCCCCCTAAATTTAAGGTCAATTTGGCGCCCTTACTCAGTTCAAGGTTGATTCGGCGCCCCTAAGTAAATACGATTAGGTGCCCCCTCAGCTTCTCAGGCCCCTCGGGGCCTCTGGCCCCTTCCAATCAGAGGACTTGCCCCGCATTCACACTCGTCTTGCGCCCCTCGGCCGCAGTCAAGGCGATGCGCCCCTCGGAGGTCCATTCGCGCCCCCATCAGGTCTGCTGTTACCATTGCGCCCACCTAAGTAGCGAGTCGCAACCCCATTATCAATTGCCCTCCATCCCGATGAATTCCGCCCCAATTAATATCGATAGGTCCGCCTCACTACAGAGCAATTGGCGCCCCCTCAGTTTCGGTGCAATTGGCGCCATTGCTCAATCTGGCCCCACCGTATTAATGCGCGGCGCCCTAAAAGGTTCTTGGCCCCCTAAGTTTAAGGTCAAATTGGCGCCCCCTTATTACTGTCGATTTAGCGCCCAATAATTCTTTAGGCGACCCCCCTCCCCCCTTTCCTCCCCCTCTCTCTCTCTCTCTCTCTCTTTCTTCCTTCTTCTTTTCTCCCCCTTTTTTTCCCTTTCGTTTTTTTTCCTTCCTTTTTTCTTCTTCTTTTTCCCACCCTTTCCCTTTCTCCTTTTTTCCGTCCCTTTCCGGCGCCCCCTGCGCGCACCCCGGGGGCCCGGGCCCGTAAAGCCCCCCCCCAGAATACGCGCATGCTTAGAGATGACCACTGGCATCAGGCCTCTTGACATCATCCGCCGATGCCAGCAGAGAAAGGAACTCACTCTTAACGCAACGTCAGATTCTGAACAGCCCCCCAATTGAAAATTAAAGTTTATTATAAGGCAAAATTTCGCTCGCACTTTCGCGCTCGCAAACATTTCGTTAGTTACTGCATAATGTGCGAGAGTAGGGCGTTTCTTTTTTGAAGTTTGAAATTACACATTTTTAAATAGGCCTACAAAATTGGGACGCTTTGAGTGTATTAATTCCACCTTTCCGGTGGCGTCCCCAGTCGTGACATGAAATAGCCACCAGCAATCAAATGAAATAATATGTCTTGTCAAAGAATCGAAACCAGTAATTTATAATTCCTGATAATGTTTTTTTTTATTCTTAAATTATCAAAAAGAAGAAAAAAATATATACGGTAATAGGAATTTTAACCTCCCTCCAAAAAATGAAATTCTTTAAAAAAAAAGAAGAAAAAGAAAAAAAAAAGAAGAAAAGAATAGATGAATAAAAATATGCCCAAGGAAAACTTAACCTCCCCTCACAAAAAATAAAAAAGTTATGGATGATTGATATGATTTCTTTATATTAACACGGTAAAAAGCCCAAACAGTACAGGACTGGTTTCCATTGGGGCCGTGATAAAAATAACACAATTTCGAAAAGGTTCAACATAATATACAACATAACGAAGACAAAAAATACATATAACTCAAATAAACAGCAACGCAACAATATAAATAATGGCAATAACACTAAAAATACAATAACTAACTTAAAAGAAACATCATTTGTGAAACAAATTTATACCATGAACAAAAGTTTGGCATAAAAATGAATAATTAGAAATTCTGGAAAATCGTGTATTATGATGACTTATAGTAGGATGTCCACTAAAATTTAAGTTATCTTTAAGTTGTTTTTGCTAGGCTTATGGATAGAGCATTTTAAAAGAAAGATGTTGGTAGTTGAATTATCACAATTGGATGTTTCCATATCAAAGATATGACCCAAAGAGTGTCTCAGATTACCAATGAGCTGCTAGAACACTTTTCAAAGTTTCAGACAAAGCCAAGAAATGCAATAAAAGCTCAAGTTTGAGGTCCTTTTGTCTTTGATTTATTCAACCAAATCATACTAAACATTTTCACGTGGCTGATCAACATGAAATGAGAATTATAGTAACATTATTGAGGCGTATGAGTAGATTACACAAAAAGTTTATGGCAAGTCAAAACTGATGGTTTGACAGGTATGTTACCGTATGTGATCCATATGACCACCGTGGAAATACTCCATAGGGCATGTTTCAATAGGAACACCCTAGACAATAGGCTATTTCATGGTGGTGTGGCTCAGAGCTGAGTGTTGGAAGAGGGTAGAGTAATTTTAAAACTTAAATGGCCAGTGGTAAACGTTGTTCTTTGTTTTTCCACCCCAATACATTTTTGTTTGAAAATGGAGATGTTGAGCATATTTTAATAGGATAGTGCCGACCACTTCAGATACGTCTGACGCTGACGTCTGAGTCACCAATCCAAATTGGAGACAATTCAAGATTCCCGATAATACACTTCAACACCCAAGGCTATGAACTTATTTCGAGCACAGCGGCATGCCGTGCGACTTAGATGAGCGTTGACTTTATCTTTCAGTAATGATCTAAGGCAATTGAGTACTTCCACACGGCCATGAAAGAGTATGCTGGGATTGCGACCCTAGACGGCCTGCAGAGGCAGCCTGGTACCATTGAGTCGCAGTCGTATTTGTTCTTAAGGAAGAAACTGACAATTAGGATAAAAATGATTGATATTTAACCACTGCCAACATGACAATTTCGAAAAGCTGTTTTTTTTAAGAAGCAGATAATTTGCTATTCGCTACTGAGCCTAGACTGTATTATATTCTTCGGTTGTTGGACATCAGCGCTCGAGTGGATGTACGGCAGATTCCTGTTTACGCATTAGCACAAGATGAGGGCGAGATGGGGATGACTGACATAGCCACTCCAACATGGTAGAAGAGCATCGAAACCGCGATCATACAGTTGCGCTTTATACTGCTGTGGTGGCCATCGCTCCACTTAGCCAGTTATCAGGATATGAAACATCAAGTATGGTCGAGAAAATTAGTTAACAGTGCACTCGACAGATGGAATAGGTGAATCGAAGTGAAAGTGGAGCCAATTTGTTAAATAGGATAGAGGAGAGATTCGGCTAAGCGGTCGGATATATCAACGCCGAGCAATCGAGTCGCTGAGGCAAGCAGGGTTACTTTCGCAGTTGCCGCAGCTTCGTGCTAGGTTCGCGTACCCGTCATTGTCCCGGGGCGGCGCACGCCCAGCGAACAGTACGTCGCGCTTTCATGCGAACATAAAACTAGAGATAGCTCCGAGCGAGCCTCTATAGTTTCCATGCGAACTGATAAAAGCACCGCCGTGCTACTACTACGTCACCGATGTGCAGGGATCGGCGAGTGCCTTTATTCGTATATCAAACAGGGGTAGTTTTTACTTCGAGAATCTGGTGGTTTCTGTTACAAAGATAGTTGACTAGTTTCGCATGTACGAAGCCCGTGCTCCGCGTCTTGGCCAAGAACACATTGTACGGAGCGAGAGAGAGTCAAGAAAATAAAGATGGATGAGTGGAGTATATATACCAATGAAATCTAGTTTTGTCGTTGAGTAAATTCCTTAGGTAACTTCACCAGTGATCAGCTTACTGGTAGAGACATATGAGTTCGTGCGACGTGAGTTATCTGCCCTATCAAGAGCTATGGTACGCTGAGTCGGAGAATGGATGAGGAGGCGAAGACACGACGTCAACAAAATATGCACGTAGCCGTTGAGAAAATCTATTATACTCTAAGCATCTAGATGAGTGAAAAGCGCTACATATGCGAACACGATCACGAGGCCGGTACGTCTCGCAGTACGGGTGGAGTTCACTTATGGGCAGACCTGGCCATGCGTACTTTACATGCTGCGCCCGGTACGCACTCGGTCAACGATAATACGTCCGCTTCGTGGGAAGGAATCAGCACTACTCTCGGAACCTCGCATGCACGAGGATGATTCTCGTGAGACAGTCGCTTGCATAGGTGAGCCAGCTTTTCATAGACTATTATGGGCGTAGTAGAAAGCAAGATAGCGACAGACCTTCGCAGGTGCTGGCGAGCTGCTGACAGACCTACTGATCCTACATCCGTATACGTAAACACTTGTTACGGTGTGATAACTACTGGTAAAGTGAATCTAGGAGCTTAGACGGCAATATTCGAGCCACGCAGCAGCTCTCCGGCAAAGCGTCAAAGCTCTTCCTCTTTCGATTTCTTTGTTCTATTATTCGCGAGGACGGCTAAGAAATATATAATTAAGCATGCTGTTCACATCACGCTAGTAAAAGACGTGAAGTGAAGTAGGCGCACGCGGAAACACGAGAGCGAGTAAAATAACAGCGACTGACGTACAGCCGGACCTGAGACGGAAGCCAGTACGCAGAGCGGGCGCTGCGAGGGATGTAGCATTCCAGATAAATCCTGATGTATGAGTGTCAGCCGATTGTCTTTCAGACTGCTAGCTAGAAAATAAAGAGTATGGATCGAGACGCCAGAAGAGATAGCATCGATCTAGATAACACTAACAGCTAGATACCATGCATGGATCCCATACTTGTCAGTCACTACAGTAGTGTTGATGCAGTGATTGAGTAAGCAGATGTATGTGTATGATGAGCCAGCAGTGAGTAAATCAGCTATGGTTATGAAATGGCACGATGGTAATCATGACATTCCAAATATCATTGATTAAAACAGGCAAACAAATCACAAAAAGAATAGGACCACTAGTGAAACGCTATACCAGAGAGCAGTAAGCAAGGTTGCACAACTCATCACACGCAAGTGAGATGCCCTTTACATACACTCTCTGAGATGTAAAGGCGTTGACCACTAGATTAGTTAATGTGCAATACTCAAAAAATTAGTTATTCTCAATGAAAGAGTTAATAAAATAAACTCATTTGGGTGGTCCTATATTCAAATAAAAATACCCGATAGTGCGTTCAAAGTAGCTTATTGAGAAGCCCATGGAAGGAGCACAAGTATAGGCGAAAACTAACTTCGGGACAGTGAGTTTGAAATCATCGATATTCAAGTTCTCATTTTGTGTCACTGCCATGTGTAGATATGGATAATATAGGGCGTATACACAGAACAATGATATAGAGAAAGAAAGAAATAGAGAAACACATAAAAGATCCGATAATTAGATACGAGAGAAAACAGATGCCGTGCAGCGATGCTTGACACCGGTCCTGGCAGCAATCCGCGATTATCAAGACATGGAATCTTTACTAACGGACAATATGACAACTCGGGGGAACAATACACACAATTAAAATAAAACACGATTATACATAATTAAAGAAAAAGATAAGTATCAATATACACGTATAAAAAAGCACATGTATAACAGATTCAGAGAAGAGACTTGAAATCTGTTGGATCTTTGGGTAAGAGAGACAATACAGTATCAGTATATATCAAACATGATCATCTATATTCATGGCAGATCATGATGATATTAACGCCATGAATATGATGAAACATACTAAATGACTGACTGATAGCAGACACATAACAAGGGACAGATCGACCAGAGCGAAGGTAATAGAAACTCTACTCATACCGGACGGATAGTGAGACGTTGTTCTTGAGAAAGAAGCCACACAACGTAGGACTGACTCGGATTCTTAAGGCCACGTTGAAAACCTCTTTGTGAAACACCCTCACAGGTCTGAAATTGTGGATAGAAATTGTCTTCAGACCATTGAGTGAACGGGTTGCACACAAATCAATACATGTACGTGCAGCACAACTCCCGACGATTTACACCTTGGTCAAACTCGTACAATAGTTTATGAAAACCCTGAGTCTGTCCACTAAAGAAACATATGGTACACGACTGCTCTGCAAGATTGACGAGATCTGTGGCTTTAATTATGAGTGACATATATTCTGTCCATCGCTCATATCTGAAGACAATGGTCTGTATTTGCACTCTACGTGCCAAACTGCTTATGACAGTTGTACCTCCCGACCACAATTAAACACCCAATATAAAATCTTTGCCGACTCTGCTGTTTGGAAATCACCATTCCTTCTTTAAATGTAGACATATGGAGTTGATTAATATTGTCAGCACTCCTTTAAGCCACAGACTCTTTCCAACGCAACTTAATTTATGTTTTCACGAGTTTCTGATATGATAAAACTCACACAATATTTGGACCAAATGTCTAAGATATCGACGATAGATCACCGCAGCTTACTCGTATTTAGTTTATATATTAAGACATTTTTCACGATTTATTACGAGCTGAATTCATGGTACTCTCTGGTTAATTATGAATACAGTACAAATTAAGTTATTACTTCTAAACATACAGAAAGGGTTTTTCTACGACCAATATGTTTAATGTAGATGGCAACGTTATAATCCACAGAAACATCAAATAAAAAAGCCCAAACACTTCTGCCTTATGTGTGTCACCACGATTTTCTACATTCGAGTGATAATCATTCAAGCAATGGCACCAAATTGATTACATAATTTTATTAAATTGAGAAAATTTCCCAGCGCGAATCAACGAAACAATCACATAAAGTGCGGATTATGTAGTAATAAACTGGAGCTCTGCTCGAAATTCGTTGAGTATAACTTATTAGGGCTCATGAAGGAGCGTCAGGATACCTACATCAACTGTGAAAGCGAACTGCTGAGACCATTCTTCAGGAACAGTCTCAGTTATTGTCCAGGAACCACACACAGGTCTAACGTCTCACAAATAAGGTGACACAAGTGGGAGGTGGATAAATACCGCAACGGCATCTAAATACCACATCTAAGACTTTAATGCAATTTCAGTCTATTTTTCTCTAAGCGAATCCATAAGCTTAATTACAAGGAGGAGCTAGTTTTACATAAAACATTATATTAAGGCATTCCTATGCTTGTAACACAATAAAATCAAATATTTTTTTGAGAAAACTGTCTGTAGATGGTGCCTGAATCTGGTTTTTCAATGTAGGATTAGTGTTTGTTCTGATCAGCTTTCAAAAGGTCCTTCCTCTGCCCTCTAAAAAGTGTCTTAGTACGAGCTTTTAGCGTAAAACCTCTATCTAAGGTCAGGAATCGCGTTCATTTGTAGTTATAGATAGGTAACTTTCGTTCGCGTGACTGTTGATCACAAGAGACCTTGTTCAAGAACGAAAAATAATCTTTTAGACATCCCATGTAATCGAAGGGAGCATAAAATATCGGCTTCTGTTTGAGATATTGTCACCATGTCAAACACCCATCGCAAACTTCTTAAGGATTAGATCTCAATGACTACCAAGTAGTCTATAGAATAGACTACTGTCTATCACGGAATGTAAATAAATTCTTCAAATAAATATTTTAGTTAATCCAGAGGAAAGAAAGAGTTACTTCTTCTGAATCTGTCAAGATATAAGCTTATAAATCTGTAAAGTGGTGCATCCATGCACGACATAAAAGGTAAATAGCTTCTACAAAAATTTGGTTTAAAGAAATCGTGTGGGGTAAAACAAACGGGTTCTGAAGAGAGTGGAACTTGTGGAATACATAATGATGGTTAGAAGTGGCCCTAATCGAGACTCATCTCGGAACGTACCACTCGGGGCTGAGAATATTCTACACCTAATATTCTCGAATGTTAGTGTTCAAACAAAAGAAACACATCGAAAGATCGTCATAAATTGAACGGGCCCCATACGAAAAGTAGTTCGATCTCCATAATTTTGATATTTGCCAAATATGTTTATATGTACCCCAATGTCTGGAGACAATAACTTATAAGTCCAATACAATTTCACATGAATTCTTAGTAATGTGTTATCACACCACCAACATCTAATATTACTCAGTATTAACTGGGAGATTATTTATACTAACATTCATTTCTTAACAATAAATCTATAGTCACGGATGTAGACGATTTAATCACCTTCCTTGATCTAGTCCATACGCACATACCAAACACGTTACATATGATACCTGTAATTCTCACACTGCCATTGACCCTCAGGATTTTTATGAACCGAGTGACGGTCAATACATATCTACTTTGAAATTACAATAAATGTAATACAAACAGCCCTATAGTGAGTAACGAAGGCACGACACGGCTAAGTTACTCCTCAGAAAATCATTCGCACAGTATTATAACATGATATTTGGTGTATACCGGAGCGCCACCACGAACTGTGTGATATGAATCGAGTTAGTCCAAACATATGACTGGTATCGACGGATAACATAATGCATCACACAATCAAAATATCCAGTACTTGTTAACTGTGTCCAATATGAGTTGGACTCCCTAAGAAAATACCTATGAGCCTGACTACCGTTTATCTATCAGTAGTAGAACAAGATGAGCGATACACTGTCCGAGTCTGATTACAGGGTTCATTGTTCCCCTTATGGGTAGGGCCGCTTAACCAAATACCCTAGTCACGCTTATACATTTGTTACTCTCATTATGATCGATATATGGAGTTGTCTGACTCAGATATTCTACATGTGTCCATAGATCGAATTGTCCACTAATATTATAGTTGATCGATATACCTAAGAGCACGATGTCCTATAGAGACTATACATGGTATTAAGCGAGCATTTCAAGTTGACTCATCATAGTCATGGTGTCTGCGCGATCATAGCCTATCCATACCTATTTGCGCACTTTGATGAGATATTCAAGTCATTGTTTTCTTCGTATTTGATCTTGAGTTCTTCCAAGCACACCGCAAATGTTCTGTTTCTATCATATGATATATATATGCACATTCCGATACTAACTGTTTCCCACGTTGGAATACAACGTCTGAATCGTAAATCAAGTTTTATCTCGGCGCGTTCCAACTAATGAGTAAGTAATAACTAAAAGGACCTTTGCGAAATTATAGTATATTACCATGCACTAACTGTCAGTGATTCCAGCTGAGAACAGTATTTATGTGTATTCTTTTGGACATCATGTATTTATGCTTATTTAACCAGACTGTCCGTATACGGTCGCTATCGACCTATGCACCTTTCGAGATATGAAAGTAGTTAGTTCACTAGAGATCATTTACAAGTTTATCTAATACCTTGAGGAAGAGTGATGAAGCAGTACAACTAGAAGTTACCAGAATAGGATATGCGAGTTCGCATATTGTGCCACTTAACGTGGTAGATTATATATATCTAATGCACAATAGGAGAAACATGTGTCTGAAAAAACTGAACCGTCTTATGTGACGCTCCAAAGCGTACTGTGTACTACATCAAACGTTTCACATACAATGATACTCTCAATAATTACTATCTGAGTTTTAAGGTAGTTTTATTTTTCCCTTGTATTCTAAGTTAATGTATTAGACGCGTAATCTACTCTTACATATCACATACGTATTGTTCGATAGGCGTATATACTTTGTCTAGAATCAGGAGTTGAACTCATGCTCTTAAGTAACATTTTTGAATAACAGTAATATATTAACACAGATTCAAACTATATACAGATTCATATAAATTGTTTATCCATGATTATCCTTCTAATAACTTATCGTACATAGCGAGTTTGTTAACAGTATTTTATTTAGGTGAGACACTTCTAATTCTTCAGTAACAAAAATTGATAGTTTACCGAACTATTTGGCGATAGTAGCACGATTTTTTCACACGTAATCCAGTCACACCTGACCTATGTTTAACTATCGATCTATAATAAAACCCATGCCACTTTCCATAGCTTATTGACGTTTGTTTTCTAAATCTTAATAATATCTTCTGGGTAAATAGAGCCCATATATATTTCTATCTAGTTTCTATCTCCTTGATACGGCTTTTCCCTTGTCACACCCAGAGCATACAGGTGATTATCATAGCTCTCTAACACAGGACATGATAAATAAGTGCAGTCTTTGATAAAACCTTCCATCTTCAACACAAATACATGTACACCACGAGAACCTTCCTCCAGCGGGCATATCAGACAGAAATAAAACATACATCAATCCACAGACATTCGCTGAGTACGGGGTTGAAAATAATATACAGGACCAATAATGCTGTATGGGTTCCTTTCATTTCTCTACTTTATCCTTGGTCAGTTATATAAAAATATTTAATCAGACTAGTTAAGAATTACACAGAACAATATGCGCATGTGAGAGGTGTGGGATTACAGTTTTTGAGAGAACAATTTTATCAAAAACGAATACATCCATCATATGACACGCGCATCCAGAGACGACACATTCATTCCCAGCTAGTTTCGACGGTAGCTGAAACAACACGTACGACTAGGAGTCCAGTAATTGGTGCATCAATAGAGGATACACTAGAAGTCGGTAGAGTTGACATCAAATCAACCGGCCGGATGTATCTGAGGCCTTTGTTTGCCATCATATCGTTGAGCGTTGACTACACGTAGGACATTATAGCGACCATGATAATCCCATATCTCCGATTATATCGAAGATAACATAAGAACACTAAATATCTGGGCCTTATGCTAGGAAAGCCTTGCAATAGGCATATTATTGGACCAAAAGACATACCACTCCTCCACCAAGCATCATATCAATCAAAAGGCTCGCCTGCCACCAACCATAGTAAGAAACAAAATTAGACCGTGTGAAGAGCGAGAGAGAATTCAATGCACCTCGACATAAATAGAATATCGACTATATGCCATGTCATACCTTCGCGAGCTAGAACGACAATAATATCATGTTATTAAAAATTCATGCTATGCTGTATTAGCATGTAGCCCACAAGTATAACTGAGCTACGAGCCTAGTTATCTCATGAAATGGAGTCTTCGCCACAATGGATGAGACATCAAAGCAACCTTGTACAGACAAACCAGCTGACGCACCTACATCTGTTCGCAATCAACGCTCACCCTAGAGCACTTCATTAATTTTCTTTCTCAAACTCGCTCAACACAGATACCAATTGCCGAGGATGGAGAGAATGCACCGCACAATGAGAGAGTACGCTTATCTAAGCATCATTGCGGTGCAGACGGAGCGAGCGCGAAGACACTACTTCATCATATTTCCGCAACGAGAGAAAAAAGACACATACGTAAGCAGCAGCCACAGATGAAGAATCACTAAGAGGCCTATATGAAATTAGGCAATTGAGCGTGCAACGAGATACATATACAAATAGCAAGTTCGAAATAGAATAGAGTTAAATAAAAAGACATGATCAGAATATTGCTATTAACTGCTATAAGAGGATCAATCAAACATGACTCTATCAGAGAGTCCCCTAGAGAATTCATATTGATCTAGCAGAGAACATATATCATCGTCATCAGTGTGCGCGATTTGCCATATACCAGCAATTTCTTATATATAAGCAACGGATCAATATAAACCGACCATTATAATGCATAGTCAAATACACATAGGGAGCATAAGACAAACAACTATCTTCTTCTATGTGGAGGCATCAACAGATTCAGTTGCAACCAGGTTCGAGTGCAGAGTGTAATACATTACATAATCACCTACTGGCTGATGAGGCAGAGTATACTCATGCTGCCTGATACACCACACTACCATCTGACTACCAGAGATACAGCGACCATGGGCAACGATCATAGAAGCACGCGAGCCGAGATCGTATACTCTCGGTTTGCCGCAAGAGACCTGGCACCTCCTCCATACAGCGTCGATCAGAGCACTACCGTTCTCACATCTATCAATTTAACATATGCAACTGAGATAACATAACGAATAGAGACATGATTGATGATGATTTAGATATGATGCAGTCAGTATACGGGATGCAGAGCACGCCAGCTCAATAAATCCACGTGTATAAGGAATAGCAAGTGGCCCTACAATCTATTTATTAAACCACACCATATGGATAATGACCACGATATATATTAGTTAGTGAGACGCTGCATCTATTGACAAAAATAAGAAGCACGACCTATAGTATACATCGCAAGAGCGACATCATTTAGTAGCTTTAGCTCCTCCAATATATAGATTACGCAGCATTCCACATGTGCACGTCATCTAGAGAATACAAAGTCATTGAACCAGTGCCACCATTGAGCAGTCGAGACCCACCTGCCTGCAACTAGACTGATGCAAAGCATCAGAGAGACTACTACTGAACCGACATAAATAATTAAAATACGAGGACCGACAAAAATACACCTCGTAAAGCAAAATATAAAACATAATATAACCACCTACGATAATGGTACACCATAGGGTTCCAGGAAACATCAAGGTTGATCAGTCGAGATAACAAGAGAGTGAAATGACATTATAAAATATCCTGAACGTGCACATAAATGACACGACCGACTGAGCTGGTCACGTATTGAATACAGATTTTGAGCACCCAGCAGATAATAGCCAACTGAGATGATATAGACCGACACATACGTGAATACTATACTGGGCGCCGCAGTTACACCTCCATATGAATTATTCATATCCATCCATCCGAGCCCGTACAAGTGCTCGACCAGTCTTACGCCTTAGACGCAGTATAGAATGTGAGGGACAGGGCGTAACGACATTAGAACCAGAGAGCTTATCATCCAACATCGGTGGAAGACAAATCTCGTGGAATACTTTCACGAATACCGCGCGAAGTCCCAGTTTATCATCAATGCATATCGCCGCGTGTATATCCAGAGACAAGATCAAACGACGCGTGATACAGTATTGACTATATATGATGTATAACTATAGCATAGACGATTATATGCAAATCTGCAATATATCTATGTCCAGAGATAATCCTTTATTATTTATGTATTCATATATATTACATACTCACCATCAATCTCACGATCACTTAACACTTCCAATAAAAACCGGCCACATAACAACTGCTTATATGTCTTCATATCAATATCCCTATCATGATCATGATCTAGACACTTGAGATCTGACCATAGCGACACTGCAGGTGGATGTACCGCGGCAGAGACTACCAAATCGAACTCCAGACATACTATATAGTCAGACTACTCAGACTCCAAGCCATTTTTCGAATCAAATTCTCATTATAAGTTAGACTATGGTCAATTACTGGATACTAAATACCACTCATATTAACTCTTAGTTCATACCATCAAAGCCTAAATTCGAGTTTGCTATACAGCTCACGATTAATCTACTTAATATATACGCAAGACCTACATCTTAGAGTTACAATCTAGTGGCATAGTGCCAGAGGACTGACCTTAACTCTTTACGCGCACACCCGCATCGCAAGGCATTCAGCGTTGACGGCGCATGGCATAGCTGCACCACTGTGGCGGGGCACCAACCCTTAACAGTCAATATTAGTTCTGTGTAGCCACCGATGAAAAAACTGAATTTTCACCCCCACATCTACAGGGCAGCGCCATCCCATAGTAAAATACCATTCCACACTTGTAAAAGTTGATACATAGATACATAATCATCATTTTTCTATAACGCAAAGTATACAGTAGCACAACAGTACGACACAATATGTGCTATTACTATCGGAGTCACCGCATGTAAACTCCAGAGAAACATTTACACTTCTGAACACTTAACTCCACTTCGTAGACAAATCACGCACATTGCTTGACTGAGAAAGAGAGGTAATATTTAACCAAGTTGCACGATCAAAGGGCTTGATGCCTATCAATCATATATTTATGAGTAGATTAAGGCTATATCCAAACATTCCAGCAACGAAGCAAGTAATAGAAATTTAACTTCCTCAAATGTCGCAAACATCTATAACAATCTAGTTCTGTATATATACACAGATGATGTAGTGTTTTCGACGAAATGAGCGGGGAGTAGTATAACATACACGAATCTAAATTTCGCATTTGCGAACCTTCTGATGTAGCAGTACATTAGGAGCTAATTTGTGAATAATATCAAGATTCGTGTTACAACGAGATATCACAACTATAGCAAATTAGGAGGATCATAGAGAGATCGTAATTCAGACAATGTGAACGTCATTAATAGTCACGCCGTGAGGGATAACAGGACTAGGAGCTACATTGCTGGAGTAGTTTTATTGCACAACAATCGTCTTATTGAGTATCTTACATGATCACCATCTCAATTTATGGCGCAGTGGCCTGTGACTGAATGCGATAGACCCTCTTGAATGTGCGTTGATATGAAATGGCCAAGTCTAGGTAATCAGCGTTACTAAGACAAGTTTCTAAGAAAGATCAAAATTACATCCAGAAGACGACCGAGCCTGCGTCAGGGTATATAGGATAAATAGAGATTAACACCTTCCACTTCATGAGTGACATACACTGACATCGGGATTACCAATCTATAGAGAGTACTACATGCGGTACACGCTCTAATAGAACATTCAGGGAGACAGAGACAGGATAAACCTTAAGGCAAGTAGCTAGAGCCTTGTTCTAACACTGCGATGTCGCCGATGCTACTAACACATATGGCCGTCATGATTTAGGTAATATCTCTTGTCCTGGTCTACATCAGTAGCGCCAGTCCAAGTATGAATTCTGCGGAGAGAGGTGAGCAGTCCGGCCTACGCTTACACGCTGGTTCATATTGCAGGAGCGAGATTACCAGTACCATCTTATCAGTGTACACCGCTGCTACTGGATTGCCGACGTAGTCCGAGCGGGCATGGAGTCTTGAAGTTATATTAATACAGTGAGCTTAGAAGGGACACGGCATCTATAATTGCTGGGAGACGTTCATATGGCTTGTAATCTTTTTCAAAGCAAAGTTATGGAATTTGTTCCTCAGGAGAGGATAACCTATCCCATATTAGACATTCACTCTAGTAGCTTATTCTATACATGAAGATGAGTTCAATCCACCTCACATTTACGATCTAGTGTACACACTCATTCATCTCCTGACCATTACGCACCTGTCAATAATCAGACCGCAATGATCCACATCTTTACACTCTTGTCTATCTATCTTCTAATCATTTCAAAGAGCACTACCTTGAGCGAGTCGCTACCGTCGTAAGGATATACAATGTATGTTCACCTTTTCCAGTCTTCCTCAACCAATGCGCTCACCATTGTCCTATTTCATCCAATACAAGTACCATGTCCATACATCAAAGCGATGTAGCAAGCATACTATTCATAAACCAGTCATGATACTGACTCGAAATATCAAATCATCAAAGTCATCAAAGCGATGTGTCTAGCACATATCATCCATGATCATTATTTCTATCATCTTGTTCATACACTCTATCTATCAACCTCATGTACTGTAGCCCCACATCTATCAACCATCGAATTTCCAGCATGATCATCATATCATCACCACAAGAACCACCTTAGATGTTGTACCAGTATAATCATAATCTATTGCATGCAACGGGAGACATAGCTAATAAATAATCAGAGTACTTACTACATCAATTTTGTCAGCGTGTAGCACGACCTATTTCATCACGTCTCATTGAACAGGCACCCACACCGCCACGTGGACCATTGCGGCCACCTTCACGCGGGGTGATCACTCATATCAAGTGTATTGTTTACCTGTACCGTCACACGAGGTGATAGTCGACCTATCATCCATCAATCATCCACATCTACGACTCAATATTGTACCGTCGCCACAGAACGAGACCTCTCGAGTTATTATCTATCTATTTATTGAGATGATTACGGTCCTCACCTGACATACCATGACTCATAATTTCAATACTAACAGACGATGGTCTTTTTTGTGTTTACTACTTTCTTTGCCAGAAATTTTGGCCCGTGATGTTTTCGTTTGTTCACTACCTGATCGACTTAGCCGGGGATGGTACGAGAGACAGTCACGAAGCTAACGGCTATTAATATAACAAAATCGAATTACAGTAATACACGTGGTCATTTCACGATTAAATGGAGTGCGGCCTATTAGAGTCCGGGCGTGCTTGCTTATAGGATGGTGGTAAATACGTCCCTCGAACGCCTCCTATTTCCCGGCGTGCCAGAAGCACTGTAACTTCTCATTGCGAGAGCTGGGGGTGAGTGGGTCAATGCTGACCCCCCCTGAAGCAAAAATTGCCGGCAGTACTCTGAACCTGCGCCATTTATGGTGAGGTTTATGATTGTGGTCTTCGTTTCTCTCTGGCGGATATCGAGAGCAAGTTTGAGAGTGATCTCTCGCGGACAGTGCAGTTGACTCAACTTTTACTCTTCAAGTGTCTTAGGTCCGCGCGAGCGCAATTTCCTTTCGTGAACATCAAAAGTTACTGAGAGAACTGTGTCGGCAGCCACTAGTAGTCACGCTGTCTATCAGATCGTTAACGCAAACATACCTACATGTATACCATGTAATTCCGTCATCGCCAGCAGCCGGTCCATAGTAATGTATCAGTGAAAGATCACGGCAATTTCCTTGCATGCGAGTGTCTGGACGAAATAGATCGCTTTCATGTATTTCCTTAAAGACATATTAGAACAACCTTGCAGTGAGGAGTATTGGGTCTCTATCGCGGATAACCTTATTTGAGTCAATATTACTATTTAAGTCCTTTAGATAATTTGATCTAAAATGAGTCTATTACTCTAAGCGAAAGTAGGACAAATCGGTTTACAATAAACGAAAAAAATACATCCGCAGAGAATAAAAAGCGAAATACAAGCACGTACGATGATGTCATAGATATTCATGAAAATGCAATTAGGAACTTATGCGCGAAAAGAATTAAATTTGAAATTCTGTATTTGAGCAAATTCATACTTGTTGATCAGACTACCCTACAGCGAAACTCCCTTAGAAGAAAATATACTGGGCCTTCAGAGACATATATATCAACGAAAGAGATAGTAACTGATGAGGTTCAATAAACAAGACCATCTTCATTTAGCACACATAACGGAGGCCATGCATAGCCACTAATCGGGCCCACATACCCAATATATCCCAGCTGATGCTGCCAAGCTGTGTTCTTTGCCGATACTAAGATATAAGACATTTGACTGTCGGCGTACACGCCGTGACGTTACCATTGTTCAGTCGCCCACGGCCGATACTGTTCCTTCCCCTCCCATCCGTCACACAGTTCTAACGCTGTCGAGCAAAGCACGGGTGTATTTATTATTCTATACCTCTTCCCGGCCGTTTGACTCAGAGGATCACCACAAGGGTAGGGTCAATTATGGAACCCAACCACACGCCCCAACTCACGAGAAAGCTTCGCTACATTGAAGGAATGTTCTGCCTGAGTACTGAATTATGTTAAACACAAGCACGAGAGCAGAGAATCTAGACTTAGGTCACCTAATGCTAAATTATATCGACATTATTATTCAGAGTGTACACGTCCTTAGCATAATAGATAGTAAACCTTGTGCGTTAATATCTAAAATTGGTAATCATTGGGCGACAAAATTTGAATAATCTTAATAGCGTGTCTTGGGCATAATGGGCAATATGGTCGCTACTAAAAAAGAACCTTTCGCCACATAATCTCATTAATTATCGATTTAATGTGTGCATGCAGCGAAACGAGACTAGCCATAAGATTTGCCGCAGTTATGCTTGGAACTCAGCTATTACGGGGAAGATACACATAATGTCATGTCCGAAAAACACTCGAGACATTGCGCAACTGACTAGACAGCAATAAAACTTTCGACACGAGATACCCGAGCAATAACGTAAGGACGTTCATAAGAAGCTAGTGAGCCTCTCTGTGTCACAACAAGAGCCCCAGGGGCACTAATTCTCGAGGGGATGTAAAATGGGTAGGTACTTCCACAAGGGCAAATCCAGCGATAAGATGAGAGTTTGCTGAATAGTCGAAGGATTCAGAGTGGCACGCCTGAGAAGCGAATAGCCACTACGGCAATTAAATAAAAAGAGTACACCGCGATAGCGTTTAAAAAGCAAGGGCGATTTTCTGGTCTGAGGACCTATCAATGAAGAGTTCGAGCTATGAAGCGGCACCGCCTTATCCATCACAGAGACAGTATCCGAGCTGAGACTTTTTGAGTATCCGCCTTACTGATACTGCACCAGAGAATAGTTTGAAAATCTTCCGTCAATGAGTAATTTACTCATGCTACTGTTGCATTTGATCAAGCTGATGCTCGGCTCAGGTCGCGAGGTCCATCCTTAGAATCCCATTAGGCCTTACCTCTGCCGGAGTGATCCCATCCGTCCAACCAGTTTTGCAGGAGCACGAGATCTGGAGCAGTTTATTGGCAAGTATGCGTTCTATCATCACTTGCACAGACAAAATCGGTGAAGCCCACTACAGAAGCAATGCGGCTGTTGGAGGCCGACGAAAGACGGGAGCTGAGAAATCAAATCGCCGGTGGGCAACCGATCTTCTGGCACAAAGACGGTTGTGGACATTAGGACGACTCCGAAGGCCCAGTGGATCACCACAGCTTGCAACCATCTATAGAAGGGAATAACCTCGAACAGAAAATAAATTTTATTGGTGGTAACATATTACGTCAATATATTTTTTTTCTCTGCGAGTAACACTCCTACTAAAAGGAATATAACCCTGTACCATAGGAGAAAGAACCTGAGTGGATTAATTTCCAAGACAAATTACTACCGATGTACAACCACCCATCAGTATATACAGAAATAAATAAGCCACTCCCCGCCTCCAAGACTAACAAAACGGGTTTACCTCCATGGAAACTAGTTCATGCATTTACTTAAGGGGGTGTGAAACATAAATGGGACAGTATAGGTATTAAACAAGAGAGTCGTGACGCCCCTGGAGCACGGGTTTCCGACTGGAACATCATCAGGATATTCCCCAGTATAGCAACTTCGTAACGAATGGTTCCCTCCATACACTCACTTCTGGATTATGGAAAGGAAATATTCATGTAGAGAACATTTAAAATGAAAAGCTAATTACGTCTTAATTAATTTTAGAGAGTACATGTTAAAGGCAATGTATGGAGCAGACCACACAAGACCATAAAAGACATATCTATTATATATATATATGCCACGAATTGAAGTAATCTGAATCTAATAGCCGGATCTACGTTTATTCACTAGTAATGAAAGAGTTGTCTAAGAATATTGGCTATAAACGCTCTCAAGTGACAAAAATTAGTACATATTTAGCAACTAATAGCGCCAAACCAATAAAAGAGCCTCATGGTGATGGCTGGCCATACCATTCCAAATTTTTAAATTGATCCTATGGTCTAAGATACGGAAAAACTATAGCAAAATTAGCCTTTACCATAAAATAAAAATATGAGCAAAGACGTGATTTCCATTATTACAAATAGTGAGCAATTCCACCTATTTCCATTTCAGTATAGATATATATCTATATTTCATAACTCATCTTTTTGCACTTCCGTGAACAGATGCATAGAGTACTATAATTTCATGGGGAAAGCTACTATTCTCTAAGTGCATACTCCGTTCCTAAAAAGACCAATTATTACATCTAACTATATCAAAGAACGGATGAAATTCAACTTACTTGCCTCTTTGCACATAAATAATTGAAATATGAAAAACACTACAGGCGTGTTTAATTTAAAATATGTTGAATGAATTTGGCATTGTTAGTGTGATTTGTTCAATTTTTATTATGATTAGTCCCTCATATTATCCGAGAAAATCGACTCCCACAGTATACCGAATGACCACACTAAATTTAGTATGAGCTCTTAATTAGAGGTGTCCCATGCTATGTAATTCGGGGTCATACACGTAAGAATATTCTGGTTTTTTATATTATGGTACGAATTAATGGTATTGGAATAGTGAAATATCATATAAAGTAAAGTAAATCCTAATATAATGAATTGAGATTCAGAATATATTTTTTTCGGGCTAACAATGATAATTTATTTTTTGCGCGGGGGTGTCATAATATTTCATTGCGCAAAAAGAGGACTAATACATATTCCAGTTATGTCATAACAAAAATCGCGAAAAAGATTTCAAGTTGACTTTAAATTCTTTCAAAATCCCTGACCAGGATCATATAACTACAGGCCTTTTGTTTCAAAATCATAAACTACCTGGAGAGTCGACCGAGGATACCACAGTCCAGACTCAGTTTAGAGTAGTATCTACGAAACCTCAACCTCAGACCATTGGATTAAGTCCATTAAGTGCCGCTAAGATCACTGGTTTTGGGATTTACGTTAATCCCGTTGTTTGGAATGTCAACATACAATGAAATGTGAAAAGACACTCAATAAGCACTTACTTCCTTTAAAACTTTGTTCCCACAAATTTCCCAACAAGAGTTGGAATTCGACCGAAATTATGGAGTTGTGATCAATTTCTAAACTAATCACCTCCGAACTAGTAATGCATATATATTTACCGGTCGTCATAAAAACCCACCACCAAAATTTGGGGTCTCAAAAGATTAGTATTATGTTCGCGCGTTTGGAAAAACTGCGCGAGACCCTCTTTACTATATAGTTGAAAGGTGGAACCAATTTTGGCACATGGATGATATTGTTGTGTGAGCAAAAATAAATACACTCTACGCCCACCCTAAATGTTACATAAATTAAGACACTACACATATTTACTCTACCGAAAATATTTTCCTTCCCAAGAGTATGCGTAGGTAGTGTGAACCATTAGAAATAGTGGTTGCATTTGAAGTAACAGATATAGTAGACGACAATGTGGTAAGTTAGTAATCTTAAGTAATCAAAACAGAGCACATACCACAAGCGCTATGCCAAGTCATATCAACATGAGACTCTTCATGATTGCATGTTCTCAGGCTTTGAGCTCCTGCAGAACTATTGATGTAAGAAGAGTGTTCTAAGCCAGCGTTGCAATTGGTGAATCTTGTGAAGACCGACTCTTTGGGTCATAATCTGTTTGATAGTGAGACCAGTCCGAATGGTGTGAGTAATTGGCAACTGACGCAACCATCTTTTCTTTTAAAAAATGCTCGCTATCCCCTCAAAAATTTAGCCTACGGACTCACAGGATGGGCACACAACTGGATTGCAATACCACGACCTTTAAAGTAGGCGGAAAGACTAGAAGTCGCACAAAAATCCTCGCACATCGCACGAGGCTCGCCCTTATTCAATATAATCATCTTCGCCATAATTATACAGGTTAGTTGTGTATTGGTTACGCCCAAGTACGAGTGTCTAAAGTTTAATCTACCGTATTTCGGCTCATAACTGCCAAACACTCTGTATAAGGGTGTACATATAATAGGATTTAATGAATATAATAAGCAATAATTCTCTGTGCTTTTATCATACACTAGTAGGTGTGTCTACCAGAGAAATGCGATTGGCTTCTTTAACAGAATGTGAGGATTTTCTGGCTAATGAGTGATAAGCTGATGTATTTTCTATTATGACAATTTATTTATCTACCTTCAGGAGTAGAGTTCTGAGTTTGACGGATCGGTGTAACAGATTAGCCTAACACTCTTTGTAAAACAAGTCTCCACAAAGATGTGAACAATACAAATGTCAATGATCACTTCTTGTGACTTTCAGTTCGTTAACAGTAGATATATGAGTAGTAAATAGGGTTATAATAGTTAAGTGAGATTCTGAAGCATCAGAATTTAACACATCCCACCATCTAAAAATACTCGAATATAAAAAAATATATGATAGTGAAGCGATTAAATGGCTTTATCAGCGGGCGCTCTATATTGTGTCTACACTAGTTCACCACCTCGATAACTGGTTATGTGGGCCTTTATCTACGAGACGCCGCGAGTGAGGTTGTATATTTGAAAGGAATCGGTATGATGAAATCATCATCCATCATCCGGCACATATCTGCACATCACTACAATAATATAGATTAAAAATGATCGTATTTTAGATGAATGGAGAGGCAGGCTCTTAAAAAGTGCCCTCCGGGCAATATATTTTGCTCATCTTCAATCACGAATGCGTGAAGTGTCTTGGTGGGGTGCTCATCTTAAGTGCCTTCCCCCCTTTCAGATCTCTTCCGTGGTTCCTCTTTCCGCGTATCCTCTACTTTTTAGAATTCATTTTGAAGGGGAGGTTAGCGACCTGAATATCTACCGGTATCGCCGCAATAAAAATTTTTTCATCAAGTCTATGTCTAATTTTGAGATCATATCAAGATCCTGTATTTGAGCATTTTATCACAAAAATACCATATTATCTTTTCTATAAGTGACTAACATATTTATATAATATTATCTAGTGCGATTTATGTCGAGTGAACTTCTATACTTTGACTTGGCACTTACAATAATTCATTATACATATAAGAGCTCCTAGAAGTGGCCTAAGTTGTGGATTGCGTGAGGTATACATATGTCATCGGTTTTTGTGAGATCCTGCCACACCAATTGATGACGTGGATATAAAAATACCATCGATAATCATAGAACTGTCCCAACCTATATGTATTTTTAAATTTGGTTTTTTGGAATGTTCATGAATTCAATATTATAATTCATATTTGGGTTATTTTATCTGACCTTATATTAATTTTATACATTTCATATGTTAATTTGATATGTTAACCACTCTATATATCTATCGCAACATTACGGGCAGTATATCAATCTAACGAGCATGTTTGCGGGAACGATCTCTAGAGATAGTGCGTAACGACCTGAGAGGAGCAATTATCGAAGCTATAATAAATAATTGCTTAATGAAAACTCCATTTTTTAAAATTTTACATAAATTCAGATTTTGAGCGATAAAATCGCATCTCTCGCTATCATGGGACAACTGACCCGCACAAATTGCGTTAACATGAGAAATCTCTGATTTGTCTCACTTTCCTCCTGCCCGCACCACAATCGAGAGGCGGATGATGCTCCAACATCCCAAAGCAGAGCCCTAAGTAGCATCAGTCGAGAAACTATCTAAAAAGATCACAATAGTACAGTAAGATACGTAGAGGTCGGAGGAGGAGGGCGACGGCATTTACGAGGCGCCCGCGCCAACACGGGCGGATGCGCGCGACTGGAGAGGGCGGCCCCCCCCCCCCCCCATAAGAGCAAAACCAGCATTCTAAAAAACAATCGACACAAATCTACAATAATGTCATCATTACATCTGACCCAGTAAATAACGTCAGACGGCACATAAAACACATAAACAACTAACCCTTCCGCTAAATCCAAAAGAATAAATAACCAAATACTTCATATACCTCCTCCCAGTAAAGGATAATGCAACAGATCCAACACTGTAAAAAAAAGAAATTTCAAAAATTGTAAGAAATTGACAATACCGTGCAATATGCTCCTGCGACACACTACAAAGCTAATCCAGGATCAAAAATCAAATATCAGATAACATGTAAATCCCACAAAGATGCATTAATAATGATCATCACCACATTCACGTACAAGACTACCAACCCCAATGTAAAGCTGAGCCTCATAAACAACACAAACCGAAGAAATTATCAACACACTCCTTACTCCTGTTTTATTTTGCAAAATTAGAAGTCTCATGGCAACAACGCCCCTAAATGTTTGCAAACAATTAGACCATTATAAAGTTAACCACCATAAAATTTCGTATTCACAGCACTTATACAAATTTCAATTATAACATAGAAATCATAGGATGAAAAAACAATCTTTATTCTCTTTCCCAACTATCTTATAGTAGCCGGAGAAAGCACAAAGACACAGTACGAATGAAAAAAGAGGTCAAATGAAGCAAAAGATATAGATATTCCCTATAAAAGCGTATGGCAGACACAACATGTAACACAGGGGGTAGGTGATAAGAAGCAAGGAATAGTATAAGAGAGAGAAAGAAGAATGAAGATATAAAGAAGCCGGAGGGAAAATGAGATGCGAGAGGAGAGATAGGAGGGCCCCGCCCCTAAAACCAATTTATTACTGAGAGGGCCTCGAGTCTCACAGAATCTCAGCGACAAGTGTATTTAATAACTTAAAAGTGTAGGCGTCCCACCTCATAGTAGACTCTACCAATATTGTAAAAAACGTTAGAGGGGACGCTTTCCACCCGCAACAATTCCGACCCTTAATAACTCTTAAAGGGGGCGCGCCAACAGACCGCGACATTAGAAAACGACAATCATCGGGGGCAAGCGCGGACGAAGGAGACGACGTCGAAATGTATTAACCACACAATCCACACGAAGAGGGAGGAGAAAGCAAATTAAGACAGTAAAAACAAAGATAATTAATAGCGCATGAGGATAGCGGTAGGGTGCCCAGAGCCTGATAAAACTAATTGGTAGCCGCGAAAAGCATGTAGTATGCACGGAAGAGCGTATCCATATCACAAATCGACCATAGGTTCCTTTATCTAGACCAATAATGGGTGCCCGCCCGTAAGACAAGTTACACATAACCCCTTCTGAAGACATTTGCTCCGAAGTATGTAGGCTCGCCCATTAATCAGATGTTACATCTTCTTCACAACATACATACGAGAAGGTACAGGATGTGGCGCAGCGATCCGTCACACCTTAACAATAAAACAGTGGCGGCTGTCCTTAATAAAAGTCACTGGCCTCTCTACAAACTAACAAACCACACCGTGCCCGCTATATAAATTTGGGAGCTATACTCCGTCGCCTATCGCCAATCCACTAAATCATCCTGAGGCAGAGGAGCGTGCACGCATATGAGAACTCACCACCCTGCACTTGCAAATTATAATAGAGAATGCGGGCGACAATATCAAATCTGGAAATCCCCCACGCCCACTTATAGTACTGGTGAAGCGGCAAGCACATACAAAAATGTCTTACTTTTGAGAAAGGTGGAGCCAGTACGGAACACTCATTCTAAACTAAGGCTGGTTAAGAACACTATCACAAACACCTCGAGAATTAAACTGCAACTGGGCACACCGAGAATCACGCCTTTGCATCATAATACACCCGGTCCAAGATATCATTCATTGGGGCGTGGAGGAAACCAAGATAAAAATAAAGACACTACTTTTCAGACCTGAAGAAGGTCGCCTCCCCCATAAGGGGACCTTAGATACCGATCGCACGTTGAATGGTGGCAACAGTGCTTAAAAGTCTACATAACCTCGAATACCCCTGCCATTTACTACTCCTAATGTGAACAACCAAGCCGGCGCCAGGATACCTTCCCGAACAAAAACCCGGCAACTGCGACACCGCGTCAAATCTCGAGACTCTGGAGTATATTTCCAGGGAAAAGTCCGTTGGTCCGCGCGAGGGGACCACGGGGGAGCGCGATATACCCTGGGGCAGCCGCCCACAATAACTCGCGAGTTTTTCGGTGGATGTTATAGACGGACATATTCACGTGCAGTCCGCCCTCAGAATTCATTGAGCGACCTGACCCAACAAGAGAGGAGAGCGGGACATGCTGGGAACCGTAATACCCGCGCGCGAATACACTGAGCACCCAAGTAGCGTCAATGATGAGCTACTACATAAGGGGTTACGCGGGTCGCAGCCTAGAGTACTATCGAGCTAGAGCTTGAGATCTGCCGTACATGTCTGGTCGTCCGCTGACTAAAGAGAAGTCGCGAGAGTCCTCAACATGATAATCATGTTATAGAAAGGCGCAGCAAGCACAAAAATCAGTACTCATTAAACCCATCTAATGTTGTGATTGGGGTCGGCTCCTGGATCAGTCCATATTAATCAGTCCATTTGAAAGCTACAAGCCAAGCCTTTGTAGTTGTTTAACACGAATGGAAAATATGTGGAGAAGCACTATTCAAATCACATATTTTTGGCTAAATCCGCAAAGACAAAAAACAACGATGTCCTCATTTCTGTTAATGTGCCGGACACCCAACCCTCCAATCCCACATGTTTATAGCAAACATACCAAAAGAAGAAATCTTGATGACATGCAGATAAACAAAGTGGAAAAAAAAATGATTAATTCATAATAGCCTATAACAGACCAAACCTACGAGGTAGTTCTAGATTCTGCAAACGGAAGAGCTCCCAAAAAGAAGTCCATGAAATGACCGGTAATGTTTGGGTAGTTAAAAAGGCCAATAAACATGTAAATAATTCTGGAGGGGGCAGCAATGAGGCATAAGAAGTTAGAGTCTAAAAATATACAGAAAATGAACTTAGAGCGAAAAACTAATATTGAATAAGATTTGAAAATAGAGATGTACCTTATCCACCGCACCTTTGTTTCACTGCAAAAAGCAAAAATAAGTAATATTTTCAATCAAGTTTTTTACCCTCTATTGAATTAATCTAGTATTTCAGAGATATCTATATATATGTATATAATATCCGTATCTATATATATGATATTTGCCGTATGCACAAGCAGGGAATCGAGTACGCGACCATGTCATTCTTCCACGAAAACTGAATGACCTTATCCACGCACATACAGTAAGTAAATGTAAATTCCATTACCGTTAACTCAATATGGATATGCCTCATGATATCTATAGAAAAATTTGGTAGAAAATCTATATATGAAACGCAATGACTTTTATCCTCAAGATGTTTGTGGATAGTACTTCCGAAAGAGTTGTTGTTTTCTGGACTGTCAAGAGTTGAGGATCACATACCGTGTGCATCGCGGCGATTAGAGGTGTGCGTGGACAATGGTAACTGCGTGGACTACAGGTACCTCTACCGATAGCATTGAAACTTACATCCGAAGCATCTCTCATAGCGGCAGGTGTCATAAGCCCTGCATGGAAAGACAATTAATGAAGAAACAAATTAAATCAGTTTCCCCCCTCCTGCTGACAACAAATAAGAGAAAAGTAGAGCCAGGAGTTGAACAACAAAATAGTAACATAAAGGTACTATTAGTACCTCTATGCCACAACCATGGGACAACAACCCCTAAGTTATTTGAGCAGCCTCTCCCCTGGATAAAAAAATTACTTACCACAATGGCAATTAAAACTATTACGAAGTAAGATTGATAGTACAATTGCTAAAAAAAACCAAAAAAAAAACAAGAAGGTGCCGAAATCACTTGAAGTCTCGCCGTATTTTCTATCAATCAAAACAGCCCCAAATATGGACCTTTTTAACCCCAAGATGGCCTTTGATGTAACCTTGTAGGTATAATAGGTACATGGTATGTGACACTTACCATAATTAAACATTTATCATTAGTATAAACAAATTTAAGCAATATAAAGAGAGAGCGAGCGAGAAGAAAGTCAACCTTTAAGTGTACCTTTGACCCCTAACATGGTATATAACTTTGACTCCTCATCCTCATCCATCAGAACATGTGGTATTACCAAGATCCTTTGTATCAGTGTGAACCACAAATTCCGATAGAGAAATAAAGCAAACCGAAAAAAAAAAAAATAGGTAAGAAAAGGGAGCCGTTAAGTTGACCTTTATGCGCGACCGCCCTATATGAAATTTGATCCACAACCTTATCAACCACCACTGTGTAATGTACCCCAAGAAATCATTTGTCTCCGAAGTGGTAACAACAATTGAGAGAAATTAAAGAAATGACGAGCAAGTTAAAACCAAAAACTAAAACTAACAGTCCAACAGTACCAAAAAAAACAAACTAAAAACGTAAGACCTTACATAACCAACAAATAAAATAAATAAACGTAACAAGACCATTCAGGAAAAAGTGATCTCTAGGTCCTCTGCCTGAAACTTTCGTTCAGGCGAGGAGCAAAAAAGAAAGCAAAGGAGCAGGCTAGATGAATCTATAGAATAGGACGTAAGCAAAAATTACATTCACAATCCAAAATGAATACGCACCACGACCAAAAAACAAGTACTGCAAGGGCCAAAAGAGTCAGCATACAGCATTTTTTTGGCAATTTGTAGACTACGTGTAAAAATAAGAGCTAAGTGAATAACAATTGTTATGCTCAACTCTTAATAAAGTACCTTCATAGATTGATGAAAAATTTTTGTGAGGAGGACTCATTAAATTCGCAGAATATATGACGCATTTACGAAAATAAGTCTTACCATAACCAAATCTGCATTTATTGTGACACATTAGGTTTCACATTTGAAATGGATACCCTTGGGTATGAATGCCTATAGATCTCCATAATCGTCACATGCTCATTATACATAGGCAGACTGGACCAATCAAAATAAAAAAAAGGTCAAAAGAATCATGAACTGACCTCTGAGCTGATCCTTTGACTCTGAACCTCCATCCTGGAAGCCACGTTCTTGATGCGCGCGTGCATGTATCAGGATTGTCTAGACGCCTGTCTCCACGTTCCTAGATCCTGCAAGGTGAAACCCTGCAAAGGGTCGTTCATCCAACCTTACCTGCCTGGAACCGACCCATGTGCTCACTTCTTCTTGGTCCGAGCTAAGCGCTGGTCGTCTATTATTCTGTATCAAAGTAAAGTTAATTGAAGAGATTGTTGATATGTTGAATTACGAATAACGAGGAGTCTTCAAGCCAGATCTGTCCTGTTCATATGAATCGTCAACAATTGTGTGCAAGATCAGGCTGTAAACTTTGTGCGGTGTGGTCCATGAGCTCTGCAGATGATTGTGTAAATAAATTTAATGTGACTCTCATACAAATTATAGTTAATTTCCTGTCATGTTCTGGTGATTCTAAAACCTTACAGCACAACCACCAGAGGTC
>CALNVZ010002100.1:12582272-12604595 GCA_940671915.1 Paracentrotus lividus
CATTTTGGTGTGTCACTATATTGTCAAATAAAAAATACTCGATTAGGTGCGTTTTCAAAGTAGCTTTATTGAGTGAAAGCACTCATGGATATGTGTCACTATATAGTCAAAAATACTTGGATATTTGAGTTTGATCACTCATATATGCAAGTTCTCATTTTTTGTGTGTTGGCCTATAAAGACTATTGAAATAGGCTCCTAACACAAACAAAAATATATAGATATAAACATAGTGAAACCAACATAATGTACGTAATTATTTGATTTTGAAACGTATATGGAGCAATTAAAGTTTGAATAGTTACGAAAAAAACAAATTGCAAAATAGGCAACATACACTCACATTAGTTCATATCTAAACATTATACTGTAATGAAATGTATCAAATAGAGCTGCTGAAACTGGGAGGAACATACATGTATATTATGTAACTCAAATAGTCTAAATGAATAAAGAGTGACATGTTTCTATGTTATGACTATGGTATATTGCAATGCTATAAATTGTCTAACCGTTTGAGACCATTAGTAAAAGTGTATTTTGATTGTGCCCCTTGAATTTCATTGGTCAAAGAATTCCATAATGTGGCCCCTTTGTATAAAAATGTCCGCTTTGCAGATTCTGTTTTCGGTTTGATTGTATCAATGCATAGATTTCCACTTCTCGTATTATAAGGTCTCTCTTTGAAAACAAATTTATTACTTAAATATGAAGGGCCATTATTGTTTAGTATATCGAACATCATTAAAGCAATATTCTTTTTCCTTTTCTTTTCGAGTGTATCCCATCCAAGTTTATTTAGATTGTAATTTCCCGACGAATCCCAAGGGGTGTTATTTATAATACGAGCTGCTCGATTTTGAATCTTTTGGAGATTATTTTGAAAGCACTTGCCACAATTTCCCCACACTACATCGCAATATGAAAGATGGGATAATACCAAAGCATTATAAACTAGAAGCATTGTATCTTTATCAACTATATTACGTATCGTTTTTAACATATATAGACCGTTACTACATTTCTTTTGAATAGATTCTATGTGGTTTGTCCATGATAGGTTTTCGTCAACAATTCTCCTAAATGTTTACATTTCGTAACTCTTGTCAGAGGGTTTCCTTTGATGTTAATATTTACGTGCGTATTTTTCAAAGATTTCAAACGATTTTTAGTTCCTAAAATAATATATTCGGTTTTGTTTACATTCAAACTTAACTTATTTTGATCAAGCCATTTTTTTCACATGTAATAAATCTTCATTAATTTTGTTTTCTAAGTCAGAGTAGTCTTTGCTGGCATAGTATAGAATTGTGTCATCTGCATACATATTAATTTTACAATTTTTAAGAACTGTTGGTAAATCGTTTATGTGTAAAATAAAAAGAAGTGGCCCAAGGATGGAGCCTTGGGGAATTCCTGATTTGATGGGTAAAAAGTCAGATGAAATACCATGGATTGTCGTTTTTTTGATATCGTCCATGTACATAACTTATGAACCAATTAATTGTATGTTCCCTAATACCATAGTTTTTTTAATTTTTTAATAATAAATCAAAATCAACGGTGTCGAATGCCTTCTTTAAGTCTAGCATAACCGAGCAGACCACTTTTCCTTGATCAAAGCTCTTTAACCATTCATCTGTAGTATTAAGCAAAGCAGTAGCCGTTGAATGTTTTGGTCGGAAGCCAGATTGATAATCATTAATTAGGTTATTACAATTCAAGTATTCATATAGTTGATCAAAAACTATACGTTCTAGTATTTTCGATAAGACCGGTAAAATTGATATCGGTCTGAAATTACAAGGTTCATTTGTTCCACCTTTGTGTAGGGCGCTTACTCTTGCCTTTTTCCAATCGGTAGGTACACATCCACTCTCAATAGAAACATTTATTATATGTGTTAACGGCTTAACAATACTTGGAATTGCTAGTTTTATCAATTTGATCGGTATCATATCACATCCCATTGCTTTGTCATTTGACAGTTTAAGTAAATGTTTTCTAATTTCACTTTCATTTACTGAGATAAGTTGAAAGTTATTAACGGGGAAAGGAAAACTAGTTTGTGTTTCCGTATAATTTGGTTCAGAAGGTTTTGTGCTTTTTATATTGTTAGCAAGTGTCGGACCCACTTTGACAAAATAATCATTCAAATTTTGTGAAATCTTTTTTGAATCATAAATTTCTGCATTTCCAACTTTCAAATATCGAATTTTAGTATTTTTATTTTTTCTTGGTATTAGTATGTTAAGATTTTCCAAGTTTTCTTGATATTTCCTTGGGAATCCTTAATTTTCTTTTTAAACGTTATTCGTTTATTTTTTCTTATTTTATATGTGACGTAGTTTTTGCTTTTTCTGTTAGCTTTCCAGTTTGAGCGAGTGCGATTTCGCGTCGCTGCTTCTTTCAACTTATCCCTTTCATGTATGAGATCAATTATTTCTGCATTTATCCAAGGTTTTCTATCTCTCTTGATACGGCTTTTCCTGATTGGAGCATGGATATTACACAATGTTAAAAAGTGCGTTTGAAATTCATTTAACGAAGAATCCGCATCAGAACATAAAAACATATTATCCCAATCTATATTTCTTAAGTCATAACAAAAGTTGTTTTCATCTAAATTCTTATAAGTTTTGTATGTCCTATAAACATGCTTTGGGGTTGGCTTTTGGATTTAGTGGTCGCTCATTCCCAAATGAACTACGCCACTCACGACAACTTTCATGCAGTTTGAGGTATAAATCAAGTCAATGAGGGTAGATGAATGTAGTGTAACCCTTGTTGGCTTTTCAATCATTTGGGCTAGAGAATAATTTTGACATATATCCAATAATCGTTTTGTGTAGCAAGATAAGGGTTCTGCAAGTATATTGCAGTTAAAATCTCCTAGAAAAATTATATCTTTTTGTTCATTGTCAGCTTTTACCAAAATATTATCAATAACATTAAATAAATCCATGCTCGATCCAGGGGGTCTATACCATGCCAAAACAATTGTAGGCGAGGAGTTTGGTTGCTTAACTTCAAGAGCCAAAAGTTCAATTTCATTTATCAGGAGGTCCCACGTCCCAAAAATTGAATATTTTTGCCCGTATTCACAAAGGTGTCATAAAGTTAAGCCTCGCTTAAATCTGTGGTTTAACCTTGACTAACAAAATGGGATACAATCTGAGCACAAACCCTGAATCCAGGAAACGTGTAAAGAACGTTGCAACGTAGACTAGACACATTATTTTTTTTTTATCCCATTTTGCTAGCCATAGTTAAACCACATAATTATTTAGGATGTATCTCACTTCGCGGAAACTACTTTGAGACGGATTTAGGACTAATTTAAGACGGTTTTGAAACTTGTCGCGGAGACGTCGGAGACATCTCCTCATTTATGAGTCGCGGAAACTACCGGACGGTTCTTTGAAACTGGTTTGAGACAGTTCTTGAAAATTGTCGAGGAGACGTGGCGAAGACGTCTCTAATACTTGTTATCCGTCGCGGAGACGTCTCCGCGAAGTGAGCTACCACCCTATAGGGTGTTATCTCACTTCGCGGAAGGGTGGTATCTCTCTTCGCGGAAACATCTCCTCGAAGGATAAAAAATAGGCTTTTACAGACGTCTCCACTTTATTTTTTCAAAGACTGTCTTAAAGCAGTTTCAAAGAACCGTCTCAAAGTAGTTTCCGCGACAAAAGCCAAAACCGTCTCACAGTACTCCCAAATCCGTCTCAAGGTATAGTTTCAAAGTAGTTTTCGCGAAGTGAGATACCACCTTAGGATAGTATTAACTTTTGGACACCTTTGTAAATACGGGCCAAAACATATCAATTCTAGTTGTAAACTTAAGGGGAAGAGGGCGCTATCACTCTACGCAAAGCGAACGCGGCCATAGACTTTTTGTATTGTTTGCCACAGTATGTTCTCACTTTGAGCCTTTTCTGATTATGGTCGAGCAACTATCTTTTCGAGACCCAGACATGATATACTTGAATAGTTATATATCATTGCGTAATATGAAATCCGGAGATCTCTGTCAGCAGAAATCTCAGAGCTAACTTATAGCATCGATATCGCGCGAAGTAAAACAAGAAAGGTCCTAGTCGGACTTGTGTCAAAATTTCGGAAATTCGGCACTATCAAGTGCGAACTCTACTAGAGATTTCGTTAGATATAATGTTACGTTGCCAGGGCCGGAGAGATCAAATACAGTCACAATATTGGCCAAATTTGCTCTCAAAATAGCTCATACGCTGTCATAAGGGTCATGCTAATCCTCGTTATTGACGCATAATTATATAGCATCCCCTTTAGGATCCAGGGATCAAGCATGTTTTTAAAAAGACTTAGAATTCGTCAGCTTATCCGGCAATGTCGTACATGTCATCTCGATTGTTAAAAAAAACAGTCCTGTCACTTTGAACATTATCACTAACGTATTTACTCGATTGGGTCAATAGTTATCCGCAATATCACATGCATGATTGAATGTGACGGCGTCTTCGCAAGAGTGTGAACAAGATCCACTATTTATATCATAATCGTTAGGGGAAGTCATCATCTATGTGAAATAAAAGATTGCTGATTACAAACTTTAGCACAATGGTGTTTATAGGGCTTGCCAAAATGAGTCTTTTTCCCCCAATCTGGTCTGAAAGCATCTACCCAGAAACTAGTGATAATAATAGTTTCAACTTATTTATTAATGTAGCCAGGACTAATTTTTCTTCGAAGATGATCGACTGACAATATCATCTTTACGAGACAGGAGAAGCTTTTCTTAGGCCGAGATTTTTGTGCGCTAGATAATTGCATGTCGTTGTCAATGCGGTCGTTTCCGCAGCGTTAGCGCAGGTTTTGTTTTTCAAGGGCGCGTGCAATTTCCACTAAACTCATGAGATGTAATGTATGCGGTTTCCCCACTCACGTCAAATAATGAAGAACGCGTCTTTCTGTTAAGATTTAATGTCATACGTTAGATTTACATTTCACGTGGAGTAGAATTGATATGGACAAAAAGATCATAGCCCCCTTGAAATTTGAGGGGATAAATAAAGGACCTTCATTAAAATCCTTGTCCCAAAAGCAAAGGTATGTTGGCCATTCACCCGGGGGAACATCCAATATAACAGAGATCATTGAGGTGACGTGATGTGACTCCAGGCATTTACAGCACTTTTTTAATCACATTATTTACTAGGTTTTATTAGAATTTGATGTTAACTCAAAGTTCCCTCTTTTTTCCAATTTTTCTTTTTCTTTTTTTTTAAATCTATTTTTTTTTTTTAAATTATCATCACGTCATAAAGACATATATATATCATCATAAAGGACGTATATCATTCATCTGCCACTGACAGATAATTATGATGGGAAGGAAGTTTTTTTATCTTCAATTATGAATAAGGTTAACACCGATTGACACCAAAAGTGTGATCGTTTGACGAATACCCCATGATCACTAAATCGTACCGCGCCAATATTCATTCACTACTATTGGTGAATACACGCTCTGTATATACCCGCTCGTTTGGAGGCAAAAGGTTATACCCGACTGGACCGAAAATTGAAAAGACCACATAAAATGTCAAACGAAAGCTAACCCGGGAAGCTAACTTATAAAAAATACAACGATACCATCTTTAAGTGTTTTCTTTTCTAGATAGTATTTCACCCCCGCCCCCCCCTCAAACTCTCGAAATCGGGAGCTTCTATGTATTTTTTTCCGTCTACGGGCTATAGATTGCTTCAAACAGGTAAGCTTGTCAAAATGGAGTCTTTCTTATAGCAAATCATGCCTGGACCACGTACGTTCCTCCTTGGATCTTGGCGTGCGCAGCCATATTGTGCGGTGGTCACATGTTTGGATTTCCATGGTCACATCACGCTCTTAAGTGAATTATCTTGTCTATCTCTCTCTATGCACGGTTACCAATAACAAATAGAAAGTCGTGACTAGATGCAAGTTGTGTTGTGACGGATTCGGCGGTCTATTGTCCATCTTGTGCGACGAAGGGGTCGTTCATATTATGTTCGTGTTTGTTTTATATTTTGCAACAAAAATGACAGCTCCAAGATTAAGACAAAATAGGTTTAAAAAAATCCACAGATAATGAAACACGAAAATGGCCGACAAGTTGTGGATATACAACCCTTCTACTGTTTGGTATATTGGTGTTTGAAATATACGGGCATTGAACACACAATGTTTGCGTTCCTATGGTCACTTTTAAGAGTGGCACAAAAGTGACGATCTTATTTTTTTTAACTAAACGCAAAATATAGAAATATATTGTGCTTTTAATAAAAATCATAATTGTTTTAATATCTCTTCGCCTGTTTTGAAATTATTTTGAAAATAAATATTTGAAATTTTAATTAGAAAGTTAACTGAAGCGCGATAACCGTTTTGTTGTTTAAGGAAGGATAGTTTTTTTGACTTGAGGGACGCCCCTTTGAAATCAGTGTAAAATACCTATCTGCTTTTTTCAAGCAAATAAAATCGCATAAGATTGCGTAAACAAAGTACATTTTCAATCATTAATGTCAAATGCGTTTATTTAATGATCTTTAATGTTGATATCAAATCAATCGAAATTAAAATTTGGAGTGATGGAAATAACTAATGTAATGTCTAATTTTCCGTTGGGGCTTAATGGCTGCAGTAAACAGGAAAACAATTAATTAAATAAATTGTATTCGAAACTCGCAAAGAAAATAATGTCAGCGTTGCGTTAAGAGGCTATAGTTCCGCGCAGCGACTATCGGCCTAAGTGTTTCTAGTCCATCCGGTGTTTGGTTAATGATATTCACGTGGGTTTTCACAA
Organism: Paracentrotus lividus; assembly: GCA_940671915.1. NCBI lineage: Eukaryota > Metazoa > Echinodermata > Echinoidea > Camarodonta > Echinidae > Paracentrotus > Paracentrotus lividus. The sequence goes on from CALNVZ010002100.1 coordinate 12,589,097, forward strand.
GTGATTATTCCAGGATGTGTCTCCAAGTCAAAAACACTATCCTCCTTAAAACCAAACAACAGGTATCGGTTTCGCAGGTAACGTTCTAATTAACATTTCATATTCTTTTTTTCAAAATAGCATTGCAAAAGGGAAAAGATATTGAAAACTATGATGTTTATAAACCCGGGCAAAATTCGTCGTTTGATTGCAGGCAGGCTTCAAGAATGGCATAAAATAACTTGGAGGCGAAATAAATTCCAAATTGTTTGTCGAATTGGTTTATTTTGAAGTTACACCGCATCTCCTATTCAACGATGCATATGGCAACCATTTTGGCCACTTTTGATGTATTTCGTGTTTTTTTTAAATTTTGCTGTCGCAAGCATCGTCTTCACTCGGCATGAGAAAAACATCTACAACAGAATTACGACCGCTCGCGTTGCACACGAAAAGCTACGTGCGCGCCGCCAACGTCTTAAACGCAACATTGGCGCCCTACGCAGGAGAACACTAACGCATACGGTGAGAAACGAGGTATGCGTGGGACGGCCATTATGACGCGTATTAATGCCGTATGGCATCTACGTCATTCACACCGCGCAACTGAAATAGATTATTTGGGATGAGGCGGGCCTGGGATTTGAGTGTGGATCATCTTTTGTATAAATAACATGGATGATGAAAAATGAGTTTTATTTTTTACGTATAGCCTATACCCACCTAGCTTTCCCTCGGTAATGGTATTCACTCCTATCGAGATCTTTTAAACGCAGATTGTCGTTTTGGCCCTCGATGGAGGAACCGCGTGTTTGTTTGCTTGGAAATGGGGCTACAAAAGAATCGCTAAGGGCAACTTCCCGGTTTCATGAAACGATGACATCATCATGTTGCTCGCTCATTTTTACACGGGCATCCTCCAACGTGACAGTAGAGGATGACATGTTTGCACGCTGACGGTGAATGGAATAACATTTCTAGAATGAATTTCCTGATCATGATGGCAATTTCGTCATGTGATCTTTTCAAAATCATAATTTTGTGAGACGTCTCTACAGGAAATTAAAGAAATATGAAATAATCAAATCCATTCTTCATGACACAAATTTAACTTCAATATTTTTTTCTAAAATGTATTTATTAATAAGAAATATATACTCTCATTATGAATCATTAAAAATATGTATAATGTTTAGCATTGGAAGGTTTCACGGTGCAAAAAGTATTCTTTCTTGAGGTAATGAGTGGTCCTGAAAAGGATTATACCCACTCTCAACATTTAGTTGAGCATGTTTCTCATCGTGTTCAGGAGAATGAGTCAAAGTTGTATAAAAAAATGTAAATAACTGTATTTACTATAGTGGTTGTATTATTCACATCTCCCATATACGTGTAATTCCTTATATTATTTCTCTGACATAAGTCTTTTGCGAAATGCACTTAATGTTTATTTTAATAGTTTAACGTAAACTTTGATGTAATTTAGTCTTTTTAACCACACATATTTTTAATTTCATCTTAATGACTCCCTTGTAAAATCAGCATATCATTCTTAACCCCACTGCTTTTAAAGACAACGTTAAAGAAATGACATCTTTAAACTTTTTGCGATCTTTTTTCATTTCGGTTACATTCTAAATGCACCATCAAACTCAAGTGCCACTGGCAAATAACATACATAACAGATGTAGAGTCCCTTCATACTGCTGCATACTGCCGTCTATCGACTAAAAAGTACCAGGCGTTGGGTATGAGTATGAGTATGTGATTTTATTTTATTTTATTTATTGTTTCACATTCCACAAGAATACATTTCATAAAATCAGTAAGATTAAGCATGGTGACAAAATAACAATTATTACATGATAAGGCATAACGTGAAATATGAGGAACCTATTAAAAAGCAAGCTTTAATAATATAGGTTCCCACAGACGAAACCAATAATATTAACGCAATGCAGTCAGACAAAATAAAGACGTGATTTAAAACGAAACGTACTGAAAGTTGATTACAACCGCTTATCATGTGTGATAAACATAGATAGTGAATAAAGGGAACCACACCTAATCTTTTACTACATTAGTGATACTATCCGAGTGTAATAATAACTAGCAAAGAAAATCCCATCGACATTGAAAAAAATTAAGATAGTCATGATAGTACACGAAAGTATAAATAAATTGATTTCGTAGAGTTCCATCATTGTCATATTTTGACGATTGCATATTTATTTATAGAATTATATATATTCCCCCCTATTCAACATACTAGTATACCGAGCATATACAGTTAGTTAACAACCAAAATATGATTGGGCACACATTCATCCATGTTGAAAATTGTATATATACCACCCCCTCCCCCCCCCCGGGCCAGTGAGGGTCGGTGAAGGACTAACATTCCACGATACTTGTTCTTATTTTAGAAATCTATTTCATAAAAGTTTATAGATAATTTTATACTGTTGGTGGGTATAATGCGATTTGGCGTAAATGTTCGTTACGTCTGTTATAGGAAATACAAAATATTCATGCATTTAGATGTCTTATTATCGGGCCCACATGGAGTATATCAATGATTTATGTACCGTAGAGAGTCCTGCTATGATGACGCCATACCCTAACCGGCTACACACACCCACATAACACTGACAACTGATTGGGTGCTGCTGGTTTTCCGAAGGTTCGTTTGTCCGAAAATGAAATAGGGTTCGCTATTCCGAAAGTTCGTTAGTTTGGAAATTAAATAGGTTTCGTAATTCGGACGTTGTTATTCCGAAGGTTTTTTTTTCGGAGGTTCACTGTTCCCAAGGTTCGTCGGTCAAAAAATGAAATAGGATTCTTTGTTACAAAGGTTCGTTTATCCAAAGATTCGTTCGTCCAAAAATGAAATAGGGTTCATTGTTTCGAAGGTTCGCTTCTCCAAAAATGAAATAAGATTCGGTGTTTGGAAGGTTTGTTGGTCAAAGAGTGATAATGGATTTGTTGTTCCAAAGTTTCGTTTGCCCGAATTTGTTCTTTTGTCCAAAAAAAAAAAAAAAAAAAAAAAAAAAAAAGAAAGAAAAAGAAATATGATTCGTAAGTCCGAAAAATAAGATTAGATATAGGTTCATTCGTCAGAAAATGAAATAGGGTTTGCAAATTCAGTATTGAAATTAGGTAAACGTTATTCCAAAGGTAATTTGGTCCGAGAATGAAATACATTTCGCATGTCTTACGAATCCTATCAAATTTTCGGACCCACGAACCCTTTGTCTTTTTCGGACCTACGATTACGAACCATATATTATTTCGGACCAACGAACCCCATTTCATTTTCGGACAAACGAAGTCTATTCCTTTTTCGAAACAACGAACCTTTGAACTACTGTATAAAGTGCTCGAACAAGCTCATTCAATTTTCGGACAAACGAACCTCTCTTCATTTTCGGACATAAGTACATTAACTTTAAGTAGGTTTATAGGAAATGTGCGAGTACGGACAATAGAACTCTCTCCTTTTTGTTTTCGATTTGTGGTTTCGTGGTGCTTGGTAAACTTCTTAAAGCAGTAAATAGAGGACAAAGTACTTTTGTCTTTTATGGCCAAGAAATACAATTTGAAGTGGAAAACGGTTTTGATCATAAAGATATCTTCGAGTGATAGGTAGAAATGCGTTACATCTGTGTAAAAGCATTTGCACTAAACCTTAGCAGACACATGGGTGTCGATTGTGGGGGGGATGGGGGGGATGGTGTGTACAATCATCCCCCCCAATATTTTGATATCAAGAAAATAAAAAATATCATATTGTATGCATATAAATTTACCAATTACAAATTCGTTATCATATAAAACCCTTTAATGACATTATTATATTATGTTGCAGTCTAAAATGCATGTTTCTGACATTCAAAAATCCAAAATTTTCTCACTCTTTCGTTAATCTTTCTCGTGTGTGCCTGATATATTTTAGTAATCATGTAATACACAAAACACCGTGTAGATAATGCAAGCGTAGATGTTTCACTATTCACAATTGAAGAAAAAAAAATAATTCTAATCGATGATAATCAGGGGCACCAAGTAAAACTGAAGGCATAAGTATTCCCCCTCAAATATCCACGATGGTTTTGATAAAATAAATATGAAAAATAAAGAGTCTGTAACGCTTATCTCGGCTCTTCATCGACAAGGTAACATTTTTTGGACTCGGACCATTGTTTATATAATACACTTCCACTATTCTCCGGAGGCTAAATGCCCTCTTTTCAAATTAGTCGCTACCTTGCTCTCAAATTTCAGATAACTGTTAAAAATTGCCTAAAAATTTTCAGCTCGCGCTTCGCGCTCGCATAATATAAGATAGTGCAAACTGCACTTGATTTTTTCATCTTTTATGCATATGTATTAACGTCACGATGGTACGTTTAAAACACAAACTCCCTCCCCGTCAGGGGATTCTTCATCAGGTCACTATTATTGAGAAAAATTTTCAGCTCGCGCTTCGCGCTCGCATAATATTACCCTAACTGGAATTCGTCCATATTCATATAAATTTGCGTTTGTTGGCATTACGTCATGATGTTCCGCTTCTAATCACCAGTTAAAGCCCCCTGGCCCTCCATCATGCTTGTAACTCTACAAATACCATGTCTCAGTTCAATAATTGAGAAAATTTTAAATTACAGCCCTATGAATTCGACAATATAATAGTGCTCGTATGCATAATAATGTACATTTGTGTATATCTATAGACATTACATCATGATGGCCCCCTTAAATAAACCAGATAAAGCCCCTTCCTCGTTTTGCGTTCGCTTTATTCTACAATATAATGTCCCATTTCATGTCACTATTATTAAGAAAATTTTCAGCTCGCGCTTCGCGCTCGCATAATGAATTTGAAAATATGTTCTATAGTAGATACTCACATGCATGCATGTGTGTGTTATCTGTAGCCGTTAAATCATCATGGTCCCCCTTTAACAAACCAGTTAAAGCCCCTTCCTCGTTTCGCGCTCGCATTATGCTACAAATGCACCCTTTTATGTCTCTATTATTGAGAAAATTTTCAGCTCGCGCTTCGCGCTCGCATTATACAATAGGCCTACATTTTGTTCAATATTTATATGCATGTGTGTATACAAGCATTACCCCGCCCCTAACAATGGACACTGCGATCATATACTAGTATACCATCATATGTGTCACATTGAAGAAAAGAGGAAATATCGACGATCATCCCCCCCAATCGCCAAAACAAATCGACACCGTTGGCAGACAGATGATACATATTTTTGAAATAAAATGATGCTCCAGATTTTATGGTAGTTGTTCCAGTATGAATAAAACTTGGCGAATGTGAAACTTTTTCTTTTAAATTGCAATTAACTCCTTTCCCCCTTATGAGAGAAATAGAGAGGAGAGAGTGAGAGAGATCATGATACTCAGATTTTATATTACAAAGCTGGCGCTAAAGAAAGATTATAGTGACGAGGGAGAAAATTCACTTCATCATAAAAACACCTGTGCCGACTTATGTTCGATCCAGTAGAATGAATGAAAAGAAACATTTAATCGACCGACCGATTTCTGCTGAAATAGAACAAAAACAAGTTGCAGTGCCCATTCTCCAGCTTATTAGAATTATACTATTTCCTCTTTTTATACCGTCTGTAATCCAGACGTGTTTTATTCAAAGTATGTACTTTTTCATGTTTTCTTGAGGGCATTCGATCTTTGTTGTATTTATTAGTATTTGTAAAGGCATTCCTAATGGATGTCGGGGGTTCTAGGACAATTACACCCTGGACAATCACCCCCGGACAATTACCCCCGGACAATACTACTAACCCCCCCCCGAGACATTGACCCCCCGGGACCAATCACCCCCGGACAATTACCCCCGAGGACGTACCGGATTGGACAACCCCCGGAACAATTACCCCCGGACAATAACCCCCGGAAAATTACCCCCGGACAATAACCCCCGGACAATTAGCCCCTCATTGGCATTGATGTTGGAATCAAGCGGCGCCATTCTGAGTCTCGTCCGTTGTCGCAGGTTTTTGAATTATTTTCTGCTTGATGTTATCTTAATGACTTTCTCTTTCTCTTCCTCTATTATATTTTTCTTTTTCCTTTTCTCTTTCTTTCTCTCTCTCTCACTTTCTTTCCTTTTTTTCGTTGCTTTTTCCCTTTTTTCCCTTTTCGCCTTCTGCGCCTATATGCATCAGAAAATATTTAAACTGGCCCTCATATATCCTTTTTTTTTCTGTAGAAAAATAGAGTTGAACAATTCTGAAAGTTACACTATAAACAAAATCATCACATAATAGGTTGAATATTCTCTGCGATTATCTCTGACATCTCTGATTCCAATTGATCTTATATTTATTTATTTTTGTTTCGCCTGAACGAAGTTCGGCACAGACCTAGTAATCACTTTTCCTGTTAAGGCGTCATCACACCGAGTCCGGTCCGGGTCACGGCACGGGCCCGTTCCGGTTCAACAATGGGCAAAAACGGTCAAAATGAATTGGCCGTGGACTATTGCAATGAGACTGGTCACAACAAACACGGGCTGGGCCGTACTAGCCGGAACGGCCACCGGTGCGGTTTTTATGGGATCGCTCTTGGAGCGATTTGAGACGGTTTGCCGTTCCGGTCACCGGACCGGACTCGGTGTGACGAGGCCTTTAGTCTGTTGGTCTGTTAGTCTGTTAATGAAAATATCAAAGTTTTTAGTTTTTGTTTAACTTGCCTCATTTCTTTATTTCTGCCGCATTTTGTGTTCACACTTAGTCAAATGATACTTGGGTAATAACAAATATGTGTCCGATAAGGATGATGGGATCAACGGTCATCTAGCGGGTCAAAGGTCAATGATTACGGGCCATTGTTAACAAAAATGTTTTAAAGTTTTGTTTACTTGTCATCATTTCTTTAATTTCTCCATCAATTGTGTTTCACACTTGGTACAAAATGATTCTTTGAGGTACATACCCACATCGTGTATTTTTGAAGGAATGTAGATCAAAGGTCAGATAGGGGTCAAAATGGCTCAACTTAAAGTCGCTTTTCTTAAACTTTTAATTTAACTTTCACTCATTTTGTAGCACAGTTTTGTTTCACGGCCAGTGGTATAAAATTATCCTTGAGTTAATACTTGATTTGAACAAGTGATGAGTCAAAGTCATTATAGGGTCAAAAGGTCATTAAAGGTCAAAAGGTCATATTGCGTTTTATTGATAGCGAAATCAGCGAGACTCATGGTTCACGCGAACAGACCTTGTTTTGTTTATTTTTCAACGAAAAATCAAGGAAAATAGATAAACCCTTGGTCTGAGCCATGGTTTAAGGCGCGCAAAAAAGCCATAATTAAAACTCTATAAATTACAGATAAAGTGAAAGTGATAAACTAATAGCCCAATAATAAAATTATGCAAAAATAAGTTAATCGTAAAATTAAATTGTCATACATAAGTTATTTTTCACTTTATATTGTTAATTTATGGAGTCATTAAGAATTATGGCGCGCCCACGTGATTTGCAGAAATCCCACTGTCGGGAATATGAGGGCCAAGTTTAACATATTTAATGATGCAAATGCGTATTCAAATGGGGGGGCTGGGGCGCAAGCCCCCCCCCATTTTCATGGCGCAGAAGCGCGCTGCTAAACAAACAAAAATCGGTGGGGAAAGGAGGGTGGGGAGTTGTGGGTCGAATGCATAGTCGGGAGGAATGACGATGCAGAAGGTAATGCGGTTGCCGAACCCTCCATTCCACTAACTGTCCTTCGTAAGTATTAATCCTACAATTTGCCACGACTTGACCAGTAAGGTAAATGGTATTCGCTGTAGGAGAAATTCATCGAATGCCTAAAGCGCCCTTTATTAGTGCAGGCAATGCTATGCTGGTAATAATATTAGCTGCCCACTGAATAGTTACGTAGATATCGGCGTTAATTATAAATGCTTAATATTCATTGTTATATATAATGGAAAGGGGAAAAAGAGGGGAAAAGGGAAAAAATAAGAAATTAGATAGAGAAAACGGGAGAGAGACGAGATAGAGAGAGAGAAAGGGAAAGATAAAGAGAAAGCGCATTAAGATGAGATCCAACAAGTAGAAAAATAATTCGAAAGAACTTGCTACAAGGCGAGACTCCAACAATTGGGCGCTGCTTAGATTCTAACATCAATTGCCAGTGGAGGGGAGAGGAGGGGGTAATTGTCCGGGGTTAATTGTTTCTCGTGTAAACTGTCCGGGTAAATTGTCCTTGGGGTAATTCGTCCGAAGGGTAGTTGTCCGGCTGTAATTTATCCGGGGTATAATTGTCCCTGATACGGGAGTGTCAGAATTTCAATTAAAACTGGCTCTCATATTCGTTTATGTCTTCGCGGAAACTTTGTCACGTGATACGTCGGTCGGAGGAGGAACGGAGACGTATCGCGAACTACACAGAAGAACTTGAGTAAGTAGCGAGAATGTCAGTAAGAGCACAAGCCATAGTTTTCGAGTCTCCGCAGACATTGATGCATTCAGTCGCTACGATGTCTCCGCCGTGGAAATGCCCTGTTACAAGCCGATTATATCATTTTACAGACTAACATAAACGGCTCCCCGAACTGATGACATAATTCCGTCTACATTATGTGAAGTGATATGATTTAAAAATTTCAACAACGATGATCACTTTATGATGCCAATAAGGGTCACAGAAAAAAGTAAACCCAACCTTAATGAGAGCTCGTATTAAAATCTTGATGCTTAATTTTTATTTCACCCACAGATACAAAACTTATACATGTGCTGTTATGGATGACTGATCACTCAAAAACCTCTGTCTGCTATGTACCAAGTTTTGATCGAAGCAACCCTGGGTATATATGATCATTAATTCAATTGATCGAGGTAAGCCTTCCATTCATAAGGACCAAAATGTTTCTTGGACTTTTGATAATGCAGGGTTGCTTTTGCCCAAATTTTGACAAGTCAATTTTCAAACTCGTTTTTTGAAAGCCCAAGTGCTCAGTCTTCCGTCACAGCACATGTATAAATTTGCGTACCACAGATAGAAATAAAAATCAATGTCACATTTATAATTTTGATAGGATGCTCTCAAATTTGGGTGGGGTTTGGTTTATTCTGGGCGCACTGTATAGGCAGTATGGGATATTAGTGATGTAACTATAAATGTAACGACAAAAGCACAAAGTGCTTATCCATTTCCGTCTATTTGCATGAAAAAAAATAATTCCCTCATATTTTTCTTCTGGCACATTATGGAAATCAGAATAATACTCTAAATACCAAGCCGTCGTGAAGATTACCTTTGTTTCGTTTGTACTTACCCTTCAATTCATTAGGATTTTTAAAGAGAGATTTAAGTGTTTATATAAAAATTGATCTTATAAATCTTATCCAAAAGTGAATTTTTTAGTTCTTACTCCACTATCTTTCTCTGTATTTCTCTTCGTTTCTGTTTCTCAAAACCCTTTATAGATGTATATCTTAATCGTATTGGGCTTAGTCCATAATCCCTCTATCTTCACTTATTCACGGCCATCCTCAAACCATCCCCTCTCTATCTCTCTGCTCTCTCTCTCTCTCTCTCTCTCTCTCTCTCTCTCTCTCTCTCAATATTCCCTCCCTTTTCCATTTCCCGACCCCTTTCTTCATGATTTATTCCTTCTAGATCAATCAATCCATATACACAATTTATCTTTTACTACACACATTTTTCTCGTTCTATTGATAGCGATACAAATAATTATTTTATTTCATACTTTGATAGCCATTCATTTTTGTAAAAACAAGTTCATTTATTTGATTTTCGTTTGCTACTCTGCTGTTTCTGTAGTAAGCGTGTGAAGGCGTGTGATCATGGTGACTTGCATCAATGTTTCATTTTTATAGAAAATTTTTGGGATTGCTGAATGTTGATTTTTTCATATCAGGTTATTGTTCAATGATTATTTATATTTATTTCATGAATTGTGAAATTATGAGAATAATCTTTACAGATATTTTTATTTCTCCCTTTTTTTTTCGTTTTTTTTTTTTTTTTTTTTTGGGGGTCACATGTGACCTCAGTTGCATGATCAAAGGTAAGCTTCATACTGCATTCCATGTAGATCTAATGAGTGCAAGAAGACAAGCGGACCATCTGAAAAACACTTAATGTTAAAATAATAGAAACTTCGGTCTGTCCCCACCCTTTTCAAATTATCATAGTCATATTCAGACTAAGTGAATTTTGATGTGGCGCTGTGCCTTTGAACAATGCAAATTAGGATCTGAAAACAACACACAAAGGCTTGTTTACAATACAAACAATTATTTAAGTACAAACATTATGTGATCCAGTTTTCTTACGCTGAATAATTGAGCTAACAGGAATTTGCACGTATGGACTATGGTGCTTTAAATGCCTCTTATTCTAATTACCAATCACTTTGTCATATTTTTTTTTTGCTTAAAGTAATTTTCATGGGCTACTCTAACATGGCATATAAAATACAGGTAATTTTGATTTGGTTATTTACCTTGAAATGTTGAATTTAAGGCACTTGGGTCGTGTCACTCACATTTGGGATGTCGTGTCACTCACGACACATAGAGTGGACCATTTTCCACAGAGAGGGAATGATTGAATAAACACAATAAATGTCAGAGAGGACACTATTCATATACATATAACAAGCACTTATGTACCCTTAGAGATCTACTTGGGCACAAATCCAACATAACCGATGATGGTCAAAAACCCATGTCTTTTTTCTGTCGTGTCACTCACGCACTGTTTTTAATCATAATTTCCAGGACCAATTGTAAAATTTCAAATCCACTGTGTAATGACCGTATCAGGACAATTACCCCCGGACAATTACCCCCGGACAATTACCCCCGGACAATTACCCGATTACCCCGCGGACAATTACCCCGGACAATTACCCCCGGACAATTACCCCCGGAGCAATTACCCCCCGGACATTACCCCGGACAATTACCGCAACCCGGACAATTACCCCCCGACAATTACCCCCGAAATTACCCCCCCGAGGACAATTACCCCCCGAGGACAATTACCCCCCGAGGACAATTACCCCCGGGCAATTACCCCCGGACAATTACCCCGCACCGGACAATTACCCCGAGGACAATTACCCCCGAGGACAATTACCCCCGCGGACAATTACCCCCCGGATAATTACCCCGAGGACAATCACCCCCGGACAATTGCCCCCGGACAATTACCCCCCGAGGACAATTACCCCCGGACAATTATCCCCCGGACAATTACATCCCGGACAACTACACCCGAGGACATTTCCCCCCCCCCTCCACTGGCAATTGATGTTGGAAATCAAGCAGCACCCATTCTGAGTCTCTCCTGGTGTCGCAAGTTTTCGAATTATTTTCTACTTGATCTTATCTGAATGGCTTTCTCTTCTCTTCCCTTTCTCTCTCTAATTTTCTATTTTTCCCTTTTCCCCCCTTTCAATTAATAATAACGCCGACTATTAGTAAACTATCCAGTGGCGCAGCTAATATTATTACCCGGCAATAGCCATAAGCTGCCCTAATAAAGGGCGCTTTAGGCATTCAAGGAATTTCTTCCTACGGTACCCATTACCTATTGCTTGAGTAAAGTCTGGCAAATTGTAGATAATATCTTACCAAGGACATTAATGGAATGGAGGGGATTCGAACCGCGTACCTTGTGATCGTCAGTCCGCCGACTTATCCATTCGACCACACAACATCCAACCCCCTCCTTTCCCCTTTTTTGTTTGTTCAGCAGCGCTTTTTGCGCCATGAAAAAACATGGGGGGGGGCTTGCGCCCCAAGCTCCCCCCCCCGTTTATATACGCATATATGCATCAGAAAATATGTAAAACTGGCCCTCATATTCCCGACGGTGGATTCTGCAAAATCCATGGGCGGTCATCAGGGCCATAATAATCAATTATTAATGACTACATAATTTAAACAAATAAAGTGAAAATAACTATGTATGATATTAATTTTACGATTAATCTTATTTTTACATAAATTTATATTGGGCTTTAGTTTATATTTCACTTCATTTTGTTAATTAAGGAGTTATTAATTATAGCCTTTATTGCCGCCTTAGAAACCATGGGTTCAGACTATGGTTTTATCTATTACCTGATTTTTCGTGAAATTAACAAACAATGTGGTTCGCGAACCACGAGTCTTGCCTGATTTCGCATATCAATAAAACCACGCAATATGATCTCTTGGCCTCTTAAGTGACCTTTTGACCCTATATGACCTTGGACATCATCATTCTTATCAACGCACAAGTGTATTAACCAAGGATAATTTAATACCAGGGGTGAACAAAACTGATGCTATAAAAAATGAGTGAAATTTAGTTAAACAAAAAGTTTAAGAAAAGACGATTTAAGTTGACCTTTTGACCCTATATGACCTTGGATCTCATCATCCACATCAACACACATGTCGGTATTAACCCAAGAATCATTTGTACGAAGTGTGAAAAACAATTGATGGAGAAATAAAGAAATGAGAGCAAGTTAAACAAAAACTTAAACATTTTTTGTAGCATGCATGGCCTCTTATCATTCGACCTTTTGACCCTAGATGACCCTTGACCCCATCATCCTTATCAACACATATTTGTGTATTACCTAAGTATCAGTTGTACTAAGTGTTAACACAAATAATGCAGAAATAAAAGAAATGAGAGCAAGTTAAAAAAAACTAAACTTGACATTTTCTTAACAGACCAGCAGACAAACAGGACTAACAGGACAAAGTGATTACTAGGTCTCCTGCCGAACTTCGGTCAGGCGAAACAAAAATAAGAAAATAAGATCAGTCGAATCAAAGATGAATCAGAGATATTCAACAATTGTGATTATTTTGTGTATAAATCGTCTCCTTATATGAATGTTCATTTTTTTACCTATGAAAACAACAGGAAATACGAGGGCTGGTTTACATATTTTCTGATGCATAGGTGCAGTAGAGAAAAGGGAAAAAGGGAAAAAGCAAGAAAAAAAAAGAAAGAAATGAGAGAGAGAAAAGAAAAGGAAAAAGAGAAATATAATAGAGGAAGAGAAATAGAAATCATTAAGATAAGATCAAGTAGAAAATAATTCGATAAAATGCGACATCGGGCGAGACTCAAATGGCGCCGCTTGATTCCAACATCAATGCCTGTGAGGGGGTAATTGTCCGGGGTAATTGTCCGGGGGTAATTGTCCGGGGGTAATTGTCCTCGGGGGTAATTGTCTTCGGGGGTAATGTCCGGGGGTAATTGTCCGGGGGTAATTTCCGGGGTAATTGTCCGGGGGTAATTGTCCGGGGGAATTGTCCGGGGGGAATTGTCCTCCGGGGTAATTGTCCTCCGGGGGTAATTGTCGCGGGGGTATATTGTTCCGGGCGGTAATTGTCCTGGGGGGGTAATTGTCCCCGGGGGGGTAATTGTCCGGGGGTAATTGTCCGGGGGTAATTGTCCATAGAACCGTAATGACACATGCCACTCATACATTATACATAATATGGTAGTTATGATCAATTCATAACCTACAAGTGCAAAGATATGCGCCCTTCTATATCAGTCCAAATGTCATGTCACTCACATTTGAATATGACCCATAGTTAGTGCAGTATACACTGTTAGAAAAAAATTAAACAATTGTTTTAAAATCTTAAACAACTGCGTGTTAACCGTGAATCGCACAGCGTTGTTTAAAAAGTAACAACCTGTAGTTGTTTAAAACTTTAACACTCTTGTTGTTTAAAAGTTTAACAACCTGTTGTTTAATGGTTGTTTAAAATATCAACATAATTGTTTAACGCTTCTTTCCAAAAATAAAGCGCTCCAACTTTTGGTTAACGCGGCCGGGTATCGAACTCACGACCCTTCGATTATAAGGCAGACGCTCTACCCACTGAGCCAACACATCTGTTTACACTGTCTTATTTAATGTGTGAGGCAAAAGTCCTTCGCCATGATTGAAATATTGCGCGGATTTACCTTGCATGTAACGAGTGATGCCATTGGCTCATGACTAACACGTGACATTGCCTCGGCCTGTTTAAACCAAACTGTTTATATCTAAACTCTATAATCTCATAAACAGGTTTTTTTTTTTAGGCTATAAAACCTCGCTTTTCCAGTTTTAAACAACAATGTTTAAATATTCAACAGAATGTTTAACTTTTAAACCAACATTTTTTTAAACAGCGAAATTTTTAAACCGCGTTCTAACAGTGTAACAGACAGAACCTATATACAGGCTCTATCGTACATGTTCTCCCCATGCATTCGCTACTCGAATATTCACAATTCGCGGAGTCGTCTCTGCGACTTCTCCTGAAGACTAGAACCTAGTCTTTGAATTCTCAGGCAGGACTAATATTTCGCCAACTTGGGAGGCGTCTCTGAGACCTTCCTGAGACCAATGAGACGTTGCAGTGAAGTTCCCGGGACTTCTGAGTGAATGGGTTGACATGTTTGGAGAAGCTGCGGAGACTGACGGAGAGAGAGCAAGCAATAGTTCTTGTTGTTGTTGTTGTTATAGTGTGTGTGTTGTGTTGTGTGTTGTGTGTGTGTGTGGGTGTGTGTGTGTGTGTGTTTGTGTGGTGTGGTGTGTGGTGTGTGTGTGTGTGTGTGTGTGTGTGTGGGTGTTGTGTGTGTGTGTGTTGTGAGAGAGTGTGTTTTTGTCTTCTGAGTCGCGGCGACTAATCGGGACAACGTCTCAGCAAGGGAGAAACCGCCGCGGATCGTCACCTGATGTGATGTGAAGAAAACTCATTCTTGAGTGACATCGCTGTGGTAAAAGGAGCTACAAATAACAGTGGCTTCTTTGGTAAAGGTAAACCCATCTCACTTTGGCTTTCTTTGTGTCAAATCGTCAATCATTATCTCCCCTTCTTCCTTTCATGCTTTCTCTTTCATTTTACTCCTCTATGAATACAGGATTTGATTTTGATGTAACATTAATGGCGTTCAGATAAATCTGTCTACTACCTTATTTTAATTTCATGTATCCTTTTCAAACAAGGGTTGTTCAGCTTACCAGACATTTAATATCGTTTCTATGATAGCAAAAATACTAAATATATGCGAAATAGAATCAAAGTGCAGTTCATTCACTCAGTACACCTTTAATAGAGGTCCTTAACAGCTGTCATAAGGACAGGTCCGAAGGAAAGATACATCCATAATTTTGAATATAATTATTAGAGGTTGGAGTTGGGTCCAAGGAGATTCAGATCTGCCAAAGGAAAGATACGAGAGGCATTTCGGTATGAAAGCATGTATATTCAAAAATCCTCCCCGGTTAAATCTGTCCCGCCTTAAAAGGGGTCAGACTGACCCAAGACACAGGTAACTTGTACACGTCCAGGATCGCTTCAAGTTTAAAAGGTCAGATTTTCGAGAATTGTTTGATATATATTGATAACTTATTTCAATATCACTTAGTCTAATACTCCTAAAACTCTTGAATAGTTCGAATGTCATATTATAGAC
>CALNVZ010002100.1:12604620-12614746 GCA_940671915.1 Paracentrotus lividus
GAAGAGAGTGGAGAGAGAGCAAGCATAGTTCTTGTTGTTGTTGTTGTTTATAGTGGTGTGTGTGTGTGTGGTGTGTGTGTGGGTGTGTGTGGTGTGTGTGTGTTGTGTGTGTGGTGTGTTGTGTGTGTGTGTGTGTGTGTGTGTGTGTGTGTGTGGGTGTGTGTGTGTGTGTGTGTGTGTGTGAGAGAGTGTGTTTTTTGTCTTCTGAGTCGCGGCGACTAATCGGGACAACGTCTCAGCAAGGGAGAAACGCCGCGGATCGTCACCTGAATGTGATGTGAAGAAAACTCATTCTTGAGTGACATCGCTGTGGTAAAAGGAGCTACAAATAACAGTGGCTTCTTTGGTAAAGGTAAACCCATCTCACTTTGGCTTTCTTTTGTGTCAAATCGTCAATCATTATCTCTCCCTTTTCCTTTCTGCTTTCTCTTTCATTTTACTCTCTATGATATACAGGATTTGATTTTGATGTAACATTAATGGGTTCAGATAAAATCTGTCTACTACCCTTATTTATAATTTCATGTATCCTTTTCAAACAAGGGTTGTTCAGCTTACCAGACATTTAATATCGTTCTATGATAGCAAAATACTAAATATATGCGAAATAGATATCAAGTCAGTTCATTTCACACTCAGCTACAAACCTTTAATAGAGGTCCTTAACAGCTGTCATAAGGACAGGTCCGAAGGAAAGATACATCCATAATTTTGAATATAATTATTAGAGGTTGGAGTGGGTCCAAGGAGATTCAGATCTGCCAAGAAAAAGATACGAGAGGCATTTCGGTATGAAAAGCATGTATATTTCAAAAAGTCTCCCCGGTTAAATCTGTCCCGCCTTAAAAGGGGTCAGTACTGACCCAAGACACAGTAAGCTTGTAACACGTCCAGGATCCGCTTCAAGTTTAAAGGTCAGATTTTCCGAGAAATGTGTTTGATATAGATTGATATACTTATTTCAATAATCACTTAGTCTAATTTATCCTAACTCTTGAATAGTTCGAATGTCATATTATTGTATAGGCTTTGCATTTTGTTGCAAAGAGAAATTTTCAAACGAAAATGATTTTGCAGTCCAGGGCCAAATCGATTCTTTTTAAGGGAATCATACAAAATTCATTACGAGCACTCTCATAGCACTTTGTCATGTTTCATTTTAGCTTTTCATTCAAATATAAATGTCTTCATCATCGCACTTCAAATCATCTTCAGAGTTCATCGCTTCCTCTAATTGGAAATGTGCAGCAGACAAAGGATAAACTTACATGATACAGATTTGATTGATTGTACCGTATCATGCAGTCCAAGACATTTTAAGTGGGTACAGTTAAAGCTTTTATATCACATGAATCCTATCCATTGTGGAATAACTATATTTCATTGACAAATTTACAGCGTCGTCTATAATTATAAAGCCAGCTCAAATAACTAATGAATAATATGAGATTTCATTTCATTTTCGCGATGTTCGTAGAGTGATGAGAGAATTTGTGACGGATGTCAAGCTTTATAATAGGCTAGGCCTATCTCCATCTCGCCATATTGGACCGAAATTCACGAACCGCTGCACAACTTTTAGCCAGGGCATAACGATTGTCCACTGTTTCAATGCGCAGACTTCCAATGCTTAACAGCGGGCAATCTTTGAGCCCGGGTGTTTCGATTTGCTACCCATGGAGAAAAGTTTTCGTATGTTTTAACACGAGCGATGCAGCTCATTGTTCTGAAGGTTCTTTGTCCAAAGGTTTGATGTTCCGAAGATTCGATTGTTCGAAAATTAAATAGGGTTCGTTGTTCCGATGTGTCATTTGTCCGAAAGTGAAATAAGGTTAATTCGACTGAAATTGAAATAGGGTTTCATTGTTTCGAAAGCTTCATTTGTCCGAAGGTCACGTCCGAAATCTTCCAATGATCCCTATTTCATTTTCGACTAATGATCTATTTTATTTTCGGACGAAGGATCCCATTTCATTTTCAAGAGGAATGAACCTTCGGACAAACAAATGTTCGGAATAACGAACCCGATTTCATGTTCGACAGACAAACGCGATTTTATTTTTTCGCAAGAATAACTTTCGGATTAAATGCATAAAATGATAAGAAGGAAATAGGAAATTTCCGGGTCGGACAACTGGCGAACTTTCGCGTAAGTAACGAACCCTGTCAGGACAAATGAACGCTTCGGAATCATAGTGAGGTTTAACCTGGAAAAACAGTGGACAATGTTAGCCCGGGAGAAATTTTATCGCGTTCGTGAATTCGGGCCATACATAGATTCTCACATTATGGATTATTTTGGATCAGGTAGATTCAGGAGAGAGATAAGAAAAAGAAAGACTATTTCAGAAATACAATTTCCAATTGAAACAATCGCATTAAAAGCATAGTGTGTACTTTTAGTGGTTCCATTCTAAAGTCAGTTTAAACTTAATTTCAGTCTGGGTTAATAGGGGTTTGTTCAAAACTGACTTTAATATAAAATTGATATTCATTGCAAAACACAAAATAAACACAACACAAAAAGAAAGTTCCCCCTATTTCAGATATCAATAATTTTTTAACCAGGAGGAATGTAAAAAATCGAATTATATGTCCATGTAGGGAATTTAATTAGCCACAATGAGAACGAATTTTAGGAAAAATCATCTAGTCATGCTTCAGTGAGTAATAGTTGTATGCAAAAATTTCATTTTTTGAAGTTCGCAAGCCTAAAATGGCAACTTTGATTCAATGATAGCGGACCCATTGTCAGATTTTAAACATTTTACACGTCAGAATGTATGCAAAACGTGCTTCCCAGTATACGGAAACGAAATTTGCGTCAAATTTTACGGTTGAGTAAGCATTTAGCAAAAAATTGCCCAAACTGCGATTTTACTTCTTTGCCATGGCATAATTGATCAAATATGAGGGAATTCCTGTTTTGGAAGTGTATACAACCAATATCCATTCATTCACGGTTGAATGAACCCATCAAACTACCAAAAAATAGGCCATTTTTGAATTACGAAAATGCATCGCAGTAATTTTATGCACTAGAAAGAATCTCAATAACATTTTTTGGGTTGTATTTATATTTTTTGGGCACATGTCAATGATCCTATGGCATTTATTTACAAATTCATGCTTCAGTGAGCACGTGAGACTGGAAAAACCCTTTTCTCACAAATGGACTAAAATTCAAATTCTTACTTTGATTCAATATAACAATTCTTTTAGGGGAGTACTTTTGATTTTATTTTCACAAAAATCCCGATGTTTCATGCCTCAGTGGGCATAAGATACAAGAAAATCATAAAAATGAGAAGAAAGTTTGGGGCTTCGTCACGGTTTAGTGACTTTTCGAATACGTAATTTGAATCAAGATCATGTTAGCTAGAGATCAGTTGAAGCTGTGTGCCAAGTTTCGTGACATAACTCACAGTAGAATTAACAATAATCATCATTGAAATTGGCCGAATTTCACATTTGTCAGGTATTGATTTCATCCTCCATTGACTTTATGTACAGAGGTTTAACAAAAGTTTAACAAAAGTGAAATTTGGCATATTTTAATTGTCAGTTTTTGTCCATTTGACTGTAAATTATTTTTTTTAACTTTGCACATAGCTTTAACTGGTCTCTAACTAACATGATCTTTATTCAAATTACATATTCGAAAAGGCACTGAACCATGACGAAGCCCCAAACTTTCTTCTCATTTTCATGATGTTCTTGTATCTTGTGTCCACTGAGGCGTGAAAAATCGGGATTTTTATGAAAATAAAATCAAAGGTATTCCCCGAAAAGTATTGTTATATTCAATCAAAGTAAGATTTGAATTTTAGTCCGTACGTGAGAAAAGGGCTTTTCCAGTCTCGCGTGCTCACTGAAGCATGAATTTGTAAATAAATGCCATAGGATCATTGGCACGTGCCCAAAGAATATAAATACAACCCAAAAAATGTTATCAAAATGCTTTCTAGTGCATAAAATTACTGCAATGTATTTTCGTAATTCTAAAATGACCTATTTTTGGGTTGTTTGATGGGTTCATTCAACCGTGAATGAAGGGATATTGGTTGCATACACTTCCACAACAGGAATCCCATCATAGTTGATCGATTATACCATGGCAAAGAAGTAAAAATGGCAGTTTGGGCAATTTTTGCTGCATGCTCACTCAACCGTGAAATTTGACGCAAATTTCGTTTCCGTATATTGGGAAGCACGTTTTGCATACATTCTGACGTGTAAAATGTTTAAAATCTGAAAATGGGTCCGTTGTCATTGAATCAAAGTTGCAATTTTAGGCTTGCGAACTTCAAAAATTGACATTTTTGCATTCAACCATTGCTCACTGAAGCATGACTTGATGATTTTTCCTAAAATTCGTTCCCATTGTAGTTAATTAAATACCCTACTTGGACATATAATTAGATTTTTAAAATTCCCCCTGGTTCAAAAATTATTGACATCTGAACTAGGGGGAACTTCCTTTTTGTGTTGTGTTTATATTGTTAAAAATCATGATACGCAAATAATTATTGGGTAAAATACTGCAGTAAAAACCAACACTTTCAAAAGATACCCAATTGTTCAAGCCCAGTTGATGCAGGATAATCGGAATTTCATTTGAGATAAAATGGCTAAAGTGAAAGATTTAGGTTGAGGTTATTCGCCTCATCCAGATCACTTTAAAGAATCATTGGATTTTGAGAGGTTGGGTGTGTTTATTTTCACATATATCAAAGAAAACACTAAACCCGCTTATTAATGGCTGAAATCCAAATGACCAGGGCCCATATTCATAAAACCCTCATAAGTCAGTTGCCAACCAGGCCTTAGCTAAAAGATAAATCCCCTTCTTTCAAACTAGCTATTAAGTAACTTTCTCATTTGATATAAAGGCAACAACACACTAGAAATATGCTAAACCCTCCCACATACGGACACACAAACACAATACATTGCAATTTCTTTGTTCATGCATACTATCCTGCATAAATAAATGTACTAATGTTTAGCTAACGTTTGATCAACAAAATTTCTACAGCAATCCTGTGTATCAGAAAACTTGTTTCAAACAGAGGAACAAAAACAGAATTGGTACAATCTAACGGTTAAACTTATAATATATCAAATAGGCGGAGAGAATAAATAGGAGGTGGAGTTGCTATTTATATAAATGAAATATATGATTTTTACTATACGTTCTGATTTTTCTTGTAATATTTCCAGAATGTGACATGTTGTTCATTGAAATTAAATGCAAAAGTTTTAAAACCTCTTATAATAGGATGCATTACAGAGTTCAAACACTAACATTGAAAACATTTTTTGATGATGAATAAGCGTTTGAATATTGTAGTAAAATTAATAAGTGAATTATATATTGGGTGATAAATATAAATTTATGAATGCAGTTCTCATGAAACACAACTTATTTTTAGAAACCATGTTTCCCATAATTGTACCCTTTAATCTTAAACAACAAGAATAACAAGACAAGTGCAACTGCTTTGATTGATAACCATATTTTGTAATTCCTTGACAATACAATTGACTCTGGTTTATTTATAGCTGATGTTTCCGGATCACTATCTATATTTTGTATTAAAAAAAATAAAAGATCGTTACTGAAGCTCAATCACACTCAAAAGAAATAATTAATAGCTGAAAACATAACTAACTTCAGATAAAAAAACTATGTGAGTCGATTGGAGTTGCTTTATAATTGTAAAAATGCAAAATGATTGTTATAATTTTTCATGTAATTTTTAATTCAAGATATACTGAATGTTTTCCAAAAGTAAAACCCAGGTCAAGAAGAAATTTACTTTTTCAGAAACCATGGTTGCAAAAGTGTTTATGAAATCCATAAATAAAAAAAACGTTGTATAAAAGTTTTTGAAATGCAATGTGATAAACATAAGGAAAGTATATCATATATAAACAAATTGAAAAGTTTATTAGCAGTGCGAATCTGAAGTATTCTGTGTCTTAGACAAATAAAGGGATGGACAGCAAAAAATGATTGGTGTAATATTATGACATATTGGATAAACAAGAAGACTAATTAGTTTTGCATCGACGATGATATGAATTAAACTCATTAAAGAATAACAGAACAATTTAAATTCATACTTTTGATTTGAGCAAAATAATTGCAGAAATTTACCTGTAAAATTCATTTAGATTTCGTTTTAAAACGGAGTAATTCAAAATCCTTTAATTTTTAATACCAACCTAATCATGGAATACTGAAAATAGTTTCTTCTACCTAATACATTGTAGTCATGAACGCAGACGGGGTGAGTCACAAAAGTTTAAAAAAATGTATATTTTGTTTGTTGGCCTTTTGTGATTATATATTTTGATCATTTACAGAAATGTGCCAATGAATTTGAAAATAGCTCGGAGTCAAGTTTAATAAAGGGAAATCAAAAGATATAACTAAATTAGACCTATAGCTATTCTTTCTATCTATAGATTTCTATGATAAATAGATCATCAAGCGTTTTATCATTTTTTTACAAGCTATATGATATCTAACCGATTCCAATTTGTTTAGCAAAATTTTTAATGCTTAGCTTTTCAATTATGTATCATGTACAACTGAAATTTGAAAAGGTATATTGTATTGGACTCTTATATGGATTCTTTAAAAAGCATTGACAACAATTGACCATATCACATTTTTATTACAAAATGCTCAGTTTTTTATGGGTTAGATGGCATTCCTCTAAATTGGTTTAAAGTTATCTTCTGATTAGAATCATATTGTGATGGTCATGGTGTCTAATTTTCCTATAAAAATAGTAATTATGGTGTCGCGGGTTCTGTATTAGGGCCTCTTTGTTCTCATATATTAAATCGGATATCAAATCATTCTCCTCTTCTTGAATTTTCCCTTTCCTGATGTAGTGTTGCTTTAATGAGGCAATAGAATTATATTATTGTTCAGCGGTGAACAGGAGGTTTCAAGGTTTACCCTGGTTCAAAGTAAAATAATTAATTTTAAATATGGCCAATATCTAGTCATTTAAGGTCAAGGACATAGAGGTGCCTATTGATTTATAATATGTTATTGATAACCTAGATATTTATAGTTAACAAAATATTCTTGGGGTTCAATTAACGAATTTTTAGACTGGGATATAATTTTTAGAAAGTTTTAAAGACTTCAAATGTATTGGTATCCTTTTAACTTAATTCTTCTCCTAATTATGTTTTTACCTATACTATAGCTTATCTTGCATGCATATTAATCATTAATATTTTGGGGGTAATACTTCAATCATTCAAAAGTTGTATGTTTTGAAAAAAAAGATCTAATCCTTAATAACAACGTCACAATCCCCAAGTGCAACGTAAACCTTTTAAAAAGATTGCAACTTTGATTGAGTTTGATTATGCCTAAATATTTAATATTCATGTACTAGTTAGCACAAAATTTGAAGTTATGTATGGATTTTACTGTATATTCAAATGTTCATCTCTTATGGCCTCGTCAAGACCATTTTACAACAAATGTAGGCTAACTTCCTTTTAAATTATTTACTGTCTCGGTATAAATAAATGGAATAAGTTACCATTTCAAATGACTCTGTTATACAATTTGAAAACTAGTGAAAGTATTTAACTGAAAACTTATGTTAGGGTTGTTGCGGGTGGTGTGTGATGTGTATGTGTGTTGTGTTTGTTATTTTTAGCAGTATTCTTATATTTAAATGTTTATTTTTGTTACTTTTTGGGCACGCTTCATAGCATTTGCTTTTTGGTGGTCGACGTATATTAGCATTTATGTTTATGATTATCTTTGTATTATTTTTTGTACATGTTTCGCTTTTATGGTTATAATTTAAAATTGAAATGAATACCGTTTGTCCTAGAATCATGTTTGTCCAATAATTATCACTATTCATTCTATCTTAGTGGTCATCTTATCGGGGGGGGGGGGGGGGGAGAGGCAAGCATTGGACTTCGTTTTCTATTTATTTTTCGTTTGTCAATTTCAGATTTTTGGATTTTGTTTGCTTCTCGGATATGTTTTGGCGAAAGAATAATTTTTTCAAAACCTATATCTTTGAAAAAAGTTCTTCATCGTTATAATACATGTAATCCAGTACATTTCTCCTATCCTGAAGATTCTTTCCCTAACCTCATACGTACCTCTTCTAGTCCAAAACCCTTATCTGCAATCATTAAATGTGGAAAATAACAAGTCCAAGTCAACAAAATAGCATAACCTACATGTAATCATGGAAAACATAACAGTCAAAGTAACAAGTAGTATACCCTAAATTGTTATTCACAAAACCTTATAAGAACCCCAATAAGTAGTTGATATTCCAGATTGGTCATATACATCTCAACAGTGAAATATACAATAAGAATGTAAATATATATATTGAATACAGATACACAGAATGAGACATCTGTTTTTAGTCTTGATGCAATATGCAGTCTTTGAGCAGTCAGCCCACAAACTTTTCCACATGTAGGTTTTGTCTTGCTAGTCTCATATTTCAGACTCATGGCATAATAGGTTAATCAATAAATTATCATTGATTTTGAAAATGTGAATCTTAGAAATAAACAATATTGAAATACACATTTAGTGGATTGTTCATTTGACATTATAAAATAAACTAACATAAAAACTGAAAATCTCGCCAATATCGCTTTAGAAACTCAAAATTTGAGGTAAATTATTACAATAAAGTATAAGGATGCTATGATACACTATATTTTTGAAGGAAATTGTGTGCAACTAAGGCAAATAAAGTTTTGTGAATACAATTTTATTTGCTAACTAGAGCGGTTGGAAGCTTTGAAGGAATGGTATCTTGCAGACAATAGAATATGAATGTTGTGACGATCTAACTTTTTTCAAATGTAGTTTTTTAATTGATATTTGTGGAGGTTGAATAGGCCTCATACGAAGCATGAGAAAGAAAATACTACATATAATGAGCTGAATACATTGACACACAGAAAAATTATGAGGGTTTTGGGATAACAAATTTGAGTTAGTGTGGAACTTGGTCAATTTTGTGCTACCTAGGCTATGAAGGGTTTTAATGATACGGGGCCCAGAAGATGGAAAGGTTTTAACAAGTCATTTCGCCACTGAAATTTAAAGGAGGAGGGAAGTATGTATACGTTTATGTTGAATTTCTTCATTTAATACTAAATTCCAACTTCATAAAATGACATAAAACGAAATGATATCATGTTCAATTTTTTTTGTTGTTGTGGCAATAATGAAGCGATGATTGTCAAAACAGTCTTTGGTTACTTTTGGTTAATAGATGTAAACAATGAAAATGTTTGACATCCGTGACACGAAATAATTATTTAAACGTTTAAAATAGGTTTACTCTTTTAAGTCTAATATATCTCAAAATAATTAAGCCCATTAAAAAAAAAAGCCGATAGCCAATTATTATTATCATATATTATTTTTTATTTTTTTTATTATTATGTTATTTTTAATTCATATTAGAAACATACATGTGCGTACGTGTAACATTTAAAACGTGATTACTTTATATTCCAAGAGAGATATAAATCGTCGTTTTTAACAGGAGTATCTTCATTCGAAGCAGTCTATATGCATGGCATTCTGGGTTCAGTGGTTATCAGTTTTAAAAGTGCAGTTAGATATCAGGGAATGAAACAGACTATTGAGTCATCATCCGAATCATTCAAGTTTTTTGGTCCATTCTTCCTGGAGAAGTGTTGTGTTTTTCTCCTCCTCCAGAGAGGGTTGATGCAATGCATCCTTCTCCATCCTCATACCTCTTCGCTGGTAAGACCCTTCTCAAATGGATGATGATGATAAATGATAGCATTGTGATGTGCTGAAGGATCCCGAATCGCGGGGGCATTCTCTTTTCTTATCTGACCCATTATTTTCGCATATTTCACTGTTTTTTTTTGGTAAGCGACTTTCAATACAGCTTCATTGAACCAATGCCGCATTCCTTTATCACCCAGTGTGTGAAATCAGTGTTGGAAAAGTATTGCTATAAATGACTGATCATAATTATTTCCAAATTCCTTTTCCACATACTTTGTCTCAACATAATGTAAATTCGTTGGTCATTGGGTATACAAATCATAATTATTGAATTAA
>CALNVZ010002100.1:12630231-12649855 GCA_940671915.1 Paracentrotus lividus
CACTTATAATAATTGACATTGCTTGAACATAAATGCCATGTCTTCTCTGATGAGATGTTATGTATCAAAATGTTGGCCTGCGGAGACAAACCTTAAGAAGATGAGGTGCTATATATGTGATGTATCATCAGTTTAGTTAGAGTGCTCATTTATTATAGGATTGTATATTTACAACAGCAACATAAAACAGATCGAGCCGTAGTCGGAGGTCCGACCAGTATGGAAGCCGTATGTGATAGTTTCCCCTCACTTTAATATGAACTTTTGAAATATATAGGCCCTACTATTACTGCAATTTTGTTTTAAATGGCATATTGGTAACATTATCGTATTGAAGCTTTTAAAAATTTAAATTTAGATTCATTGTTGTCACAAGAATGAAATCACTGTGAAGATTTATTTTATCAATGCTTACCAAAATCAATACTTAACAAGAGAAAGAGAGAGAGAGAGAGAGAGAGAGAGAGAGAGAGAGAGAGAGAGAGAGAGAGACAAATTGAGAGAAAAGACGGAGAGATGGTTAAAATATTAATATTAAAATGCTCTGTCATTTCGTTTGGCCGTCGGTATGATTGGTTTATCATTTTATTTTCTAATTTGATTAAATCAAATTATTTTGATTGGCCTCATTCCAGGTCACTTTTAAAGCCAACATCGCAAATTTTTCTCATCTTTATTTTCAACATTTTCATCTGAGATGCACCCTATACTTTTTGTTTTCCAAAGTTCATCTGTACTGAACTCATTTTATTATTTTGTTGGTCATGCATCGTGACAGAACTAAAATGTTGACTTTGTTTTTTGTTTTCCTCTGCTGTCGATAATTATCATCAGTGCTCGGGAATGTTGGTAAGTTATCTTCCATTTTGTCAGCCAACTTCACAATACCAATAAGAGTAAATCGCCTGGCCATCCGTTCCCCGTATTATATTGGATGAGCATGTTAAACTCTCCTGAGCATTGTAATAATCATGGAGATCCCGGGTGGACAATGAATATTCAGAAGCACAGGTATAAGAATACAGGTAAAGCACAAGATCTCCAAAATATCTCCTTACCAATTTCGTGAGAATGGTTTTCTTCGCATGTAATTTTCGCTTTCTGTCATAAAATGTGAAATTCAATCCAGTATTCTGATTGATACTGCGACTCTCTGCACACCCCAACATTCTAAAGACCTTTTCCACATGACAAGGATTTGGGTGGTGGAAGAAGCTTCACTTCATTGCGATACCACCGCATATTTTCTGCTTAAAGGTATTGAGTAACTTTGTGGAGGCATGCTTTAATAAATATTGTTGATTCCTCAATGTCATATTTGTGTGGTATAGGCCTAGTCATGTTCATTGGATGAATAAAACAAAATTTAAAGTTTGCCCAAATATAAGATGTTATCATGAAGATATTCATGATTGAATATCGCCATTTGCAAAACCGAACCTGGGTGCATGTAAGCTAACACTGCTGTCTACATAGGGATTTCTGATATTTATGGTCACTTACACATGATTCTTACTTATTGTGATGCATTTAAAGATGCTTAGGAAATGAAATTATCAGGGTTTCATCTTGACGCAATAAAACATGCAGTGACAGCATGTAGGGCCCCACAGCTCAGATTATTGCAAGCCTCCACAAAGTTACAAATTTCCTTTAAAATTTATCTTCTTTTTCAAGTCACGTGATCAGCTTGCAGTGGCGTCTCTGTTGAAAGAAGGCACTATCTAGTAAATAGCTCTGCCACACCGGTGCGACTAACTCAAGACCGACATAAAACTGATCAAAATACTACATTGCCACGAGTGGCAAGTTGGCCGTCGTTTTGGAATTGATCTTACACCGGCTTGCCGGTGTTACTGACTTAGGTAAAAGAAGAGTGAAAAAAAAAAAAATCATTTGGTCTGTAAAGCCCCAGTCACACAATGCTCTGCATCCAGCGTTGCGTCTAAAAAAGTTAATTGTTTCCGTGCTGACTCCAACGATTCCTTCCCTTAACTTATTTCTGCGGCGGACGTAACTCAACGTATAAAGCGACTGTGTGACTGAGGCTTGAATGTAAATCTCCGTTCCAAACATTTTCAACCGACTAGATTTCGTCAAGGCCTCAAAAGTGTTTTCTAATTTGGATCAACCTTCATATATACGGTACATCATTATCTATTCGTCGTCCTATCCGATATCAACATACTATGTTTAATTTTTAGATCGTGTGTTTCAGCCGACGCAAGCTTAACGCATTTTCCCCCTGATGTTGAATTCGGGGTAGAGCTTTGACATCACGTACCTTCCCGCTCTAGTAAGTTCAGGACATTTCAGTAGATTTTTCATAGTTTGTGGTTCTGTGGCTATAAAACAGGCCATATATTCCGTTTCTAGGTATCTCCACATCTTAAGAATCTCTTAACAACGACCAGTGCAGGACCACCAGGTGATAAGATATTTCAATATCGGACAACTTGATTCAGCACCAGGTGGGAGTGTTTCTTTGGCACTCTTGGACATAGTCGTTGTTGTAGGAAGACTAAGGATCAACAACTCTGCTATCTCAACTCGATTAAGGTAGATTCAGTACCAGTTAAGCGCATTTCTTTGGCTAGGCTCTCTTGGACATAGTCGTTGTAAGAAGACTAAGGTTCAGCAACTCCGCAATCTTTATTCCATTCAACTTGAGTTCAGCACCAAATGGGAGTGTTCCTTTGGCATTCTTAGGCAACGCTGTGTCGTAGGAAGGCTAAGGATCAGCAACTCTGCAATCTCTATTCGAACATGAGTCAGTACCGGATGGGAGTGTTTCTTTGGCACTCTTGGACATAGTCATCGTTGTTGGAAGATTGCAGGATCTTCTCATTCATAGAGGGCAACTCTGGAATCTTCATTTGGTTCAACTTGAGTCAGCACCAACTGGAAGTGTTTCTTTGGCACTCTTGGACATAGTCGCTGTTATAAGAAGACTATAGATCAGCAACTCTGGAATCTCCATTTGATTCATGATGAGTCAGTACCGATGCAAATTAAAGTGTTTCTTTGGCACTCTTGGACATAGCTGATGTAGGAAGATTTTAGGATATTCTCTTCCCATAGAGAACAACTCTGGAATCTCCATTCAGTTCAACTTGATTGAGTAAGCACAAATTGGAAGTGTTTCTTTGGAACTCTTGAACATAGCTGCTGTTGTAGGAAGATTGCAGAAACTTCTCTATCCACATAGAGTAACTCTGGAAGCTCCATTCGGTTCAACTTCATTGAGGAAGATCCTGTATTTGCGTCCTCTTTCTGCAGGTTTGTAGCTGACGAGAAGATGTGAATCAGATTCTGTATTGTTTGATGTACTAGAAACTTTTATTATAGAATAAATTTTAAATTTCATTTCACACAATTACGTATTCCATTGTGTGATCTAAACCAATTTATAGTTATTCAGTCGCATATATACTTTGTATCACTTAATTGAACTTTTTATCCTGATAAAACGTCAGGGCAAACTCAATTTTCCTCCTTTTAACAGTCATATGCTTGAAGGAATAACCGGTTAGAATCTCGGAAAGTTTTACGTTGCACGTACTTTTTTTTTTTCAGACACGCACGTTGCAGGCACGAGACGCAGGAGGTTAATTAAAATATCTTTTTACAAAAACGTATAGGAGTCACAGAAGTTGGCCCTCGACAGCTATATGCAACCTGTATGCAACGCAAGATCCGTTGAACTCATGTGCCACGTAACCTACGACTAGTTGTGACCACAGCATTATAAACCGAGTAGAAGAATTTTATGTGATATTTATTTTACGAAATTCGCTTTACTCACGATCGATACATATCGGTGTTTTCGTTATTCAATGACATAACAACTATACCTTTTGCTTACTTTAAAATACAGCTCATGATATTTCCCTTTTGTGATCTTTACTTCGTATAATTTTACTTGTAAATTTCATTCTTATCTTTACAATTACAGTCTTAAACCAGCGCAGATTTTTGGTTGCTTCGTGGACAGTAGGCCCTATAAATGGAACTGTAACTTAAAAGGCAAGCTGCATGTAGTGCAGATATTAAGGTTATATATCAGAAACCAGAACATGGTCATGGTTGGTGAGATCGAAGACGTGAAAATCTTTCCCCGCCAACTATATTTCGCGTGTGATGTGTGTAGCTACAATAAGGTCGATAGAAGAAACAAATATATAAACTTTCTCCCCAGCCGTTTTTCTTGCGAATAGGAAGCCTTAAGAGCGTAAAATAGATACTACCTGTCGCCACCTTGTGATAAGTGGGTCTTCAACATAACAAACACTCTCTATGTTGTTCAAACATTTGATATAGAACTACGTCACTCTCCATTGGGACAATTAAAAGGTCATGAAGAAGGGTTGTCTGACCAGAGAAACTTGGCAGGTAGTCTAGATTCCAAGCTTGTCCGACCCCCTCCCAAAAATCCTCCCAGAACCCCTCCCATATAGTTCTTTCATTGTCGTAATGCCGCTTACTATAATTTTATAAATATGAAATTGATACCAGCACCCCTTTGCCAGGTCGGCATGCACCAATGTAATCCAGACATTATCGGCATTTCAGTAGTGTTAATGAACTGTCTAGATGCAGTAATTATACATTTTGTTGTTTGCTACCCTACGGTCATGACGGTACTAACGTCCTTTGAACTTAGTTCCTTCATCGGACCTTTTCTCTTTGGATAGCGTCCGACAGGTCCGACATTGTTCTAATAGTCGACAAACACAGATCTGTTTCCTCAGTCCGTAATAATAGTTTTCAGTACAAAATTTGTTTCCGATAAGTGATCAGCCAGAAAGCTCTGTGGAATGGGGGTAGCAAAACATGAATATCCATTTCACTCTCAGCACCCAGGGGAGATGAAATGGAAAAAAAATATCTGGATGTGTTTCACCAAGCTATTCTTCACAAACTTTATTTGAATATGATGAGGCTATTTAAAATTGTGGAGAAAAAAGAGTTGTTTTTGTTGGGAAAGAATTAACTTAATCTCAATCTGAATCTAAATGAAAATGACAAAATAAATAAAATTAAGACGTAATTGTTCAGTGGTCGGACTATGGTCTCGTAAACAAGATGATTTCTAGTTCAATCATCCTGTTTATTGGTATAATTTAATATATTTCAAACCGGTCGGACTATAGTCTCGTAAACAAGATGATTTTTAGTTCAATCATCCTGTTTATTGGTATAATTTAATCTATTTCAAACTTATGACAATGTTCCAGATGCAAAACGCCAGTCATTGCCATTCCTCTGATATTTTTCACACGGGAATTGATGAGGATATGTTATTGTTTGAAACTATTTGTCAAAAACTCTTTCCAATAATCCTTAAATCGATGGGTGTACGAAAGACATCCCATCAAAGCGCGTCGGGATCGATAAGATTGGATGTTCCTTCTTTATTATTCCCTTGTCAGTGTATTAAGAGCTAATAGTAGCACCTATTATGAGAAGGTGAAAGGGGGAGGGTCTGAAGAAAACCAGGACTGGACAACTGTGATAACAGGACCCATCTCACTTGTCAGTAGTTCACGTCATCCTTGCATGGGTTTTTGTCAGCCACCCGAATTATGTTTGCATGGTGAGTCTTCAACTTTTGTTGCCACTATTCATTTCTTTAAAATGATGATGATGTTTTTTTATGGTGTTGTTATTATTGTTATTGAACTTGGTATTGTTTTTACCTTCTTGTCATTAGTTCGTGTCGTACTTGGACTTTGTGGGTTCTGTCTGAGACCTCAATCATGTTTGCAAGGTGATTCGTCAGCCGTTGTTGCAGCCGTTATTGTTATCATTATTGATGATAATGATGATGTTATTGTTGTAGTTGTTGAATTGGGGTTTTATTACTCTCTTGTCACTTTTTCATGTCATCCTTGGGTCTTGACGACTACCCAACCATGTTCGCACGGTGAGACGATAGCTCTCGTTGATAGTCGTCATTGTTGCTGTTGTTGATGAAGCGGATGATGATGATGATGATGATGTTTTTGTTGTTGATGTTAGTGCTGCTGTTGTTGAACTGGGTTTTTACTGACGTGAAAGTTGTGACAAACATACATCAAGATGAGTAAATAATGTTTTGCTGGGGACCGACCTTTGACGTCCTAAGCCAACACAAAACTAAGATTTGAACCAGGGTACGGTTCCTAATACCCCCATTCTACTGACAATCGGACTCTCATCTCGAGCTCACCTGATCCCCAAAATGGCAATTTTGATGAGTTCCGATGAAATCTCACCCGAGGAGCCTGTTTTGGTGTCTGATTTTTTTATTACCCGAATGAATCCGATGAAAGACTTGGTATCTGCCCGACATCTGTCCGCCGTTTTTATTGGCTTGTCATCCATGAATTATGCTTCGGATGGTAATTTTTGGGGGGGCTATCTTGATTCTTTTAAATTGGCACTTCCAACATCTACTGATAACTGACCAGCATTATACTCTAATCCTAATTAATCAGTCACCACTTCGTGAATATTAGTTAAGATATCAATTCGATCTGTACATCACACAAGCCTGGGCATACCCGTAAGGTCTATTATACTCAACAAGCACCAATACTACCGAACTACAACACGTTGGGTTGAAAACGACACATCTTTTCGAAAAGGTGGATAAAAAACCAGCCTAATTGCAATAAGCTTCGAAGTAGCTGAATCACCAGATTCTTAAATCAGATTGTCCGGCCAGAGAACGGCTCGGACAGGTGAAAACCAATCGAACATCTTATACACGTCAGACCGGTAGACTTTACACATATCCAAATTGACAGTGAGGTCGAAAATGGAAATGGTGTCCGGTCAGTCGACGTTTATAGCGATTATTCTACCAGGCCGTGAGTTAGTTCCCTGACGGGACTATTTCTCTTCTGCATGCGGTCATCACACGTCGGAGACAATATCATGACTAGACGTAAACACAAGCCTGACATACAGATCTTTGACATGAGACCACTCGTGGGAACAGAAGGATTAAAAACCGCGTCCGGTTAGGGTGAAGCGACCCTAAGAATTCGTCAGTGGAATGGGGGTATAATAGATTCGATTGGTGGGAGAGGCTGACCACGGCAACCAGTATCCTATACCACCTCGCCCTCACTTAAGTTGTAGCTAGGTTCATGAGTGGTCAATGAATACTTTAGCTGGTCATTAATTGAACTCACAAGGGTCATATTATAACCTTGGGGCAAGTTAGGATTCATTGTCAGGCATCAAATAAAACATTGGATTACTTATGCAATTATTTAAGGAGATTATCTCACTTGTCTAATCAATAATTATTGCTTATACTTGTTTCAAGTGAATGACTATTCAAGGAGCTATATTACCCGGCGCTAAAGGCTTTATATTTTAATCAGATATTGGAGAATTACATCTATATTTGTACTCATTAGTAAAGTGAAAAGGGCCCTCATATTTGTTTTCCACCCCGGTCAAATGATCTTTTTGTGTACGAGAATATACCAACATGGGGGTCTATATTTCTGAGGAATTTGATTTGTGAATCTATGACGCGTTTCGATCTTTTGCCTGATAAATGATCATTTTATTCTGATTTAATATACATTTATCTCTGCTGCTTATTCTCCGTGAAGTAATATTTTATCTTTTAGAAACTACACTTTTCTCAAATTTTGCATTGAATATCGTTGCTACACGGACTGCTATCCGTTAGATATAATGGAGCTTTGATCTAGATTTTCTCTTTCACTGCTCTCATGGATGTTCTGCAAACAAGAAATCGATAATCGGGTGAAAGGCTTTGCAGAACAGAAGAACTCCAATTGCTTTTTGTTTCCTCCCCATGCACATTATCATAAGAAACCTCAGAAACACGGGCACTTTTGTATTAAAGGAGAGCTGTTGGTAGAATATAACATGTGTTATTACACTTCCAGAAACAACAGTTAGAATTTAGGAAGAATGAGTTTTCTATAGTCATCATCACCAAAATGGCGCCAGGGGAAAAAGTTTGCAATGGTCAGGATCATAGAAATTGATTTCTTTATTATTTTTATGAAAGTAGTCATCTATTTGTTAATTGAATATTAAAGATGTTTATTGTATTCGTTGTGTATAACAATATTTTAGCTTAGCTAGTTATACATATCTTGTGTCACCCTCAAGGTGGCACCGACGCGTCGCGACGTACCAACATAAATTCCCAATTCAAAGGCGTTGAAATAAGTTACTGTTACTTCGAGAGTATAATACCTTGCTAATGCTGAAGGGGCGAAAACATTCGGATTACCAACCGGTCTCAACCCAATGTCCAACATCTCTAAAATACCCAAATCAACATCGAGTCTAATACCTCTCTCATCTGATTCATCAGTCTTCCCTATAAGATGGGATATCTTTCTTCTAATGCGATCACGGAACGTTTTTGAAGTTTTAAGCCTGAAGGGCGGGGCAAAAGTGTACCGCGCCGTGATTGGAGTAGCTCCCCTAGAGCTTGGGGCACATCCGTTAAGGGATTACTACCAATATAGTTGTGGTCATTGATAAAATGAATCGTCTTATATATATTTTATTAATCATACCGACGACGACGATGATGATGATGATGACGATAAGAAAATATGATTTATTTACTCATAGGGCATGCACAATTAATGTCTCCCAGTCCGAGAATTGATAATAATGTTTGACATTTTAAAACATACCATCGGTTGTTTTCACCTTCTTGGCGCTATCAGTCATTATATCGTTACAATGAACTGTTTACAAGGGGTATACCCTCAGTTACATCGAAATGACAAAATCCAAATAAACCCCTAACTTTTCGTTTGTGGTAATGGAATTTGTTTGTTTCGTTTTATGCCGAGTTTGAATCGATGTCGTTAGTGCAGATGAGTTATTTCTTCTTATGACAGATGCCTTCGCATCATTGTGTAATGGGATCCACCCAATGCCCCCCTCCTCCGTAAACGCTTACCAACCCTGCTGGAAAGAACACAATGTCCCACAGTGTGAAACACAATGTGAGCAGCAATGTGAACACACTGTGAACACAGTATGAAATCATCTTTATACTGTTAAATTGGAGCGTTTTAACACTGTGGACCACATTTTCACATTGTGAGGGGGTAAATTCACAGTGTGAGACCAAACGCCACCATGTGAACACTATGTAGAAACCCATGTCACAATGTGAAATCATCACCACACTGTTAAATTAGAGCATTTTAACATAGTCGACTATGTGAACACATTGTGGGACGCTGTGTTCTTTCCAGCAGGGCATGCCTTAGTCATCAAATCGATGAACGCGGGAGGTTTAAAAACAAGAATGTGTCACAAGTATTGAGCTCATAGATTTATATTCGAATCTTTAATGTGCACCAGAAGAATACACAATGAGATGCACCGGCTTTAAAAGGATTTTCATCAAGACACGTATTTACATTTTCTTTTTGCTTGTAGGATGAAATCACTCATGAAAACCCAAAACAAACTGTTGAATCAGTGATGTTGTTTATTCATGTGTGATCGTACGTGTTCTTTTTTGATGCCTTTAATTAGTAAAAGTAGCCTGCAAATGTTACAGTCGCAACCAGGCAGAGGTGTTCTGTGGACAGTTACTCAGGTGATGTTTACAACGGGAGTTACATGTATGTCTTCATTTCAAATGCAAACTCATACATAAATATCCACACTCTACAAAATGAAGGGTCAAATTGACCCCATTCCTGGTCCATTGCTGCCATACACCAATTCGGGTCTAATATTGCAACACGGAGCAATATCATCTAATATGACCCCAGAATCGGCGGATACGGCCCACATAGATCCGGAATTGGGCTAATTTGAGCCTCCATTTTTAAAGAGTGCAGATATATTGATTTGTATTACAGTGTACAGATGTAGGAAGTATGGTTAATTCCGATTATTTTGTCTATGTGATCTCTTTCTTTCTTGACAGTGAATTCAACACCCGACATGACTGTGACGTCAGCTGGTGACGATAGAGTATAGTGGGCATAATTATCTTGTTAAAATGATGTTTCATACTAACTTCATATCCAAATTCAAAATTTCTACGAGTAGAATATAATTTTTTTAAATGCATCTCCTTCCCTCTTTTTTTTATAGACTTGTCCCCAGATCGACGAAAATGATTGGGGATATTTGATATGATGTCCCTCACCCCTCCCCTGAAAAGTAAAACGTCGAGGGTTCTGCGATACCTTTCCAACTTTCGGAGATCTGTGAAAAAGGGCGCCACTTCTTCAAAGGCAATATGGGATAATAATATGCAGATGTGGGTACGGTTTTTCATTATTTTAGATAAGAGTTATGCAGAATAAAACCACAGAGAAAACAAATAATAACCGAGGTAAAGTAATTCTCATGACAATAACAAAATGTAATCTATATCTTCACTCTCTAGATACGATGCCTCTTTTCATTAAAAAAGAAACAACAACAAGAACTTGCCGTACTTGATTATAATGTATTTGCATTTATTTTGCGTTTTGATAAATGGATTTTGAATGATCATCGAGGCAGAAATATATAAAAATGTTTGTAATCGCATAGCTTCCCAGGTTAGAATCATGTTGCATTCACAAGGAAGCATAATCATGACAATGATTTTTATTTCCAACAATAATGTATACGAATGCGAAATTATATGTTTGATGGTTACAATACTTGATTTGATTTGATTTATCTGATGCACATTGAAATATTTATTGTAATAATATAAACCTATTTAGACAGTGGATAATTCAAAAGGTTCGAAAAGTTCATGAATGAATGGTTATAATAAGACGTTCAATATCAATTTTGAATCAACTTATTCTTAAATAATGTACATAGAATCAAATTCTGAAAATTGAGCAAAGAAAAATTGGATTCCAAATTCAGAATCAAATTATGTAACGCACCTAAACTGAGAACAAAAATACTTAAATGGGGGAGAGCGATTACAAAAGCGAGATAGAGGGGAATAGGAAGCGGTGAGGGGAGGGGTAGTCGAACTGTAAGGGGTCTTTGACAAGCTGACCATACGGTTATAGCCTCATCTCAAGACACAATGCAATCACACAAGATCTGACTTCAGAGAAACCGTGTCGTTGACAAGTGGGACCGATGTTTAGCCTCCTTTTAAAGCATGCTATACCCTCCTATTCCTCTCTCAATACGCTTCAACATGTTATTAGGTCCCTTAAGTTCCCAACGGGCCCGGCTGTGTGATCCTCGGACGGGTGCTACGGGGAGAGATATTTTCTTTTAATCGAACTTACCGACCTACTTCAAACACGGGCTTTCCAATATTGAATTTTCTCTTCCACGCGTCGGGTCATCTGCAACTAACTACTTCAAGTTCCCTTTCTATATATCATAAAACCCCCTGCCCCGTATGCGCATTACGTCTTCTCACTGATGCCTTCAATGCGAGTAGAGCAACATGTAATAGTGAGACTTTCGTATCCGCTTTCACCTAAAACATAGATTTTTGTAAAAAACACAGATTTTTGTAAGCGATAGATTTAAACAGAATCCATTGATAAGTTTATTAGCTGGGATAAATAAAGATATATATCTCTGCCTGTAAACTTTGACTGCTGTTGCTGTTTTGCATATCCTCCAGTTGTTTGACTCAAAATGTTTGTAATCATTAAATCGGGTATAGGCTCCAATTTTTTTGCTGAATAAAACAGACGAATAAAAAAAAAAAATGTATTTAAGTTTAAAACAAGTGAATGCTTTTGTATTTTGTTTTGTAATGATCTCAAAACACCTATAAACAATAATAAAGTTAAGTAAATGCTTACTCTCTGATATACAATAAAATGCGAAATCTATTTGAAATAGTCATTGATACCGACCCCATAAGGTGTATAGTGTTTAAAAATATACCAACATGCTGATTATAATCCATTTTCTAAAAAAACGAATAACAGAACCGAAAATAAGACATTTTATTCAACTTTACACCTAGACTTACGCATTTTAAGGCCTGCTAACTTTTTAAAAAGAATATTTTACATATATTTATTCCCTCTTTTACTGTTATTTACTGTTTTTAGGCTTGTTATTAAACTGTTAAGTTCTTTTAACTTTAAATAGGGCGGCCAACTTGTGGATATTCATAAGAAATACAACATAGTATAACGTGAGTAGTTTCGGTATATTTCTTTGGGAAGTTGGTACACTGGGGTCACCCTAAGGGTGGTATCTCAACTTCGCGGAGACGTCTTCCGACATGTCTCCTAGACATCTCCTGAGTTTTCCGGAGACGGATTTTTTTTTTCAAAATAAACTGTCGCGGAGACGTCTGGGAGACGTCTCTATAATTTTGAATATCCGTCGAAGGGAACACGATAAAATTTTCTATTCTGTTCGCGGAGACGTCTCCTGCGAAGTGAAGGATACCACCCTTGCTGACCTGTCAATGTAAACTACATCAAGAAAACACCGAGGTGCTTTACAACTTTACTCATTACAAAAATTAAAAGTGGAAATTGGTGAAATTTATTTCAAAAGTCTTCAAAAATGTTAGATTACAATAGACTAGTGTATGTCATACACGTCAGCGCTATGTCTTTCCGATTCATAAACCGTAAGAACTCGCAGGTGATATTTTTAGTAACAAGATTTTTCCAGAAACCCTTCGTTATAAAGTCTTTTTTTCTCTTCCTCAACTAGTCACTTTATTCCAGACACCTTTTATAAGATGAAAGTTTTCTTTTTTGCGCTGGGTCGTAGTGTTCTAATTTTTCACTTCTCTTAGGCTAAGATAATCCTGTAGTGAAATGGCTTCTTAATTACATTCCTTTTATGAACAAAAAAGACATATGTTTTATGATTTATATACGTTTGTAGAGTGAGGGTTTGGAGTATAATTTGCCGCCATGCATTTCGATTAACCCGATGAGTTGTTTTTTGGTAGTTGTTTTTTACCGAGGCATTCAATTTTTAAATCCTTTTTCGATGATTTACCTTTTCTCTCGTACTGCCCCCCCACCCCTTTATACCCCCTCTCTCTCTCTCTCTTCTCTCCACGCTTTTTCTTTGCTGCTGTTCCTTCTCTCCACTTAATCAGGTCCCTAGCTCTCTCTTCGTATCTTTCCTTTCGTTACTTTGCTACCTACGCGCGATCTAATTCCCACCCTCTCTCTTTCCTCTTACTTTCCATTGCTCATTTTTTCATCTCCTTCTCCCATCTTTTTTACTCTAAGTACCTATTTTATGTTTCTTCCACCCACCGTCATTCTTCTTCTTATTGTTTAGCTTTCTCTCTCTCTCTCTTCTCTCGTTATCTCTCTCTCTCTATCTTCTTCTCTCGTCCTCTGATCGCTCAGCATGCTTAATCATATCCTGCTTTATATTTTCCCCGCGGATCGGTTATCGATGATCTCCCTATTTCGGTGCTTAACCTCTATCCATCCTCTCACCTTTAATAGTTTTACTTATGTAATTATGTCCTCTTAGATTGTTTTCATTCCTATCCTTCTCCACTATTCTTGGACATAACAATATGAATAGATACGTGTGTATACCAAACGATTTATACGGCCTCATAAGATTTTATCCATGCAACGCTATAATTATTAATTTCCGTTTCTTTTAGATTTTCTTCCAGATCGCCCTTCTACATTAGTATTTTTTGTCTTTCAAATGAGTCTTTGTGTTACATATTTTTATTGCTGGCGGTTATTTGTATTTCTTGAGCATTATTAGTCTGTCAAAATTATGTTTAAACTTATGACAACACGTGGAGCACTTTCTATAATCATACACAAGAAACTAGCTTGAATGGTTTGGTCTCTTCTTTTGACTTATTAGTTTAATCAGGATCTCTTTCTAGTTCTAGCTAAACGACAACGCATTTTGCATGTCAATCGACTCCATTGAGACAGCTTATCAAATACTATTTTTGACATGATTCTTATCGCGCACTGTTTTGCGTTTTTTAATTTCTCCGCTTCCATTTTTAAACATCTCTTGCGGTCCATTCTTTTATTTGGCTTTTGCACTTTGATAAGATAATTATCATAGTAACGTTGATTTCCTTCCGCAGAATGCGAAAGGAGAATTGAGGAAGTAACGTAATTCATTGTGACGGAAGTGTATGTAGATGCAACATTAAGATCATTTACACCCATAACCCGTCAGGAATTCATCTTGATTCTTAGAAGTGCAATATTTTAGATCCTGAAGAGTTTGAGAGGGAGCCAATGAAGTATGGCAGGAAAGAGTTTTTAACCCTGTCAATTTTTTTTTTAATTAAGACAAAAAAGGTAAATAACAAGACAGTAATTACGTACATAGTATTTCCATTCTTCAAATGTTCTGCTCCAGACTGCATGACACACAGCATGGTTTCAAGATTTGAGAATCTCCGGATATAACCATCATGACCTTGGTGTATCCATCAATGAATCGAAAGTTTATTTAAGTCCCTTAATCCACACGCTTTGGATCTAATGTAGCATGGCCTCCAGGCTTTGTTCAAGATATAGGACTTAATCACTCATAACTCTCTTACGTGTTTGGACATTTCGATAGAAACAGCCGATATTAAAGAGTATTGGAATGTAAACTACTCCAGCTCCCACCACCT
Source organism: Paracentrotus lividus (assembly GCA_940671915.1). Lineage (NCBI taxonomy): Eukaryota > Metazoa > Echinodermata > Echinoidea > Camarodonta > Echinidae > Paracentrotus > Paracentrotus lividus. The sequence continues at coordinate 12,644,825 of CALNVZ010002100.1, forward strand.
TTGAGAAACCAGTATTCGAGCACCAATCCGTATTGATTTCAACCATTAGCTGAAAGGGTACTCATTATTCCATGCGCTATTGTTGGACGTCCAAGTTGATATATATCGGCATTTTTTATATATAATTTATTTGGCCTTTCATGTTATCCTTACATCGTGTAGATCCATGTATTTCCCCTTACGATAAATGACTCATGCATAGAAAGGTACCTGGTATAGTTTGTTCAAAGGCTGTAAAGAGGACCAAGTATCCACTATTCACCAACCTATAAGACCCATGCAACTTATCCCTATATAGGGGCAATGCCTAAACCAATTTAACGCGCCACTAGAAGACATACTAGCAAAGGGATTGTATCGGAAGAGTCATGGATGAGCACAATTGTAATAGCTAAGTCTTGAAAGTTTCACCTGATAGGCAGAATTCGTTTTTTCGAAGCAGTTTAAGATTAAATTTGTATAGGTTAATCGTATACGAGTATGATGTAAATTTTCCTTGTGAACACAATTGCAGCAGAGAATTGTATTAAAACCTCTTTGTTTCATTATACATAGTCTACTAAATAATCTATATTACTTTCTATTTTGTTTTAACCTATTATGATTGGTACCGAGGGTACTTACCATGAGTGAGTACAAAAAACAAAAAATCTAACAACGAAGCAACCACAACACAAATAAACTTAACCACCTTTATAAACAGGTAAATTTAAACAGAAGATCAAGTGGTTATTAACCCCAAATAATTGAACATAATTTTGACAGATAATCTTTCTCGTAATCTTTGGTATCATTTTTGATGTGTATGTTGATTTACGACTTGGATAGAATCAAGTGCATTTGTTATTACGAGAATGTAAAAAGCATTTAGTGCACCAAGCGGCTGATGTGGATCCGAGTATTCATTGCGGGGGTGGCAAGATCGGAATATTGCAGTTATATAGGTAGCACACCCAAATTTTTTTTTCGCCGTTACACGCACTTGGGCGAGCGCATAGGTTACACTCAATTTTTTTAGACGGTCACGTTAGTCGGCCGAGCCGATAATAGCGGGAGGGGGTGGTCAGTCGTAGTTTAATTTTTTTGATTCAATAGAGGTCATAAACTATGTATCGCATCAGCAGCAGGCGTAAGGTTGGGCGCACATCGGCCCTGTCATTTTCTATTTTACTCGACTTTTCTTTTTCTTTCTTGTCTTTCTTTTTTTTTATCACATTTTTTTTTTGCCTAGGTGTGGGGGGGGGCATGCCGTCAAGCCCCTCTTCCTCGATCCGACGGTCTGGAGGGAGGTGCAGATTGAAAAATACAACAGAATGCAAATTTGTCCCTGATCAAAATATACATACATTTAGATATGAAAAGTTCGGCAGCAAACAATCTTGCGGAATGTTATTTACCCTATTTCAATATCAACCTAACTAGAAGAAGTACTCTGTACAAAATATGATAGATACTTATAAGGGGTGATTTCTTATTTTTTTCGTCTTTTAATTCAGCTTATTTCTAGGTAGTATAAACAACAAGAGGCCAAAGCCATTAATCAAACTTTTTTTACTCACTCGTAGACACCCATTGTATGTCTGTTTATAATATACTTATAGTGGTATATATTCATATATTAATAATATCATATACGGTACATAAGGTAATATCTCTGATGAATTCTTTTTCTAGGTTTGTTGTCTCATTTGGGGGGGGGGTGAGTGTCAACATATTCGGCACTACACTATTAAGAAGAAAATCTAGACATTCAATAATATGAACTAGGCACAAAAATGTTGAAGAATAGTGATGAAAGTTAGTCGAATTTCAGATACGGGGTATTCACAACCTTCCTTGCAATCCATTATGTAAAACATTCGTTGGGCAGGGTTTTTATCTAGACCTTGTGCCTTTTACCTTCCAGATTGTGTTGGTGGATTTATAGAACACACTGCTGACAACATTACCACGATTACAAATGTCATAATAAAACAACTAATCGAAACCAGTCTCTAAGTCTATATCGTATCTGATGCCCATCTTTTGTAAGTGATCTATAAGCGTTTATTAATTAACTATACGAGGTAAATATATAGAAAGTTAGAGACAAGAGCCTAAAGAGAATGCCTTGGAGCTCGGGCAGGCAGGCACTGAGACACGAAGGGGTGTTTTGGAGAGATACTGCAATAGAAATTGTTTCAATTTCTCGAGCAGTCTTAGGAGAATCGGGTGCAATAGTAGTTAGGCGAGTCTTCTACACGCGCCCTAGTTGGAGATTATAGCCCTTTAGTGTTGACCATAGAGTTCTTCTGGTTTAGTCTTTGGGTGGTTTTTTTTGGTTTTTTTTTATACGGTTACTAAACATGTAACTTGGTTTGTCACAGGAACTAAGGTTTATATTAAGGTTTTTTTTTTTTTAAACTGTACTATTATTTTTCTTAATACCTTCTTTGACTCTCCACGAGGATTAGGGCCCGCAAGGTCTCACCGTCTAGGCCTCATGATCGTTTGGTGAGCAACGAACCCAACGTTCACAGCACGCCAACCATAACTCATAGCTGTATATACAATCTAATCCATCTGCACATTGGTTAATCATGGAGTACGGGATGAGCCTTCTTTACGCCTCAGAGCGCCTCCTGTTAATCCTGGTAGGGTTATCGGCTTCTATGAACGCTGACCATGTTTGTGCATTGGTTTATGTGCCTGCGTTGCCAGGCTACCGGATCAATGGATAGGAGCAACGAAGCGGTCGCCGTTGCCAATGGAAGGGGCAGGGATGCCGTTGTACATGTTGCCGGTTTCAGATACATTGGCCTTTATTTATGGAGTGAAACCTTTTATATTGTATTGGCTGCCAGTATATATTCAAACCTTTAAAAAACTGTTGCTTTAAGCCATGTTAACTTGTATGAATATGCCTTATGCCATGAACATTTATAAAAATTCATTTTTTTCTTTCAAGGGGGGATTTCCCCTTGATGAGCGTTCTAGGAATCCTAAAATGTTTCTCTTATAGTTCGTGCATTGGTAATATATTGCCATACATACAGCACCTATCAGCCTGTGGTTCCCTGGATCATTTTGTCAAGGGTCCTAGTATTGGATCTGTTCTTGTGTCCATCTTATCCCATGACCTGAGAAGGCACGTTTTCTTCTTTTATTTTAATTTCTTAATAGGAGAGTGCCACTAAAGAAGCATGTTTTCATCATTGTTATTTGCCTTTAACGTGGAACGAATCATTTACATGACAGAGTTACTAAACAAAAGTTTTCAGTTGTAAGTTTAGTACCGTGGTTAGAAAGGTAAGATTCATCTTATTGGCTGCCATGATGCTAAAGGGTCCTTGGGGATTGGACAGGTGTCAGAAAAGATTATTGATCTCATGATTGGTGATGATAATTGGTAAGCGCTCAGAAATGAAATGGTTCATTCAAGCGTAATATGATAAGCAAGTTATTACATGAGAATGTTTTAAAGGTACAAATGTATGAGGAAGAATTGAAAATGAGAAATGAAAGGACATTATGTGGAGAAATCGCCTTCTGATGAAGAACTCTTGTTATCTGTGCATGTATAAAAGTAGCTGTATTGGCAGGTGCCAAAATACATGTATGCTGTCCTTGGTGATTTATGAAGAAAAGCAATCATTCTCGGAATCAACTGAAGTTGGGTAAAAAGTTTTGACAAATTGATTTGGGGACTTGTATGGAATTACAATCATATATTCAAACCAAATTAATTTGGAGTTGGGGTGAGTTTGAGAAATGGTTATTTTTGGTGGGAACATGTTAAAGAAAGAAGGTATTTTGTATTGGTTGAAATTATTCTATAGAGAGGATTGGTGTATTAACTTGCCGTGTTTGTTGTGGCTGTGTTTTTCTATTCATGTATCTATACTCATTGGGTATCTGAATTCCTTTTGCTTTTAAAAAAGATAACTGAAAAAATCGAATTTATTCAAACTTCAGATAATATTCCGTAGTGGAGGTTTCTCTAAGTCTAACGAAAAATCTTCTGTTATCTTGATAGAAATTTAAACTGGGCATGTACTTTAGTAATGTGTTTTCAGAGACTAGCTTTTTTTTTTAATTCAAAAAGGAAATTCTTTCCAAGTTGCTGCAATATTTTATAATTTAATTCGGCCAATAATCATGGATTATGTAACTTTGTTCCAATAAGGTTTATTAATCTTCTAAGCAATCATATTATAAACTTGTTTATTGGATAAATGAAAATGATTCAACGTATCCAGTTTTGTTGGATTTTGTACTTAATTTGTGAAGCACTGTTTGAAAAAGCACATTATGTAAACTACACATTAGATGTTCAATTGGGGTTCGATATTTCACTTATATTTCAAGATTTGCCGTGATAGTGTTTGCTTCTGAAGGGTATGTACTTTTACATTTATTTCTCTCTTTCCCGTTGGTATGAAAATCCTTTTTCATTTTTGGGTCAAGAGTCATGGATATAAACATTAATTGAATTCAACAGTCCCATTCAAAAATATATATCCAATAATTTGTTCTTATTTCTTTCCAAAGCTGCTTAACATGTAACATAGATACATGATCAAAAGGTATGTGGGGGGGGGGGGGGGGAAAGGGTCCAGTTAAATGCTTTTGGACTACATTTTAATTTCTCACTGTAACAATTGGATTTGGTGTTGCAGTGTAGTGGTAGGGACTTTCTTGTATTGTTATCTCTTGGTGAAAGTTAGAAAGATGGAAAGTTCATTTTAAGTAGCCTGTTAAATATTCAAAATTCAATCAATATGTAAACTCATAGACAATCTGAATATGGTATAAAAACTTATGTTATTTTCCAAAATTTGAGCCTTTTTACCACAGATTGGTCAAGGTAGATTTTCAGGTGGTACGAAATGGCACAATGGGGTCCCGATGGCCATAAAGAAAAGTAGTTAAATACTTCTGCGATACTTTTTGGTTTTCAATTCAATCTAACATTAATTTTCTTTTTCCATGTTTGGCCAGTGTTTTGATTTTGCTTTCTCATTTCAAGCTAGAAATGACTTGGTTTGGTGC
>CALNVZ010002100.1:12649880-12678626 GCA_940671915.1 Paracentrotus lividus
CTCTCTCTCTCTCTCTCTCTCTCTATCGCTCACTCTATCTTCCTGCTATATTTCCCCCATCTTTGACTGTCTCCCTCTCGTGCTTCCTCTATCTCATCCTCTCCCTTTATGTCTCTATTTGATTATGGTCTCTTAGATTGTTTTCATTCCTCCTTCTCCACTAATCTTGGACATACAAAGAATCGTGTGTACCAAAACATTTCGGCCTCATAAGTTTACACATGCACGCTATACCGTTTTCTTTTGATTTCTTCCAGATCGCCCTTCTACAAGTATTTTTCTTTCAATGAGTCTTTGTGTACATATTTATTCTCGTTATGTATTTCTACATTGATTGTCTGTCAAAGTTACTATGACAACACGTGGGAGCACTTCTATAATCATCGGAAATAGTTGATGTTTGGTCTCTTCTTTGACTTATTAGTTTAATCAGGATCTCTTTCTAGTTCTAGCTAAACGAAAACATTTTGATCATTGATCATTGAGACAGCTATACAAATACTATTTTGAATGATTTGGCACTGTTTGCGTTTTTAATTTCTCCGCTTCCATAAATTCTTTGCCGTCCATTCTTTATTTGCTTTGCACTTGGATAAGAATAATTATAGTAACGTTGATTTCCTTCCGTAGAAATGCGAAGGAGAATTGCAGAAGTACCTTGGACGGAAGTGTATGTAGAGCAAATTAAGATCATTAACCCTAACAATTCATACTTGATTGCTTAGAAGGCAATATTTTAGATCCTGAAGAGTTTGAGAGGAGCCAATCGAAGATGGCGGAAAGAGTTTTTAATGTCAATTTTTTTTTAATTAAAGACAAAAAGGTAAAATAACAAGAAGAAAGTACATAGTATTTCCATTTTAAATGCGTCCAGACTGCAGACACACAGCATGGTTTCAAGATTTGAGAATCTCCAGGATATACCCATCATGACCTTGGTGTTATCCATCAATGAATACGAAAGTTTATTTAAGTCCCTTAATCACACGCTTTGGATCTAATGTAGCATGGCCTCCAGGCTTTCGTCAAGAAGGATTATTCATCCCACGTGTTTGAATTTTCAATAGTAAAACAGCCGATATTAAAGAGTATTGGATGTAAACCTACTCCAGCTCCCACCACCTTGAGAAAACATGTATTGACGCACAATCCGTATTGATTTCAAATTAGCTGAACGGGTATATGCGCACATTTTTGACTCCAAGTTGATATTATCCATCTTTTAATATAATTATGCTTCTGACCTTCATCGGTTAGATCCATGTTTTCCCCTACATAAATGACCATGCTAGAAAGGTCCTGGTATAGGTTCAAGGCTTGTAAGGGAATACCATATTGACCCAACCTATAAACAGCAACTTCCCTAAAGGGCAATGCCTAACCAAAACGCGCCACTAGAGCCATAAGCAAAGATTGTTCGAAGTCATTGGCACTTGAATAGCTAATCTTGAGTTATGATAGCAGATTCGTTTTTAGAAGCAGTTAAGATTAAATTTGTATAGGTTAATCGTTACGATGATGTAATTTTCTTGTGAACCATGCAGCAGAGAATGAAAAATCTTTGGTCATCTAGTCTACTATATCTATTTACTTTCTATTTTGACCTTTATGATTGCAGTAGATACTATACCGAGTGAGTAAAAAAAAACAAAACAACAACAACAACAACAACAACAAACAAATAAACTTAACACCTATAAAATGGTAATTTAAAAGAAAATCAATTTATTAACCCCAAATAATTGAACATATTTTGACAGAGTAATCTTTCTCGTATCTTTGGTATCATTTTTGTGTGGTATGTGTTTACGCTTGGATGAACACAGTGCATTGTTTACGAGAATGTATAAAAAACGATTTGTGCCAAAGCGGCTGTGGTGGATCCAGGATTTCATTACGGGGGGGGCAAAATCGGAATTGCATATTTGGTACACCCAAATTTTTTTCCCGTTACACGGCGAGCCATAAGGTACACTAATTTTTTTTCACGTCACGTTGGCGAGCGATAAAGGCAGAGGGGGGGTGGTACGTGTTAATTTTGTTGGCCTTCAAAGAGGTCATCATGTATCAGCATCAGCCACAGGTAAGGTTGGGGTCAATCGGCCGCATCGTCTATTTTTACTTCGCTTTCTTTTCTTTTCTTTTCTTTTCTTTTTTTTTTCCTTTTTTTTTTTTGCTAGGGGGGGGCATGGGCCGTCAGCCCCCCCCTCGATCCGCGGCCTGGAGGGGGTGAGATGAAAATAACAACAAAGCAACTTTGTCCTGATCAAAATATCATAACTTTGAATGAACAAGTTCGGAGGCACAAAAACAACTCTGCCGCGATTTTTATTACACCTATTCAACTATCAACTTAACTCAGAAGAAGTTACTCTGTCAAAATATGAATACTAATAAGGGGGTTTCATTTTTTTCTCTTTTAAATCACTATTTTCTAGGTGTATAAACCAAACCACACCAAGCCAAATCAAACTTTTTTTTACTCACTCGGTAGACACCCCATTATGCTCGATATATATATATATATATATATATATATAATATATATATAATATACATGTATATCTCTGATGAATTCTTTTTCTAGGTTTGTTTGTTCTCATTTGGGGGGGGGGGTGAGTGCTAACATACGGCTACACTTTAAGAAGAAAATTAGACATTCAAAATATGAGACTAAGGCACAAAAGATGTGAGAAAGTGATAGAAATTAGTCGAATTTCAGATACGGGGATTCAACCAACTTCTTGCAATCCATTGTATAAACATTCAGCATTTTTAGACCTTGTTGCCTTTTTACTTCCGATGTTGTTGGTTACTGAACACACTGCTGACAAACATCCGATTACAAATGCATTAATAAAAACAACCTACGAAACAGCTCTAATTCCCTACGTATTTGATGCCCCATCTTGTAATATCTAAATGCGTTATTATACATATACAGAGGTAAATATAAGAGAGACAAGAGCTAAGAGAATGCCTGGAGCTCGGCAGGCAGGCATGAGACACGAAGGTGGTTTTCGGAAGTACTGCCAATGAAATTGTTTCAATTTCTCGAGCAGCTAGGAGAATGGGTGCAATATTTAGCGAGTCTTCATACACGCGCCCCTAGTTGGGATTATAGCCTTTAGTTGTCCAAAAACGATTGAGTCCAAAGATAAAAGAAGACCGCCTTGCGATAGCCGGATCATTCGTCCTTTTTTCTCTACCCGATCTTTTCTCGCTTCATTTAAAATAGACCCTGATAATAAATCTCTCGCCCAGTGTCGGTAACATCGCCATAAACAAAACACTTTGAAGATTTATTAATTTTCATGCTTCATAATTGCTCTTGTTTTATTAAAAAAGAATTGAGAATGCAATGCACATTTTCTCGTCTAGAGCTGGAATTCGTTGTTGTCAACTGTATTTAAACAGCAATGTTTTGATAAGATATCATTTTTACTCTCCTTCCGCTCTCGTAACTGTGACAAGAAATTGGTTATATAAGCAAGGTTGTTTTTGAAAAGACTTTTTTAGTTATTTGACTGCCATAACCGACTTTTGCCTCAATTGAATACAAATTAACTGTAATTAGTTATTTCTCCCAATTCTGGAGCTAGAGGATTCGAAAAAAAGTCAACATCTACTATCCTGCATTTGTAAGGATAATTTCCAGTATTTATGATACGAAAGACTTTGAAATGAAATCGAATTTGTCTTATCAGTTTTCCCATCTCCCAAATCAAGTCTACTCTCTTTTGTCACTTTTAGCTATCGTGTTTAAGTTAGCTTAGGCCACGCTTGCACTGAATATTTGTCTACAATACATCTTTTTTTTTTTTTTTTTTTTTTTTTTTTTTTTTTTTTTTTTTTTTTTTTTTTTTTTTTTTTTTTTTTTTTTTTTTTTTATAGTTTTGTTTGTTGTTGTTATTTTTGTTGTTTTTGCAATGCAAATTATTATAACAAGAACAATCAAAAAGTCCTAACCGGAATTAAAACGTCACAACCGGAACTTTATAAAATAAATAATCAGTGTGCTGTGAGGTTATGTTTTTATAAATGATCTTATTTGCGTTTTAAAATACAGTAGGCTATCCAATGATGTTGATTTTCTTTCCTTTTTGGGGGGGAGGGGGAGGCTGCGTCAAATACTTTCTGTGTCGATTTAATGAAATAAAACATGTTTTGCACTCTTACTCTTAAAAAAAGTTTACTTATCTCTCAAGTTAATTTTAAGTGTACTTCTTTCTCTTTTATAATCATTAATATCGAGTGATGTGCTGTATTTTGGATGCGAGAGAGTTTTAATAAGGAATTGTAAGGAGTGATAGTATAGAACGGTGTAAATCCTTTGGTTTCCTTGAGGCTATATGGCCCACTCATATCTGTTCGTGTCAGTCGTTATTTCCGTACCACTTCTATTGACTCTTTTGTCTACAAACTGTTTCTGGACATCTCACCGATATAATCCGTCTTTGTATGAGAAGCAACATCATGTTTTACTATAGACTATTTTATATACGTTTATATACATTAACGTATTTTGTGTCAATCAGGAACAATATTATTGGATAAACACTGCTATTCAAAGTATTGTATCATACCAATCAACTCTATACAACAACAATTGCCCAAATATCTTAAAATTAAAAAAGTTTACACGAGTTACAATTTTGAAAGTGCTAAATCGCTTGAATGTATATTTGTTGATCAATTATTTTTTTTTATTGTATTACATTAAATACATTTTAAAACGCCTTACAGTATAATGAAATGAATGAGTAACGAAAAGCTCAAGAAACAAAACAAAAAGGTAGATGAAAAAAAAAAAAGAGGAAATATAAATCTTTTAAATTGAATAGCTGGCATATTATCTTATCACAGATGAATATGACAGTGTATTGTAATCTTAATAAGTTGGTTCAATGGAGTTCAATATGAATATAAACATGATTAATCATTAATTAGATATTTTTAACGTAATGCAATAATATTTTGCTTTTGACCTTTATTTGTTCTGTTTCCCATGAATCACAGAAAATCCAATATGGCTGTTGAAAAGGAAAACTGTTTCTCATTTCTTAGTCCGCTAAAAGGTTAAGTCAGTCTTTTTGTTTTTGAGATATGCGATGGTGAGAAAAGGAAATTGATGTCTGTATATTGATATCAAAAACAAAAGGTCATTCATGATAATAACAGACAATGGAGACGAGTAGAGATATTTATTATATATTTATTAACAAACCCCTATATAATAGACGAAAAACTCAATAAGCAAAATGATAAATGGACACAAATATACGAAAATGTTTTAGAATTATAAACAAAATTAAATAAGCATATTGGGATCTTAATGATTTGTTTATAATGGTATTTAATATAAAAATAATAATCAACGATGGATTTCATACAGGCAACAATGATATTTTGCTTTTGTAGTTTATTTGTTTTCTATTCCTTTAATCATATAGAAAGCTAAATATGGCTGTTGAAAAAGAAAACTGATTTCATTCTCATTTCTGAACCCTCCTAAAGGTTACATCCCTCTTTTTGTTTTGAAGAGTATGCAATGGTGGGAAAATGAAATTGATGTCTGCATATTGATGTCAAAAACAAAAGGTCATTCATGATAATAAACAGACAATGGAGACGGGTAGAGATCGTATAGCGGGGGAAAAGGGGGAAATAGGGCGGAAATTGCATATTTTTTTGCGCAAAATAGTAATAAAATTCATGTTTTGACGTTTTTGGCGAAAAGTAATAGCATTCAATTCCGTTTTGCTTTATGATGTCATATTAAAAACCGGATTGATTCGAGTAAAATGAGCTTTATGTTCTTTTAGAGAATAGTATCATTATAGTACGCTATTGTTCAATGATGGATATCGTATTGTTTTTGGTAAATTGCCAATATTGGTCTAAACCCACTTTGACCAATGCCCGTTTGGCCTCATCCCACATGGTCTAATACTATTTAGTCTACCAACAGTTTGTCTAATTACCTTTTGGTCTAAATGCAACTTTGCCTATTTAACATTTTAGTCTAATTCCCATTTGGTCTAATGTCCATTGAGTCGATTGTCCAATTGGCAACACTCAGTCAAATAATGTAACAGACTGGTAATAGACCAAATATTCATTTAGGAAATAGACAATTTGGCTATTGGACTAAACGCCAATTAGACCAAGTGGGAATTAGACCAAGTATGTATTAGACCCAGGGGAAGTTAGACCAACAGTTAGTAGACCATATGTGTTTAGCCCGTGTGGTATTAGTCATACTGAGAATTGGTCCAACTTTTATTAGACGAGGTGGACATAAACCATTATTTTTAACATCCAATGAAGATGTCAAGTTAGCAGTGATTTTGGTAAATTTTATTTAAAATATATATAAAGAATGTTTTGTGGGGAAATAATTATAAATAATGTATATAGTATATAAAATTCTTTTATTCAAATTTGACAGCCAATCTAGATCCTGTAAATGGAATATAACCAAACATACAAACATATCAAACACCATATATACCAAGTCAATCTTTGCGTTAAGATTGTTATTTTCAAGTGATTAAAACCAATGGCCTGTGACAGAAATATGCTCAGGTGACGTTTTTCTTGTGATAGGTACCTCGATCCAGGTAAGTTTATTATTGTATAGCATGTCTATATACTACATCTGTTTATTTTGTCCTATGGGTTCTGTTCATTTGAGTTGACGTACAAAGTCCGTTGGGACAGGATTGTGATCCTCCCTGTGGGCTCTGTAGGTAGCTACTTCTACCCCTGACGAAAACTTGATGACGAAATGATGAGGTGATCCTGATCAAATATACGTCACACTTCGTTGGTCTTTCTTCTTCTTCTTCTTCTTGAATTAGATACGAAATTTAACCCTAATCTGCCCGGGGGGGGGGCTAATTTAGCCCCCCCCCCTCAACATTTTTCGCGATAAAAATTTTTGACGCGAGTAGCTTAAAGCCGCGATGCTTCATGAGTTTTTTCTTTGAAGTCTTGCGCATCTTTTGAGAACCAAAATCGTGACCCCCGGGTACCCAGTTCGCGAGTTACGCATAATTTGTACACGTGCGTCAGACCCAAAATTGCTCAAAAACGTGATTTCATGTACAAAGTCAATACAAAATTGTGTTTTCAGCTAAAATTCATAAATGAGTGATTAATTTGGCTTTTATTGATGATAATCATTTGATTAGCTGCTATTTATGACCAAAAAAATGTCGTTGGACCAATTTTGTCGAAAAAAACAAATAGAAATAAAAGGTTGAAAAAAACAAAAGAAATACATAAGAAATTTAAAAACAATAAAATACATAAAGAAATTAATTTGGATACTGGAAATTTTTTTCAGTACAATTGATAGGAATGCATAAGAACATTCACACCAAAAAATTAGCATTCTTAGGAGATATATTTAGTGAATTAAATGGAAAAAGTATGATTTCATGCATAAATTAGCATAATTAGCATATAAAATTAAAACAAAACATTTTTCAGAAAAATTAACTATGCAAATTACGGAGATTACACGACGGGGGACGTGTGTGCCAATTTTCGTGCGCGATCGCGCGGTCAACGGCCGAGATCTCAGGGGGGGGGGCTAAATTAGCCCCCCCCCCCTGGGCTATACGTTTTCAAAAAGAGCCCGGGCAGATTAGGGTTAAATTCTCTAATTTGCAAGATATACTGTCTCAAATTCCTGCTCGAATGTTTGTTCTGAATTCCCTTGTCATAGTACAGGGGTAACTGTCCGTAATCAAATGCGTCGCACTGTAGGCTATTCGTTGTGTGCTGTCGTCACACTTCGTAGGTCTTTTTCTATTCTTATTGAAGGTTGATAATCTAGTTGATAAAATACGACATAAAATTCTTCAATTTGCAAGACTTATTTTCTCAAATTCTGCTTAAATATTGTTGCTAATTCCCTTGTCATCCTAAATGGGTATCAAAATGCGTCACACTGTATCGGTTGTTTGTTGTCTTGATATTGTCACACTTCGTAAGTCTCTTGTCTCTTCTTGAAGGTTGATAACCTAGTTGATAAAATACGACTTAAAAATCTTCAATTTGAAAGAAATTTCTCTCAAATTATGCTCGAAAAAATATTGTTGTTAATTCCCCTGTCCCAGAAAAGGGGCGAATGTCCGTGATCAAAATGTGTTACACTGTATTCGTTGTTTGTTGTCTTGTTGTCACACTAAGTAGGTCTTTTTTCTGTCCTTATTGAAGGTTGATAACCCAATGAATAAAATATGACTTAAAAATCTTCAAAAAGTAAGATGTATACCTCAAATTCTGCTCGAATATTGTTGGTAATTCCCTTGTCACCGGAAAGGGGTAACTGTCCGTGATCAAAATGGGTCACACTGTATGTTTGTTGTCTTGTTGTTGTGAAGGTTGATAAACTAGGTAGCATGACATTCAGATCTTACTTTTTGCAAATCATATTTTTCAAAGTCTGCTCGAACATTATTTGTAAAGGCTGAACCAAACTCCTCGTATCCGTCATGACAGCCCCTCGAAGGGAAACCATAGGTCTCCAGGCTAGGGTATCGGCTGTAGGTCACGGGTCAGCTTCGATTAAAAGCCAATCTCATACAAAAGAACACGTTCCCAATGGTACTACGGCCATACCTTCCCTCTCCGGTTTAATATGTCACGGTATTTCGGCAACACTGATTGTATAACACCAGTGCCCTCTAACATAAAGTTACGATCAATCTAACGATTCAAATCTATCGTAAGTCTATGGTAAACCGTGTATTAAAAGTTACAATCGATCGTAAGATTGATCCCATCTCTTTTATGTTACAGGGCACAGGTTTCATGCAACAACCTGGGATAGGCTCATCAATGAATGACACACATACATGACATGAGGGACACATGTATAGATACATTTCGAGAACATCCCAAATGAGGTGCGCAACAAAAGGAGCCATGTATTAATAATGGGAACACCTTGTAATTCTCACTCGGGGATCTCTTTTGGTCACAAATATTCTTATCTGACTGACACGATATCGCTTTTTCGATTCCAAATAAGTGAATTAGCGTGAAAGTCACATGATTGCGCACCACTATTTGTTGTTACACTGACGTATGGAGCTTTCGATAAATCGAGAGCGACTTGAAAGGGACTTGAGAGTGATTTCTAGGTAGAAAGTAGCACTTATTTTTGTCTTCAGTGTCCTGTATGTGTATTTGCGGGCTAGTATGTTAGACATGGCTCATGTACAATAAGCAAACAAAAAACTGTGGTGTCTCAGTCTCACAATGCAAGGACATGATGTTCTGATAAAAAACCTAAATTCATTATCAAAAAGGGTAAAGTTAGGAAGAAATGTGTCCCAGCGATTGTGTACAACTTTTTGGGAGGTAAAAGTTTGAATCCTTTTCATTCAGTTTTCAATATTAATGTATTATAAATATGTTTTCTCAACATAACAGTGACCATTTTAATGTCATATTAGTGTAAACTATCTCATTTGCATCAGTCTCTGTGGCTCATGAGAGCGAGAAAAATGAAAACGGATTAAGCTATCAAAACTGATCCCTTGTTTGTAGACTTACACGCATTTTTTTTTTTTTTTTTTCGCGTAATAAAGAATTGTCAAGATTGTTTGGACAAGATTGGTTCAGACTTTGTTTTTTCCATGGCGAGTATACCATATCATGTGACAAAAAGAGGACCATGGATTTGGCTATGTGACGAGAGAGAGAGAGGATTTGGCGTATGAACGACTTCTATCAACCGGACCTTCCTCCTCCAATCTCTAACATTTAGAGCTAAAATGACGTTTCTACATATAGTTTACACACATTGCCTTTCTGGCAATCATCCTTGAAAGATGAGAAAGTTTTGGGGTGTGAGTGACCTTCAAATAGCCGGACCTTCCTCCAAATTTCAACATTTAGACCAAGAGAGGCGATACTTAAAGCACTAATGACTTTATAGCACTTCTCGTGCTTATCAGTGAAGGATGAGAAAGTATTGGGGGTGTAAACGACCTTCTTTCAACCGGACCTTCCTCCTCCAATTTCTTACATTAAGAGCTAAACAGACGTCACTTTATATACTTTTACACACAAGTAATTCCTTTCTGGCACTAACGGATAAGAATGTATTTGGGGTGTGAATGACCTTGTATCAAACGGACCGTCCTCCAATGTCCAACATTAGAGTTAAAAAAGACGTTATATCGTATACATATTTTTAAAAATCGTATACTTAATCGTATACACACAGTTAAAGCCCTTCTGGCATTCATCAGTGAAGGATGAGAAAGTATTGGGGGTGTGAACGACCTTCTTTCAACCGGACCTTCCTCCTCCAATCTCCAACCTTGACTTTCATCTCACCGAAAGGCTAAGCTCATTGCCTCTTCTCCCTCGATGATTCATGAGAATCCGAACACGTATTATTTTCATCATCTTCTCTCCTCTACAAACCATCCTTTCAGATCACCACCCTCAGTAATCATCCACCATCTATATATCTCCATCCTAATTAATTGCCTTTGCCCCTATTGTCCTCAATATCGTGATACGATGGGTGCATGGCTACACCGCTGCGTTCAAACAAAGCTTGTCTGTCTGGTTGATTCTGTATATTATTTTCCCTGCAGAAATAGGCGATTCTTTGTGATTCTCCGAATTAGTGGGGCTGTAACCAATCTTTCCGTTCGATTGATATTGGGGTCTGCTCTATCTTAAAGTCTTTCTGTGACATACTTTCGTTTTGCTTCCTCCCTTTATTCGGTTACAAGCATCTTCGCCCTGTATTCCATATTTCATATTGAGTAAATAAATAAATACATACATCGTATATGACATATGATACCGAATTTACACCTGTGCTGTAAACGATGAATACGCGCTTGGGCTTTCAAAAACCTGTGTCGAAATCGTTTTGTACCAAGTTTTGGCAAAAGCAACTCATGAATTTAAATCATCTTTTGTGATTCGAGTTTGAATGGCTTACCTCAACTCAAACAATGAATGAATGTTCCAGAAACATGGTTTGCTTCTACCAAACTTGGTGCAAGGTGATTTGGAAGCAGATTTTAAAAATCCTAAGTGCTCAGTCATCCATGAGAGCACAGGTATGAATTTGATTAGTTACTCTTTGATATGAAATAGCAATCAATATGACATAAGTTAAACATTTTTAACAGAAGGCTCTTTTCTTGCATAGCTCTTATCTTTTACATTACTTATTATCATCAAAACCTCTTTATAAATTTATCCATTGATTTTTTTAAATATCAATTTCTCCTATTTTATTTCTTGGTGGTGTCATCTTTCTTTTCCTTCTTTTTGGTTACCCATTTCTCTTTAGGGTGAGCCAAAGCTCACTGTGTTTAAACGTTGTTCGTATACCAAAGATCATCAGTTTGTGCATTTGTATAAGGACCATCTGTCGCCTGAAGATGTGTAATTGCCATCCAAAACGTTAATAATTTTATCTGTAAAACTGTTAAAACTATTTTTGTTTCCTGTTGTTGTGCTGTTTTGATTTTGCCCAAGTCATGATGTATAATTTGACGTCATCGGTTTTTGTTTTTTGCTGCAATCGGAAACGTGAACTCCCACCACAACCTTTCCCCGAGTATCACTGTCTTTCATTCTCTTTATCTTTCTTTTTCTAATTCTAAAGCCCGCCTCACACTGTGCGATTTGCTGCGATGCGATTTTGGAACAAATGGCAATTTTCCGTAAATGTGACATATTCCAATATTCAAAATTATCTTATGAGATGCAGAAAATGTATAGGAACAATGCAAGCGAATTTTTGTTCCCAATGCGATCCGTTAATTGGGGGTAAATGTCAAATTAGCTTAAAATCGCAAGATCGCTGTGACGTCACTGCGATATAGAAACAATTTGATTTTATACAGAGAAGGGGGTTCGTAATAGCCGTGAATTACAATTTTATTATTCACAGGAATACCAAGAACTTTGGACAGCATTAATTTCCTTGTTTGAATGTCCATATCAAATAATATATCAGTTTTCTCAAAAATCGCATCGCAGCAAATCGCACAGTGTGAGACGGGCTTAACTCTCACTCTCTCTCTCTCTCTACCGTATTACCCATAATTATCCTTCCTTTCTTTCTAATCTCTGCCATGCTCTCCCTTTTCACCGAACTATGCGCCAGCTAGCTCTCCCTGTACATGTATATACTTCCATCCTCCCCCTCTTTTTTCCTGCCCATTCATCTCATCCTGTCTCTAATGTTCCGACCCCATTTATGTGCTTGCGTGTGTGTGTGTGAATGAGGGTGTGTGTTCTCTCTCTTTTCTTGATTTCTATTTCTCTCTCTCTCTCTCTCTCTCTCTCTCACACACGCACACATTGTCTTCATCTTTCTTTTTGCTTCTCCTGCCCCTGCTCTCTCTCGCCCGCACTACCCATCTCTTTTTCTTTCCATGCTCAAAAATCTCTGCCACTCTCCCCATTTCAACCTTTGCGCTAGCTCTCTATCTGTTCCTTTTCTCTCTATCCTTTCCTCTCTCGCTTGTTCTCTCTATCTTGTGTTCCTTCCCTTTCAAACAGAAAAGTATGTTATCATCTACCGTAGATAGCTCAATATTAATATTGAATATTCTTAGCTTTCCTATATGTTTTCACCGTTTTTTATGCCCTCTACCTCTCTCCGTCTCTCTCTCTCTCTCCTTCTCTCTCTCTCCCTCCCTCTCTCTCCCCCTCTCTCTCTCTTTCTCTCTCTCTCTCTCTCTCTCTCCCCCCTCTCTCTCTCTCTATTATCTCTTTCTTTATTTCTCCTGTCTCGCCACTCATATATACTGACATGTATGTCCCAGCCCTCCATCTCACTTCCCCTTCTTTCTGTTCCTCATAGACCATTCCTCTGAAAGTTTGTTACGCCTGGTATACTTTATATCAATTGGAGTTCAAGCAGCTATAGTATCTACTAAACGTTGCTTTGCTTCACTGTCTAATCCATTTAAACCAAACGAGCGTTACACATGTCATATCATATTTCTCTATCCCAGGTCTCATGTAAGGTCATCGACCCGTGTCTTAAATAGCGCACCATCTAAGATGCATCAATTATTTAAACCATATACACTAGCTGTTGCTCCTTAAAGGGAGTAACCCTTTTATGCAAAACAGTACCAATTATTTCCATATTTAGCACGAAGTTCGGATATGATTGTAGTAATCAGTTTGCTTATTACATTTTTTTTTTCTAGATTTGAAAAATATTTTGGTTCCATCTTTATTCCTTCCAACTTTTCTTTTCTTAATGATTCCAAACGAGCTTTCTTCTCAACAGAATTCTTATCTTTGTCTCTTTTGGATAACAATTCCTTCTCTAAGTCTACACATTCTTTCTCTATTATCCTTTTATAAATAATGCTATCCCTATGATGAGTATTAGTTTCCGATGTGAAACAAATAAATCAAAACCTCATTAATCATCTACATTGTCTGGATGTCTTTTTAAAAATTTGAATGACCTTCAAAACATTTCCGGAAAATGAACACATTAATCAATTTCTATGTGAGACAGAATAACATGATTGTAAGTTATTCCACTGATTAATAAACGCTGAAGAATCCCCGTTATAGATAAAGTCAGGTGTATAATATGAAAAAGATTGATTATAATTATACTAATTGGATCTTGTTATTGTAAGCAAGATTGTGGTAGAATACTTTTTTGCTATTATGATTATACACAATTTGCCAACTCCATCCTTTTTGTCAATTTATCAAAGACATCGTGATGTAGATGTGATATCTCACCTAAGGAGACATCACCGAGACTACAAGACTCGGAACATCGCAGAGACGTCTTGGGGGCGTCTCTGCGACTAGAAATCTAATAGATATGAACATGTTCGATTTCCCAGCAAATTATGAGACGTCGTGGAGACTCGGGTGACTTCACCGAGACGTTTCCGCGACTACAGAGTAAACCCGTTTCATACCCGTCTCGTAACAGGTGAGAATGCACCATAAAGCAAATCTGAACCATTCAATTATCTCAAGAAACGGAAATAGAATAGACTTTTCTTCATCTTTCCCGTTTCTTCCTTTGATGTTAGCTTTGTGTTTACGTCGGGAGCATTTTATACAATACAAATCGTGGTCTGTGCCCTGTAACATAAAAGAGATACGATCAATCTTACGATCGATTGTAACTTTTAATACACGGTTTACCATAGACTTATGATAGATTTGAATCGTAAGATTGATCGCATCTTTTATGTTACAGGCCACTTATGTGGTAAGGAGGTGAATGGTAGCTGGATGACGTCTGTCTTCGCGATAGATCGAGTGTTTCATTCCTCCTGTGGTATTAAGGTCGGTGTGGCCGATTAGTTGCTCAAACAAAACTTAATCACATCTCCACGCAGAGTGCCAAACGTTCTGGTATGCGAGATGCCAGTTCGAATAGCAAGGGGGCGGCTCGGAAAGAAAGTGATACTTAGAGCTCAGTCACACCGGAGCGTTTGATTCTATCCCGAGTCTAAACCAACCACTGACTTACAATTTGTGGGAGTGTAATATTTTGCTCGGTCGGATGTCGATTTTGGAGTCCGTTTACAAATGTGACCTGTGCGTATAAGCGATCTATCCGACAATGATTCGAGCCATGTCTGATTCTGAATTAAGACTCTACAGGTATGAGCGTATGTTGAATGTCATTTCAGAGGAAAAGAAGACGTTAAAAGAATTAAGACTCTACAGGTATGGAGTGTAATCGTGAATGTCATTTCAGAGGAAAAGAAGACGTTTAAAAGAATTAAGACTCTACAGGTATGAGTGTATGTTGAATGTCATTTCAGAGGAAAAGAAGACGTTAAAAGAATTAAGACTCTACAGGTATTGAGCGTATGTTGAATGTCATTTCAGGAGGAAAAGAAGACGTTAAAAGAATTAAGACTCTACAGGTATGAGCGTATGTTGAATGTCATTTCAGAGGAAAGAAGACGTTAAAAGAATTTAAGACTCTACAGGTAATGAGCGTATGTTGAATGTCATTTCAGAGGAAAAGAAGACGTTTAAAAGAATTAAGACTCTAAAGGTATGAGCGTATGTTTGAATGTCATTTCAGAGGAAAAGAAGACGTTAAAAGAATTAAGACTCTACAGGTATGAGTGTGATCGTGAATGTCTTTCAGAGGAAGAGAAGACGTTAAAAGAATTAAGACCTACAGGTATGAGTGTTGTTTGAATGTCATTTCAGAGGAAAAGAAGACGTTAAAAGAATTAAGACTCTACAGTATGAGCGTATGTTGAATGTCATTTCCAGAGGAAAAGAAGACGTTTAAAAGAATTAAGACTCTACAGGTATGAGCGTATGTTGAATGTCATTTCAGAGGAAAAGAAGACGTTAAAAGAATTAAGACTCTACAGGTATGAGCGTATGTTGAATGTCATTTCAAGGGAAAAAGAAGACGTTAAAAGAATTAAGACTCTACAGGTATGAGCGTATGTTGAATGTCATTTTCAGAGGAAAAGAAGACGTTAAAAAGAATTAAGACTCTACAGGTATGAGTGTATCGTTGAATGTCATTTCAGAGGAAGAGAAGACGTTAAAGAGATTAAGACTCTACAGGTATGAGCGTATGTTGAATGCATTTCAGAGGAAAAGAAGACGTTAAAAGAATTAAGACTCTACAGGTATGAGCGTATGTTGAATGTCATTTTCAGAGAAGAGAAGAACGTTAAAAGAATTAAGACTCTACAGGTATGAGCGTATGTTGAATGTCATTTCAGGGGAAAGAAGACGTTAAAAGATTAAGACTCTAACAGGTATGAGCGTATGTTGAATGTCAATTTCAGAGGAAAAGAAGACGTTAAAAAGAATTAGACTCTACAGGTTGAGCGTATGTTGAATGTCATTTCAGAGGAAAGAAGACGTTAAAAGAATTAAGACTCTACAGGTATGGAGTGTGTATCGTTTGAAATGTCATTTCAGAGGAAGAGAAGACGTTAAAAGAATTAAGACTCTACAGGTATGAGCGTATGTTGGAATGTCATTTAGGAGGAAAAGAAGACGTAAAAAGATTAAGCTCTACAGGTATGAGCGTATGTTGAATGTCATTTCAGTAGGAAAAGAAGACTTAAAAGAATTAAGGACTCTACTGGTATCGAGCGCTATGTTGAATGTCATTTCAGAGGAAGCAGAAGACGTTAAAGATTAGACTCTACAGGTATGAGCGTATGGTTGAATGTCATTTCAGAGAAAGAAGACGTTGAAAAAGAATTAAGAACTCTACATGGTATGGAGCGTATGTTGATGTCATTTCTAGAGCGAAAAGTAAGAACGTATTAATAAATTAAGACTCTACAGGTATGAGTGTTATGTTGAATGTCATTTCAGAGGAAGAAGAAGATCGTTAAAAGAATTAGACTCTACAGGTATGAGTGTATCGTGAATGTCATTTCAGAGGAAGAGAAGACGTTAAAAGAATTAAGACTCTACAGGTATGAGTATATCGTGAATGTCATTGTGAGAGGCAGAACGAATTATGACTTGGAGGCTAAGCAACGTTAGCTGATCATTAGCTCGTATGAATAAAAGCAAATAGGGCCTTATTGCCTCTGTAGAAGTTTGCTCATGCAGTTTCTTATTTTTGTATGATATTTTTCCTTAATGTTATACGATTGTAAATGACTCTCATGGACGATTTCTTTCATCACCAGTCCTATCCCACCCTTTGCTAAACGATCCGAACCCTGTCTGTCACGATTGTCTCTGTAATGACATGGAGCAAAGACCGTTATGAGTATGTTATAACAATAAATCGTTTGTTAAGAGCCAAAAATTTGTTGCTCATGTCATCTATCACGTCCCAACGGACAATGTCGTTGCATGAAAGTGGAAGATCTTGATGTTTTATGGTGCATCCGATTCTTTGAATGACAACCTACGCACCGGGAACATTTTTATGGGGTATAAATCTTAGGGGTTAAAAGGTGCGCGCGATGAATGAATCATAATAATTGGGTCTTTCTTAATGAGAATTTTGACTATTTATAGACGTCTTACAAACATTGCTTCTATCTCGGTCGACTTTCTTGTTCTGTTTGGAGACAGTAGGGCATTATGCGACACGGCTTTAATGTCCCTCTGTCTCTGACAGTTGTTCTAGTGGATATAATCATTATGTCACGTTTTGTTATGTATTCCTGTATTGTAATCTCATTCGAATCAATTCACATCTACTCAAGATCTTCCCAGGGGCCCGTTGCATAAAGATGTTACTCCATGCT
Source organism: Paracentrotus lividus (assembly GCA_940671915.1). Classification (NCBI taxonomy): domain Eukaryota; kingdom Metazoa; phylum Echinodermata; class Echinoidea; order Camarodonta; family Echinidae; genus Paracentrotus; species Paracentrotus lividus. The sequence goes on from CALNVZ010002100.1 coordinate 12,667,136, forward strand.
CCATGCTCCATGCTCCAAATTTTATTGTCCGAAACAAAGATGACCGGATATTTCTTTTGCCCCATTTCTCGTGGGCCCCGCAGCCGCTGAGCAGCGCCAGAAGGACATTGCTCTATCCCCCTCTCGTTGAACGCCAAACAGGGAAGCAGCAACTACCATTTTTTAACTTTTGTTGGTACGACGCGGCCGGGGATCGAACCCACGACCTCCTGATTATGAGGCGGACGATCTATCCAATGAGCCAACACATCAGTACTATTATAGTAACTTTCCCATTAGTGGTAACTTTCATGTAATACTGCAATTTGATTGGCTATTGAGCAACGTTCTCATGGTAGATATCATTGATGACAAAGTTATTATAATAGAAACTCTTCATTCAACATTGCCCATATCAACCCCCAAACCAGCCACGTACCATGCTTACTTGCTGTTTGTGGTAGTGTATTCTTTTGTTGGGTCTGAGCTTCGCAACACAAAGGTTCGCAATTAATCGCTAAATGGCAATGGTCAATCAAGGTCGTTGTTAATAGCGCTTTTTGCTCAAAAGATTGACCAGTAAACAATCCGAATTTTCTTACAATTATACACTAATTGATAGCAAATCTTTGTGCTGCGTTTACCTGGTGTCATTTTGGAGTCTGTTTCAACTGTTTTACTAAAGGGGAAGGCACAACATCCTCAATGCTCAATGAACAGAAAGTATAGGTGGGGCAAGTACTGCAACTAAGGGTGCTATCTCACTTCGCCGAGACGTCTCCGCGACGGAATAAAAATCCGTCTCCGCGACGAATAAAAAGTATTACAGACGTCTCCGAGACAATTTCTGAAGTAGTCCCAACTCCGTCTCCGAAAATCAAGAGACGTCTCCGAGACGTCTCGGAGACGGATTTGGGACTACTTCAGATTTGTTTTCCATCAGTTGTCGCGGAGAAGTCTCGGAGACGTCTAGGGGACGTCTCCTGAATATCGGAGACGGATTTGGGACTACTTCAAATTTATTTTTTTATATAAATTGTCGCGGAGACGTCTCGGAGACGTTTCCTGATTTACGGAGACGGATTTGGGACTACTTCAGACTCTTTACATAAACTGTCGCGGAGACGTCTCGGAGACGTCTCTAATACTTTTTTATCCGTCCCGGAGACGGATTTTTATTCTGTCTCGGAGACGTCTCCGCGAAGTGAGATAGCACCCTAAACGTTCGGCGGCTAGTAATTAGCGGTAATGTTAACTGACCCTGAAGTTTGCATTGTCTGAGCTGTACCAATGTCCTTGAATGTGAGGGTTAGCAAACTGCAACGGATTGAATGGGGCAAACAAACGTTCCGCGGCCAGTAATTAGCGGTAATGTGAACTGACCCCGAGGTTTACATTGTCTGAGGTGTATCAATGTACTTGAATGTGTGGGCTGGCTACGTATTGAATGAACTTTATAGTTGATGCTTTTAAGAGGGGTTACAGATGAAGGCATGGTGACCTTTTATCTCTTCTCCGTACGTGTCGGAGAATAATGGCTTATTCTTTACCAATAGAAAAGACGAAATCGGATACAACGTATTACTCCTGCAAGCAGGAAAATACACATTTCGATCTTATTTGATTTCTAAACAAAGATTAACAAATTACATAAGATATACGACTTTTCGTGTTTTCACGTTGTTGTTGTTGGTGTCGTCGTGTTACTAACATTATTATCGTGTTATGGTTCTTTTATAAACCTAATGTATGGTGTAAAGCATATCCATTTATTGAATACGCCGAGGGGAAGGTCCTTGTGACAATAGTGTTTTTTTTTAATGAGAACGTGCTCAGATAATTATATTACTACCGATCATAATATTATGATGATATTTTTCAATCATTGTTTTTACCCCTGTAATTTTTTATCTAATGTAATTTTCAATATCCTTTGTCATTTTATTGTTTTCATATTGTGATACAAAACACACACTATATAATAATTGAACAATCAAAATGATAATAGTGATGATAATAACAATATTGCAGGGTATTGAACTAAAGGGATCAAGTGTTGCTAGCAAGTTGCTTGTATATTGTTAGACCAAACAGTAACTTAACGAATAAAGAGAAGATATTTTTTTCTTACCATAGTGTAATTTAATCAAATTAAATTCAGAACTGTTTAATTTCTCTTGTACGTATATAATTTGTTCACAAAATATGATATGACCTTAACTACCGTCATGTAACAACATAGGCTTATTTATATGTAATATAAGTCGTGACACAACCTTTAGATGTACACACGGTCCCTTCAGATCGGGTCGTTAGCTCAGCTTGATACCATGTCACGTCCTATTCTATAATTAGTGCATGAAAGACATAAATATACCAAGAAGAGATAAAGTAACAGTTGTGGATCAAATGATATAAAACACAAAGGCCCGAATTCACAAAGGAGGATTCTGCAACACCCACGGATCCGTGGATCCGTGGGTTTTTTAATCGACGGCTCCAAGAATCCACCAGTTTATGATTCACCAACAGTTGACCCAAATTATGACGTTTTATGACGCGTGGATCAGTGGATTCAGTCGAGCCCACCTTTGTGAAAACCATATTGAAAATCCTAGGGCCAACCCTAGGTTAAACCCAGGGTTGAAACCATGGATTTTGCAGAATCCACCTTTGTGAATTCGGGCCATAATTATACAGAGGTACCTGAATGTACACCTTGGTCTATTTACAAGCGCCAATAATGATATAAAAGGGGGAAAGCATAACAACACGGGAGCCCCTCAAAACCCAGAAGCTAGCCCCCTCCCTCTTCCCTGTTATTAAGTTACGTGATCTTATTTTTTATTTATCCTGCGCAGTTTTTTTTGGTTGTTGATTTATACCTCCTTTCATGCGATGACATTACTAAATCATGTGACTTCTTATATATATGCTTTCTATGAAATCATATGACGTAATCATCAACTTAACCTGATCGTCGAAGAATTTACCTTCATTAATTCATGTATTTATAACATACTGTATCCTGAAACTATTTTTGGAATACTAGTATTGTGTATTTTACATTGATGTTATATTTATAGGTATAGTATAAACAAACATCAATGATGTCTCTCGATTTATCATTTAAGCACTTTCAAAAAGTAATGTAGCCAGCGTTCAATCGATCAATAAATGGGGGACATTATACAATCTGTATTCATACGTCATTTTTTATTGATTCTTTTCTTTTCTTTTTTTAAAACAAAATTCCTGTTGTTTTTTTCTTTTTAGTATCATTGGTTGTCTGTTATGGACATAATATCTTAAAGAAGAAAGAAAATGATGAATCCTTATCCTTTTCAACCGTTAGCCATTTCAAATCGATTTCGTAATGAATGCGACTGCTACAGTCATAAAAGCTTGAAACATAATAGCAATACCTCGTCACCCACTTAAAGATTACACAATTTCATGCTTATATGCTGGATATAATCATGGAAATTATCGAGTTTATATTAACCATCATTCATGCAAGTTCAACTACTCAAAAATATTGACCACATACAGAGTTTCATACCGTGGTAGCTATACTTTTGCTATGGGGGGGGGGGGGGGAATCATATACATGGGGATGGCTAATGGTCATCTAATAGAAATGCAAAGAAGGGCACAAAATATTTAAAGGGGGCATCACGAAACAAAAATGAAATAGAAGGGCCGTAAAAAAAGAGGGTAAATTGTACGTCTCTCTTTTCTGTGAAATCTCGGATTTTATTCTTGATGAACTTTGGAGATGTTCGGTGCACAATTTTTGTTCTAAACTTAGTAACAGAACATTCCCTACTGTGGAATTAGGGGTGCTTCGCTGTAAGAAATCTAGAGAACCTGTTTAGAAATTCGAAATCCCAACTTATATTCTGTGTATCCTCGAGTTAGCCGTCAAACACGTTAATACTTAGGATTGATTTAAGAGCGCTCAATGTTAATTCTGATTCTTTCTTATCATAGCAAGTTACATGCGTCATAACTGTATCAGATATAGACTAATTCCCACGATCGGCATCACCTTAAAATAACACGGCCTATACTACCACGTATTTTATGCGACCATGTCAATTTATATCCATCCCTCTCACCCTTATTTCTGTCTTTCTCCTTGTAAAATCTTAATGGATTTCTGTAAGAAGTTGGTAATGACTGACTGAAGCCTGCCCATAAGTCTTAAAAAATAAACGGTGCTTTGTTTTCACGGTCGTTTGGGGAGGTTGCGACATTCCGACATTCGCCGAGCAATTAACGCATTATGCTACCCTTGGTGCAGGTCGTTACAACGTCTGTGAACGCAAAGGGACTCAGACGTTTTGATCCGTACCCGCCTTATTCCCGCCATTTGTTTCCCGCCACAAGTCACATTCCAACCAATAGGAATCACGCTGAGTTAAAACGTTAACGAGTTGGTATCCATATAATAGATCTCTTCACAGGGGTCAAATGTTAACGAAGGGCTTGATTAGAAAAGGGGTCACCATTTTGAAACTTGATATGCTTCTGTTTTTACTGATGTGACTTGACTCCGAATGTGCAGATTTTAGTTCAGATTAAATCGAAGGTTTTGTCAGACACATAGTGTATCCAAATTCTTAGGTACAAAAATAAAGTTATTGAACAAAGAGATATGCACCGACATTCATTTGCATATTGCAAAGTAGTAATAATCACTTTTTTACAATTATTATTTCCTATTGTCCAGAGAAATATGTTTATCAAGTTAGATAACTTTACATTATGATATAACGCATCATAAGTGACCAAGATAGTTTTAAAAATACAATTTTTTTTCTTACTCTGCATGGAGCACGATCATTAAATGAAAACCTTTATAACTGGCCATAGATGCGTTGTTCAGCTCAGTTTAATGACATTTCAAATAAAACCACCGTATGCATTATGTTAATCGTTTAAGCTTTCCATATAACGGACCTCGATGTTTATAAAATTACTGGTGCCCTTGGAAATCAATTCTAATAATATTTAACTCCGTTCTGCCATAGTGGATGTATAACACATGGGTCAATGTACCGTATCACGTATGTAATCTATAAATGTTATCTCGGCATTCATTACACGCTAAATTAATTAGAAAATGCAACATTATAGAATGACCTTACCGAGAGAACAATCGTGATTCAATATGATATTTGTATGAAATCGCGCGGACCATGAAGCATCGAAACGAATTGAAAAATATTTGGGAGAATAAAACTGCACGCAATAATAATTCAGTTAATTTTAGTCGGGCAATTGTGTGTAGTATATCTCCGTAAAGGAGACAATAGAGTTTTTGAGCTTTTAGCAAATTTTCCAAAAGGTTGTTCTTTTTGCAAATAATTGAAATAAGAATAGCTATAGATAAATTATTTTGATTATCGAAAATCTATATCCGATTGGTGCAATGGTATTGTTTAGTGATATTTGTCACTTAACAGTAGGATAACTTTGCATTTTAATATTTATGCATTCAGCTATCTTGGTGTAGGCAATGAAAATTCCACTTGCAAAAGCTCATTTCAACTTGGAGAATTCCGATATAAATCAAATTATAAGTGTCCCACAATACATTTAACCTTTAAACAACGTCGTGTTCTGCATCGATTAAAGGGAATATGTTTGTAACTTTATGGGGACTTGCGAAAATATAAGTTGTAGGGGCCCTACATGCTGTCAGTAATCTTCTGTCGAAATAAAACCCTTAAAATAGTATTTACAAAGCATCATATACTTCACAATAAGTAAACATGTGCATGTGATCGAAATATCATATAGTTTTCTATACATAGACTGTAGTCTGAATATAAGTGTACCCAGGTACGCTTATAAATTTGTGATATTCAGACATCTCAGCAATTAAATGGCAGATTAGCTTAAAATTTCAAGGGATTCCTATCCGACCTCAAGGTTTACAATGATGATTATATACAGCATTAGCTGGAAGAGTGTTGATTCCCTTTTATCGCTTTAAGGTCTATTCTGTTATCCTATTGTTATTTCTTTTTATTAAACACAAAATAACGCTTGATTGCTCAAACATACAAGTTAACAATGAAATGATTTTATCTTATTTTACCAACATTCATGATGTAATTATGAATATAATTATAATTCAATTTAAAATACTTTACTTTCTAGCATCCAACATAATTTTCATTGTAGGCCTTAATATGGTATAACATCTAACATATATTTATTATATTAAAACAAGAGAGTAGAAATTTAGTTAACTCCGAGTAAATGAGTAAAGACACCCTGGCTCATACAACAATGAATAAATGAAAATAATAACATTTAAGTATGAAATGTAATTGCACAATGGATGTGCAGTGATAAAATGTCATCTAAGCACAAATTGTTTAAAACAATTAATTAAGAATAGAATTATACGGTAACTCAGTCTATAATCGATGATACTGTTTTTCGGTTACATTTAAAGTGTTTTGTCAAAACTTTATAAAGGGAATGACTCAAAGATTATTAAGAATTAACCATTGTGTGTGAACAATCAAATCTTGTATTATTTCTTGGTCACGAAAAAAAACAAAAAAACTTACAAACATTTTGTTTCTAAATTGACAATTTCATCCTCCTTGTAAAGGCTCTTGATGCCCTCAAATGCCTACCTGTCAGCCTCCTCCCACCTATCCCAATCTCCCCCTTGTACCCCTTCTCATTCACCCCTTTACCACATCCTCTCCCCTCCATAACCCCTCAGGCGACGTCATTAACTCCTCTGAATAAACCTTAAAACAATTACGACGAAATAACTCATCTAAATTTTAACACTTGTCCCACTTTGTTAGTCTAAAAGGTGACATTTCTGGATTTATTTAAAAAACGGTAGCCTGCGGTGATCTTTAGTAGATGTTAACGTATTCACCGGAGCAACTGGATTATTATGTCATCTTTAGATTTATGACAGGTTTCTGCACGTACTAGGGGTTAAATGGCTCGTAAAGGTCGTATACATGTCATTTCTAAACCAACATTGTTACAATTATGTTCTCTTTGAGTGAATCTGAGATGAATCTAAGAGTATGCTGCGCTGATGTATAGTTGAATATACGTTGTGTATGTATATTGTTCGCTTCAATTATCATGGTTAAAATTAACATTTTTATATATCAAGTGTAGGGTTAATCACATGATCACATTATCTTGCTTTAAATATTTGATTGTATTTATGTATTAGCGGCAGATGGGGTGCAAAGATATGTCTATTCAATGGTCTAGTGAACAGCATTACGTTTAATTGAATCTCTTTTTGTCATAAATGGATCTAGGTCTCAAGAAATTAGCAATTCAATACCGGTCTGCTCTCCCTAAATTATATCCTTATCTCGTTATTTATTCCTGTCTCTCCCACTCTTTTCTCTCTTTCTCTATCTACATAAAATGCAGGCCTGTCTTTTGACTACTTTATTTCCCTGTCTTTGTATACGTGACAGACTGTTTGTCTGTCTGCCTCTCTGTCTCTCTGTCTCTCTCTTTCTCTGTCTCTCCTGTCTTAGTATAATCTCTGCGGTATGTTGTCTGTATCTCTATAATGATAATAATAATAATAATAATAATAATAATAATAATAATAATACCCAATATTTATATCGCGCCTTTCCCAAATGGCCCAAAGCGCTCACAAAATTTCAATTTACATATTCACATATATAAAATGTTTCTTTCTCTCAATCTCGCTACATAACTTTCTCACCCCCCTCTCTCTCTCTCTCTCTCTATCTTTCTCTCCATTCCCTCTTTCTCTATTTCTCTTACTCTTCCTCATCCTCCTCATCCTTCCTTTCCCTCCTTCCTCCCATCAGAGGTGCGATTTTGAAGTTGTCGGCCGCTCCACCATGGTAAAGGGTAAATGAAGCGACAAGCGGCCAGGCCCCATCGCGTCGAATTCCTGCCGCATTATCCCCTTGCTAGGAAACAGATACCCGACTCTGAGCTCTAGTGTTAAGGCCCCTGATAGTCTATGGCTACTGGTAGTAATTGTCCGAGACTGAGATTAGAATTGAACAAGGAAGAGATTTAGGGAGAGGGAGAAAAAGGAAGAGATGAAGAAGTTGGGAGGGAGAGAGATAGAGAGATGGTGGGGATAACAAATTAGAACGGCACTCTACTGCTTTTATAATATGTTGATTGAAGCGTGTAGAAGCCAATTTAGTGTTCAAATATGTAAAGATATGACTTGTACCTGTGCACACAACCGAGAAGGGATGCAAGGCCGTGATTTTCAAGTATCCAAATCGAAGCATATCGGAGCAAGACTTTTTCATAATTGCATTGAGTATCTTTATCCATTCGGTTTGCAAGACGTTACTCCAATCGAACCATATTCTTATGATTGGTTACATGCTTTAATTACATTACTCCTGCTCCTTTACTATACCCAATAATCGATTCATTTTATTATCCACTCCCAAAAGGAAGCTAATTTGTGCTCCTTGTTGAACCTTTAACACGTCATAACAATTTCCAAGCCTTAACAATGCCTTTCGGGTAGGAAAATGTTTAATTGTTGCAATTCTCTGCGTTCTAATTTCATGTCGGTGTGACCTGTTTATTGGGAGAGGATTTCGGTAAAAATTTAAAAGTTAAAGTGGCGAGGCATTCTTTTGAGAGGCGCCATTATTGATACCCTGTTTTCATCAATCTGTCATGGCGGTGATGGTGATGAATTTCAGGACCAACACCTAGATAGTCATTTTATTACAGGGGCAAGCTAGGTTGATTCAACCACCAAGATCCCCCTTGTTTAACAGAAACAAAGCACACTCAAAGCACAGGCAAAGCCCAACCGTTTTCCCTCCCCATTCCTTTTTATAGAAGCTAAATCTCTTAATTTTGTGACGTCACGCCTGTTCTAAAGCGACTTTAATAAGTCTCGATGGAAAGGGGGTATTAGCCTGCCTTCCCGCTCGCATTTAGTGCCTTAGCGTTAATATTTCAATGCTACACGTAATTTAATCAATTCGATAATAGATATGTGACAGCTTGAAATCTGACAGCACTAAGCATTAGATTCCCATCACTGTTGATCGATCGTAGTTAATAGTGGGGAAATTGCATTCGAGTCTATTAGAAATTCACTTCGTCAAATGTAATATTTATGATACTGCGGCACCGATAATTTCACCATTTGTATGATATGAACAAATGAATCCATTCTGTTTTTTCATTACGCGCCAAAACCAGGAGTTCGCTGCTTTGAATTGTCGAAAACTGTTTCAGCGCATCGGTCTTCGAACATCTCTCTCTGCCAGATGTACCCCGATCTCCTCTTTTATTTCCCTGCATGCAAGCAGATGCAATATAAGTGCAGTTCATTCAATATTCATTCATTTGATCGAGTAAGTAGCATTCAAGCTCTGGTTATGTTTCGCGGTCTTTTCTTTTTGTGAGATTAATTCACGTGACAAACCCTTAAGATGTAACGTGGTGTCATCGTTCAAAGAGCCTAACAAATCTTATTGGTCTCGGAGCAAATTGTAATCGTAGCAACCTTGCATGGGCCGTCATGCACTTTGATTTCGTGTCATAGTCGTGCTCTGCTATTAAAGCTGATAAGTTTAGAAACGATTTGATGACCTAGTGAGTGTTGTTTAGTGAGCTTGGTTGAGCACATTATACCGCTCATTAGATGTATACTGAACTCAAAGTAATTTGATATACACGCTTAGATCAAGACCAGCGGCCAAGGCCAATGGAGGCTGCTTGTAAAAGCACGATTAGTAAGATTTAATTGATATAATTAATCGGATGGTCATCACCTTAAATGAGGTTAAAGCTCGTGTATGTGTTACCCAGCCTCTACACCTCCCACTCTCAAACAGTCACGATCTATTACAGAAAATCTGACCTTCTCTTCTTACGCCCTACTCTCCGATTTCAGATTTAGACATTTGACGCAAGAAATTGAAGGGCCAACTTCTCCAAAATCTAAGGAAATGCCCATTTTGGGGTGATGGTATATAGTGGGCTGTAAATAATATTGCCTGGGCAGCGTTAGAAGACCGGACAAATAAGTAACGGAAAGCACGTGGTGCATTGACATTTCTGGCACCCTTGTGTAAATTCGTTGCTGAGATGAATGTCTACACATGTCCCCTCTTTTCCACTCCCGATTCTGTGTGTCAAGCTTGGAGGAGAGCCACTTTACTAAAGCTTATTGTATGTTTGGAAAAGGTAAGGTAGAAAACCTTTTGTGGGTCCACACGGGGGTCGAAATGGCAGGAAAAAGGCACAAATATAAACCCTCTCTAGCCAAGCCTGCATTCCAATGGAGCTAGGTACATATACAAGAACGCTGCCGAATAAATCTTTTCTCATGACTTTATTAACAAATCAACTCACACGTAGAGTACAATCACACGGAGTCACTCAATTACACAGAAGTAGAGCGATAGAATCGAATAATATGGAAAGTGCTTTACTCTTTCACACTTGTAATGAGACGAAAAACAAAGTGTGGGTCAATCTTCTTAACATATAGCCAGACTGAGAAGTAAGTCTTCAACACCTATGTTCACACGAATATTAATATCTTGTAACTGAAATGATCATGCTGATTATAAACGCTTAAAGAAAAAAATACATTATTTATCTATTCAACTCATCGTTACTAAAGATCTTGGTTTTCTTATTACAGAGCGAGAAGAAAAATCAAATAGATGAAATAATTTAATCAAAGTAGCTTGATTTGATATCCCTTACCCCTAGAGGAATATTGTCCTCGTCATACTACTATCCCTCTACGTCACTTCATTAGTAGATAACATGCCGTCTTGCCAAAGAGTTGTAAAGAAGAAGAAAAAATGATAGCCCGAAGTGGCGCGTGACATCCAAAGCAAAACATTTAAATTAAGGAGGAATAATTATACCTTCCGACATTCTCATAAAGTTTTACGTTACAGTTTAATGTATATATATATGACGTATACCATGGACTTTAATCAGAGTTGTTAGACGTGATACACACCAAAAGGGGGGAAGCGGTGGCACTATTTCAATCTAAAGTGGTAATTTTTATGGACTGCTACCTCCTGTTTAAGCGTTTTTCGATTATAATGAGACGCCGAGAATGGTCATTATAACGTCAACCAATTTGGATAACGCGCCAGCCCGGATGACATTTCAACACTAGCTAGATGTACTGGAGTTCAATCCAATTAAACTCATCGTATATTCACGTTCCCATTGTGTCCCATTGTTTGTAAACTTTGTGGAGTCCCTATCTCTTTCTCACCTTCTTTCTTTCCTCCTCTCCCTCTTCTTTCTTATCGACTAGACTGGCCTGATTTCATGATGAATTGCTTCTCTTACCATATTTTAAGAGCAAATCCTTATTAGATATCAGGGGGTAGGTTGATCGTAAGACCGGTTTACCTAGTAGGGAGGAAGGGGGTTTAAACAAGAGGATCCTAAAATCCTCTTTTACACGGCGGCGAGAATGAATCGAGTTGTAAACAGTCTT
>CALNVZ010002100.1:12702286-12728672 GCA_940671915.1 Paracentrotus lividus
GTTGTGGATGTGTATGTGATGATATATAGGCGTGAGAGGGTGAGAGACATACAGACAGACAGACAGACATACAAACTGACATATAGGGAGAGAGATAGAAGGAAAGACTCTGATTATGTTACCGTATACTATTCGAATGATGGTAGAGATATTACTCATTTAAAAAGAAAAAACAATGTAGTCCAGTTTAAAATATTGTACAACAAAATCAGATATATTAACAGGAACATAAGGGAAAAGAAAACGCTGTATAGGATCGATTTAAATTGAAAAGTGGAAAAAATAAAGGTTAAGGTTATTTTTACCAAGTGTAATGTTCAAAATGATAAATACTCTTTGCATCTCAAATATGACACATTTGGAAAAGTTTCTAAATATTTCTCATATAAAGCGATAAAATAGAACTTAAGTGTCGTTTCTCCCTTTAGAATAAAATGGAGAATTTAAATATTCAATATACATCACTTCTCACACGCAGTGAATCCCGTCGTACAATGTTAAGAAAACCCAAGGTTTATGCCGTGTCGCAATCAACATGTTCAGAATCGTGTGTCTTTTTAATTGAAGTATGAATTCTTCCTCATCAAACCTTCCGATATTTTTATCGAATTTGAATGGTTAATACGAATTATATAAGAAAGTCAGCCTTCATTATTCACTTTCCATACCGACCAGCAGTGCAGACGACGATGTAATCCTCTTAAGGTTTGGCGCGCACGTGTAATTTGTTGATGATATTCCTTCGTCTTGACCTTCTGCGTGTAAACTTCTTTATCCATGTCTCTCCCTTTCTCTATCTCCTTCTGATCCTCTCTACGAATCTCTGTTATTATCTTTCTGTTTCTGTATTATATATCTATATATTTTTATTTCTCATTCCCTTCTGCTTTCTTCTCTGTCTCTTTTCCATACAAACTATATCATTTGCTACCTCTATTTCTCCCCTCATCTCTCTCTCTGTCTCCATCTTTATTTCACCCTTTTCACTTTCTCCATTTATCTCTCTGTCTTTCTCTTTCTCTTTCCCTTTTTCCATTATCTCTTTCTCTCTCTCTCTCTCTCTCATTGACTCTTTGTCCTTTTCACAAAATTTCTGTCATGTTCCATTAATATTTATACCCTCATCTCTCTCTCTCCTTCCTCGTCTCATTTCTCCCTGATTTCTCTCTCCCCCTTTTTCTCTCTCTCTTTCCTTCTCTCACTCTAACACCGTCACTTATTTTATCGACTAAAAGTGGATTCGTGCACTTATTGAATGAAGGGTCTGTCGCAAAAAAAAAAAAGACATTGTGTAGTACGGTTGTGAAAGACAATTTATAAAGCTGCACGTTTATGAGTTTGAGTTGTGTTTAAGGCGTGAAAGATGAGAAGTTTTCCATCAATCCATGCAAAAAAAAAAGAATGATTTTGTTATAAGAGTCCTTGTAATAAGTTTAATATTTTTAAAGTTAAAAAAAAAAAAAATCTATATAAACACACATGATATGACTAAAAATTGTCTGTTTTTAACTTTTTTATTGAACTAAAATGATAATCATTGGAAATGTCCTCTTCATCTTATATTTTTATATATAAAAATAGTTATACCTCACTATCTGTCTTGGATACCTAATAAGGACAACCAGTTTTCCAGATGTACGCCAACAGATTCATGATGACGTTTTGCAAACGAACTCCGGCGCTTTCTGGCCATTTATCCAATAAAATCGTATTTAGACGATTCATGTCCTTGACTCAAATCCGTCGGTTCGTCCTGACAGAACAAAGATTGTAGATTAATGAGAAATACTGGGGAATACAAATTTCCTTTTATTCCATTTCCGGGGTTGCTAAGACGGTCAATCTATACTAAAGAGAAATGATTGACCATGATTTCAGTGGGTCACTTGTCTTATATTAAACCAGTTACCATTGACTTATTCCCATTTTAGACTGCCGTATCTTCTCATTTTAGCTTGTCCATCTTGCTTCTCGTATTGTGAGAGTTCAGATGAGTATTTACATCCGCTGCCGCATACGTGTTCAGTCGTGAACCACAAAGATTTTGCCTTCAAAAGTTCTACATTAATCGAGAAATTCCATCATCATCACTATGCCTTGGCTGTAAAATGACAGATAGACCATTCGAACATAAATAATATATATTGTGCAATGGTTAAGTGGTTGGTTTATTTATTTATTTTTAATTTAGGTAAAACAAGAAGAAATGACAATGACAGGCACCATTCGTATGTTACTAATGTATCTAAAACATCTACTATTAACGAAATGATGACTGTAATAATTACACACTTTAGCGGTTACTTCAGGATATTTATATTCAAACTGTTTTTAAAATGATGATTCACTAAAAGTATTTACAGTCATTCATCATCGAGGCCTGAGGCCGGAGAGAAGTGTCACGTTGTGTTAGATACTCTTAATGGCTTAGACTCCTTGGGAAGATAAGATCACACTTTTAATTATTTAATGTTGCTATAAGTCCCAAACAGGCCCGAGTCCCACATAAACCATTTTATTTCTTTTTTAATGACACGATTACTTCACTGAGTCAACAGTTAATTGGGCTTCTGGGCTGAAAGTATGTTATACATTATGTTCTATTTGAATGTTGATTAGTTTGTTATTATAAATATAGTCTTGGTGTAATTTTTACCATTAAATAGACTTATATTATGGTCATCGGATATAGTGATATAATTCTGCACACTTACCTGACACAGGCTCTAAGTATTCTTATATGTAATGAATTATCATAATCATTATATTACAATGCACTGTATTGAGGTTTCGAGGAAAAAAAGGGTATTAAAAAGATTCCGTGCCTGTTTCTTAAAGATTGAAATGCATTACCTTGCGTTTATAAATTCCTGGGGGGGGGCTGCGTTTCATCAAAGACTTGTCGGATGTTTTATCCGACAAACTGTATATAAGCTACTGAAATACTTGCATCTGATTGCTGAGAGAAATTTGTTTAATAAACGTGACCGAGCCAGTTCGTTGATAACGCTCCCCAGTGACCGGAATCATAACGTACTCTGTTTTGTCTAATAAAGGTTGATTGATTCATTAATGATTATGATGTTTCATTTCGGTTTATTTTTGTTAGTAAATAGACGGGTCTACGGATCTATTATATATTCGTAAACCGCTGATAATCGGACTGAACAGCCACTTCATTATGACCACTGTACACCTAGATACAAGAATATAAAAGGTTATGTTTTTTTTTCCTTTGGCAGCTCTTCGGCGTTTGAGCTATTAATTCCCCTATGATCACAATGATAGTTAGTCACGACACGCGAACCATGTATGCCGGTATACTCAAATTTATTGGTATAGGGGCCCTAACATTCGGGATCGGCCGTCACGGTCCTATGTTTTTTGACTATATTCTTCTCTTCGATTGTTGGATTGCTAACTAACATCATAGAGATAGTGGAATATGTTGGCTCACAGAATCCGCTGGATATTATGCTAATGAATGTGTGTAACCCGCACTGGTGATGATAAAACAGTCTGTCGCTGCTAACATGAGTTCTAATAAACCGATTGAAGGTTTGTCAGCAGAGAAAATGAACTACCGCTATAGGAAAGTAATCGTAACTTAACTTTTATGTATATGACAGTCGAGCTCCCGGTAATATGGACTGTTCTTCTTCATGATTGTAACAACTACATGCTAACTGCATTTCACGCCTCACCCTCATACCATACCTAATATCGACCCGAGATAATTCAATTTATTAGCCGTGCTTTAACATGCGACACAAGATGTCGCTACCATTGGACCACATATGAATCTATAACAACTGTCCTTATGAGAAATAGTACTTATTACATCATCGATGTCAGGGATCTTTATCACAAGCAACCTCTTCTACTGCCAGCCCCGAGGGAGATGGGTAGAAAGGAAATAACACACGTCGATCTGGTATATATCACACACACCTAGTGGGCGCTACTGTCAATTAAGTGCGTCGTGATTATTAAGAGAGTCATGACTTGGCTTTTGGGGTTGGGACGGAAGTAAGGGTACATGAATAGAGAATAAATGTAGAATAATGGAAATGAAATAAAGACATTTTAATGTTTGTTTTCTCTTCTCGCCGGCAGTGGGTGCTCAGGTACACCCAAGGCGAGGTGTTGCTAGATCTTTGGCGTATTTAAAAGATAACGGATATAGATAATGAAGACCTTACTCCTACGGAAAAAATATCTTTTCGAATATCTGTAAGTGCCGACATAGCCACCTGATGAAGACTCTCTGTACGAGTAACCGCAACGAAAAGAGAGTAAGAGGGATCCCAAGGGCCAGACGAAGTTAATAACAGAGGTGGGAACTTAGTCGTGAAGTGTTGTATTTTTTAAGTCGCCATGGGACATTTGGCCGGGACCTTCCAAATATTTGATAGGGGGAGCGGGTGGCTTTTCCAATTATTCAAATCGGGGTGGAACCTGTCCTTGGGAAGTGCAGTGGCCCTGGTGCTTATCCTGTGATGTTTAATGTTAACATTCATACATCTCTCCGCGCTTTTCCACGCGGTTAACGTTGTTAACCGCTAATATATTTGTACAAGGACTCAGTAACATATTGCTACGTTTGATTTCGGTGGTAATAATGACAAGGGTTGAGCGTAGTGAGTCTAGGACGGTATTTCATCTTGTGTTTACGCGCCAATAACACCTGATAACTGAAATGGAATCGCATACCGCTTGCTTCTCATACAGGTGGCAAGAAGCCAAATGATCCACACATCTTTATGACCAAAGTCTCTTGACGGTGCAATGTGCTGGTGGATATGCACTCACTCGCCTATAACAACACACACACGGACTATAGTAAACACCCCAATGTCTCTCTAGACACAATTGTCAAAATCACATTTTATAATAATCGCTCAAAACATAGCGGATACTGCATCACGACACGTATTTTTATACAGGTCGCTCAGTCTTACTATATAAATCAGAAACTGAATTTTATACGGTAAGAACTTAGCGCGCCTAAGAATAGACATAAAGTATAGATACGGCTGTTATACATGATACACTCGACTCATAGATATTCTGTGTGACACCTTATGTCTTCCTTATGCAAATTTTGTGCACGTAGAGACAGAGCTACCATCATATACATGACTGAAGCAAAGCGTGATGTTTGAATTCTTCTAGCTACAGTCATGTTTAATAATGTTGTATATACACTTACTCTATTAAGGGACATACTTGCTTCAGATAAGGTACATAGTTGATATCTTTGTTAATTCTTGGCACATCATATTAGTGTGGTCAGGCATTCATTGTTCATCCATCTCTACTTCTTCATATCTATCACCTTCTACCTCCTTCAATCACCCTTTGCCACACCTCTAGTTCTACACTTAGTTCACTTTCGCTTATTTATTTTACTGATTAGGTATAAGAAAGAGGACACGCTGTCTAGACCATTAAATGGATAACGCTACATCATATAATTCAACACTCTATAAGCATCCATATTCTGGAATACGCATCACTCTAGCTACAACTTCTACATATGAAGACTTCACCTCCAGTGCCATTACATATAGATACGACTTGATGTATAATAGTGTCTCACTTCACATCATACAACTCCACACCTCACGTGTTTTATCGTTATCAGCACGTTAATTTCATTTTGGATGTCGTCTGTCACTGATACAAGCGGTCGTCTTACACAGTACTGTGCTATACATCTAGTGTCGATCAGAGTACCACCATGCTTATTGTTGTGCATATTAACACTGAGTACATACATATTTAATGGGGATGTCATTTACTACATTAAACATTGAATATTCACTAATACATTGAGGACATTATATTTAATGCGCGTATGTACATATAGAGCTCTCGAATGCATGACTCTCGCGGAAACATCGTGCTCTCCTGTCACTTATATCGCGCATTGATTGTGTTCTACTATAGTACTGGAGATTATCTAATTTCCTCACTAAAGTTCATTAGAAGAAAGGTCTGTCTTTCTCTACTTAACTTGCGACAGCTATAGGATGATACTTATTAGTCTATTCATCATATACGTGTGACGATCATTGCCTCCTGCTTCCAGTATCTCTATAAGCTAAAATCAGCCAGTTATCTCACGCTCTACTGCGACTACATAATCCTATAATCGACACACTCTGCTAACCACACTCATTACCACACCAACATCACCATCGGCATACACCTTCTTAATGCGCGTATCAACTCATTCACACATAAACCACTCCCTGCATTTTATCAATCTAGTCCGCTCTACTACTGACTATATAAGTCACCACAGAGCACATCAGCCCGGATTCACCTCAGGCTTATTCAAGGAGGAAGGGCTTCCTCTCTGTCGCGTACTCGGACTCTTCTTCATCCTCTACCATAATAATATTCGTCGTGCACTGCATCAATTAAAACTTTAGTCTGTTTTGGGCACTTGACAATAAAAGTTTTAGATCATCTCGCTAATATATACCTACACACATTTTCAGCAACTGCCAACAAGTATTCGTCCCCCACTTGGTATGCTGGGTGGCTCTAAGTCGATACTTGGCTACTAGCCCCTCTACATCACTTACTGCTTATACTCTTGTCTTCATTTATACCGGGCCACTCCTCTATATCACACCTACTCTTTCATCATCGGCCTTGACTACATACATCACCATTTAAATAACTCTCGTAGATAGAAAGATGTGGTTCGCTCACCCAATAACTTCGTGGACGCAGATTACGAGTGCGAGCTTCGGGACACGCCATGGCTGAGCGAGTGATTTTATACATGTCAATTTATAGAACCACGCACGCTCTCTCAGATAAGATATCCGCAGGGTGGTTGTTGTACGTGAGTGTCACCATCTGTTTATGGTGTTCATAACAAGCTAGTTAGTGTGTAATGCAATGGAAACTCGCGGTCCAAGCTGACAGACTTACATGGTGGCTGGACTTCATGGATTGGCGTCTTCGCGGTGTGGTCTTAATTCATAAAATATCATGTGTGGGTGCGCTCATTTTGAGGGCAACTAATTTATATTTTCTGTATATGAGTTCTTAACGCTTCTGACTGGTACTCACTTTTCTTAATCGAGTGGCGCTCGAAATAACCGCTTTCTCTATTTTTCAATAAAGCATCCTCATAATTACTCGTCCACATCTCATCAGGTCCTATTACGTCTAAGCTTTCTCCGTCATAATTATAATTTATACGATTCCTCACACTCTCGATAAATCAAATGCGCGACTCGCGACATACTCCACTATTTACACGCACATATCATGTCCTCCATTGAATGCTTCCTTCATATTTTCTGATGAATTCACTTTCATTCGATCAGAGAATAAGATCACTGATGCATATATAATCTGCTCATATGTAGTTGTCCTCTATAAGTAAGGTTGGACTATACCCAAGGCTTACCCGTTAATACTAATGGTGAAGCGCCTCTTTGTGGTGACGCTCTACTTGTTATAGAATCTGGGAGTGTTATAGATCGCATGCCTTCTCTGTCAAAATAGTTCGTCAGTGAGTGATAGAACAAATCACAATTTACCAACACGAGTATAATCAAACTGTATAGGGCATACTATGAAGACCCTTCTTCACTATGTGGTTAGATCGCTATTATACTCATCTCAATTAACACGTTGAGTATGGAATGACTTACAAAGAATACAATCTATCTATATAACAATATATACATTTCAACTCTAGGTGTGCACGCACTATCATATGTGAGCACTGCTCTCTCTATATGGCATAGTGGTCATATTTCGAGATACTGAGAAATATAGTTCTGCTTTTCTGTGGTAGTTCATATGATCATCGGCAACTTCAGGTTACTGTCGCGCTTGTCAGTTCCTCGCACCATAATATACAAGTGACACTCAAATCGTAGGAGTCCTATTGAAGAGTTTGCTCAGGGTTTCATGATCGTATAACATCCAGGTTGTGGCGATGTTAACTTGAAATTATATTGCTAGAAATCTTAAGTCAATCATTCTCGAGTGAGATACTCGTCGGGCCTTGAGTTTTTAATCGAGAGGAGATAAATACGCTGAACTAATTTGTTTAGGGGAGGGTATAATTAAACCACAACTTGAGGAGATAGTAGGTATAGCGTTGTAGGAGTAGTGTATAGGTATGTGTACTCTGATTATTCATGATTATTATTTAAAATTATATTAATTCGTCCTAGTACTGGCGATACATGGAGTATTTTCATGTAAAATCTTAGCTCGAATTAACTAATGTTAGCTAATTTCTTAATTTCCGCATTCCCCCATACTGTGTCTCCTTCGGAAATTCATAATATTACGAGTATACGATGCGCAAATCTTATAACATTTGTAATCATATTGTTGTAGTATCTTCTGAAAATAGTGTAACAGAAAAACTGCCTATCTATTGTTCTCGTGCTTTTCATTTGGTCCTCTGTATATATTTCGTGTGATCTCATTATATAAACTTCCACGGAAAGGTTATAAAATTGACTAGAGGAGTAACTGGTGTAATTGCATTGTGAAAAGATTATTCATAGAATATCTTACGAAAGTGAGCACTCTATGACTTAAGAAGGTACTCATATCTAGAAACAGTACTATTGATTAATTAACCAGATCAATCGTAAGATCGCTCGTATACTTTGAGCCATACATGCATCTTATTTATGGTGCGTGGTGTGAGAGTATATTCGCTTGAGTTTTCGCTAGGTATTCTGAGTATCTTCTAGCTCAGGTTATAGGCACCTCTACACGTGGTCTCCAAGTACTTTCGTCAAAGTCTATAAAGAGCGGAGTACAAGGGTGAGCGTTTATAAACAGTGATATTTTAAAGGTTGAGTCCACACTACGGACGTAAAAAGTTCACATTGATGGAATGACACTCCTTGTGTGCGATCGAACCATAATAAAAACACAAACCAGATCCACCCAAATGACCAACCACATGACGCACAAGAATATATGATATACACTATACGAGAGGAGTCATACGATACATCACACACAGATATTATGAATAAACCATTACCTTGACAGTGATATTTACTGCCATGAACTCTATCAATATGACTTATCCATCTTGGTTTAAAAAAAATATATAAGTTTGACAATGCTGATTTAAAGAGAGTCTAAATTTTGGTTATGACGAACATGACTTCTTACAGAAACCGATGAAATTTACATCGAATGTTCAAAACTCGAAATAAATGCTAACTACCAAATGAGTTACCAGATGAGTTACACGCAAAATATATATAAAAAAAGAGAAATACCTCAGATTGACAGGAGTTCATTAACAATAATCCTCACCTTTCTGGAAATTAATATTTTTATTAAATGTACACTTCAGTATGATTAGGATCAGTTTAATGATATTCCTGATATTTCCACGATCCGAGTTAGATATGGAGGTATGATGCGGGGGGGACACACCATTGTTATTTTGTCATTTGTGGTTGTTGTTTCGTATATAATTGCTATGAAAATTTAATGCTAGAGTAATGTGCATATCAAGGTGATTATGATTACTAAAATGTTATTTCCTTTTTATTCTCTACGATCTCAGGTAGATATGGACTTATCGTGCTGGTTACAAAAAACACTATTTGCCCTATTTGTTTGTTGCTGTTTCGTCTTTAATGGATATAAAAATTCAAGTTAAACTAAATTAAACTAAATTATGATATATCATTATAGTCTCCACGATCGGTGTTAGATGTCGACGTAGTGTGCTTGGTACGAACATTACTCTTTATTTTCATCCTTTTGTTTCATTATGATGGCTATCAAATGTTATATAATTTTACATAATGTAAATACGATTAATAAATATAGATATTTCCTTATAATTTTCTTATATTATTGTCCACGATCTTAGAAATAGTGTGCTTGATACGAAAACCCATCATTCCTTTCATTTTGATCATTTTGATTGTTTCATGTAATATCTTCCAAATGTTGGGTCAATTTTCAAAATAAACAATCACGTAAATTATGATAGTTATAATGACATTTCCTTCTACATATCTAAACACTATACGAAATTCAATCTTTGCTTTCATCTTACTTGTTCGTATAAAGACTATCTGTCAATTAAATATATAAATATCAGGCGATTGCCTTACCATGTTACCGACCATACCGAATCCTTTTTAATTTCTACTGAGAGGATGGTAACATGAATCTTTATCAAGTTGAGGCTTTCCGTCGCCAATTATTTTCGGCTACTTTAACCCGAATTATTATTATTTTGTAGGCCTAATATATGCGATCTCACTCTCATGGGAAAATCAAGTTGACATTGCTAATTTTGATGTAGTTCAATGATTCTTAGATTGATGTACATACATTTGATATTGCTCTATATATCCTAAGCATAAATAATAAATTTATATTATGTAGTTGTATTCATTTGTCGGGATATTGCCTTAGAGAGTCGTATAATCGTCTTTCTGTTTTTTCTCTTTCTCTCTTAAAAAAATGTTTATCTGCTTGTTTGTTTTTGTTTTATTTTAGTTTTTTTTTTTAAATATAGAACAATATTGCCTTTTTTCCCATCACCATACGATCTTCGCTTGTGTATCAAGCGTGCTTGGTACACAAACAAAATTTCATTAATTCCTTAGTCATATCAAATCCTTGAATATTCAATCATAGTTTACCGAATTCCAGAAAGACATTGGAATTCTACCTCAACACATAGTTAACATCCTTATTCTTCTCAAAAGGCAATATTCCAAGCTTATTACAAAAATTGATCCATAAGTCTAGCCAATTAAATTTATTCAGAATTGACTATCCAACTTTAATCCCTTTATATTAGACCTTCACCGAGTTACCTTTCTCCCTACCCATTCCATTTTACCAAGAAAACACATGAAATTAATATAGTTTGTGTATAGTTTCATAAACTGTTGCTATAATAAATTTGCCATCAATGGTAGCTAACATGGGGAAATTGTTCAACAGCCAATTAAAACCCAGTATTTAGTAAATTTTGCCAATGATCTTTATTTTATTTATTATGATATTAAAAATGATATTAGCAAGTTTTATACTTAAGTATTAAGGCAATACATAAGTTTTGATCAACGCTCCGACATTACGTTGATGCATTTTATTGTCCCTCATCTACACAAACAATTCGCAGTTCATATTGATTCCTAGTTGGGATGACAAATTGAAATTCTCAATCAAAATATCCAAAAGCTGTCAGCATACAAAACATACATCTCTCCTGAAATAGCTCGGACATCCTAATTATGGCTTTCAATTTGTCAGACTGGAAAAGGTGCGTCCTTTTGGCGCCACTTTTTCGTAGCTGTCGTATCGGTAAAAAACAGGGGATGTTTTTATTTTGAGCAAATGCTCAATCTGCCATTAGCTATACAAAAGATTTTACTATTGTCCACTCATATATTCAAGAGCTAATCTCTAATGTCGACAAGCAAAAGGTTTCCCGGCTATGTCTGTGACGTCATCATGACGTATATGGACCTGTAATTCAGAAGCAAATATTTGCAGGTGATGTGAAGATGTATTTATATACAAGTCTTCTTATCTTATATGCCTTAGGGGATCAAACTATCATTGTAATTTATTGAAATACAAAATTGGGATGTACATGTTCATTTCGGGAGACATTGTAAATATGGAAATATAGATTAAATCAATATTTTTGCCAAGGCTCAAATATCTCTCACATAAACGACCATATAAAATATTTTCAAAACAGACCATAATCATCTTAACAAACATTATTTCTTTATGTTTTATATATCAAAAACTCTCATTACTTAAGTCGAGGTACACAGTTCCGTATTGATTATTTCATAATTAGATCACCATATACCATTCTGATTTTGGGTGTTTAAAATATTTCTTTAGCTCGATTTCACTTCCCATTATAAACTTTGATATCCGCTCTCCTGAACATAAGGATTCTTTCAAATATCAGCTCATTTGGTTGAAATGCTTAATGCCAATCTTTAATTAGCATCAAGTACCGTCTATTTGTAATTTGTTTACATTCTTTATGGATGATTACGACTTTTTATCAACATAACCTTCCACAAGAATCAAATTCAAATTCAAATTTATTTCTGTTCAGAACATAAATGTATAAACGTTCAAAATATACACAGGTACAATAGTACAATCAACACTATAGCATACTTACCAATTTCATGTACTTACCTCTTTGGGAGGAAAAAAAATCGATCACGCAAAAATAAGTACATAATTTTTAGTATGATTTTGTAAACGGCACGAGCGTCCTCAAAATGTTTTACTTTGTTTCCGATGTGTTTCGTTTTCAATAACAGGAAGTTTTTTTAATCGTGCCGCAATAATAACAATTGTTATAATATTGTTGACTAATTCGCTCGTGACGCTCGAGCCTCTCTTTGCTATTCGTTGAAGAACAATGGTCAGCCGAGACGAAGCATTTCAAGTTCTCAAGACTAGTGACAGGGCATAGAATAAACTTGAGCGTTACGCGCGAAAAAGCCACCAATATTAGTAGAGTTATTTGTAAAAAGCTTCCATTCTTGGCCTCTCAACATTGTTCTGGGGGGCATTTCATCAAAGGACTTGTCGGACATTTTATCCGACAAACTGTATTAAGCTACTGAAATGCTACATCTGATTGCTGAGAGCAAATTTGTCGTATAAAACGTCCGACAAGTCCTTTGATGAAATGCCCCCAGGTAGCACGTTGACTCAATTCGAAAACTCCTAATTGGACGTCATCCTCAACGCAATGTGACTGCAAATTAGGTCATAATTGATGATTCGTTTTTGGAGGATGCTTAAAGCTGATCTCATGGACAGTGTTGGAATATTGTAGGTTTACATGCATGGGGTCCAAGAAGGTCAGACCTTGACTGGAAGAGACATCCACGTGTCTGTCTGTTACGTAAGACCATAATCTCATCAGGAGTCAATATGCATCTTCAAGGAAATCTCTTTGTTGAGTATGATGCCGCGGTATTTACTCT
Source organism: Paracentrotus lividus (assembly GCA_940671915.1). Lineage (NCBI taxonomy): Eukaryota > Metazoa > Echinodermata > Echinoidea > Camarodonta > Echinidae > Paracentrotus > Paracentrotus lividus. The sequence goes on from CALNVZ010002100.1 coordinate 12,715,303, forward strand.
CATCTTAATAATGAGCTGTAACATGTTCACATATTCTATAAATGACCTCATGGGCTAATTGATATGTTTCAAGTATTCTGTTTATTGATTACGTATACAATCTGAAATAAGTATCATTACTAATAGTGAACACTTTACTTATATTTATTGATTATTTAAAACAAGAACTGATCCCCATTGTGTGTGCGCTCGTATAGCCATTGTATGCCCAAAAATTTTTTTTTTAAACTTAATATATCTTTTGAGATAATTATTTACAGTAGAGGGTATACTTTAATAAAACACTAGGCTATGATTATAGAGAAACTAAAAAATTTTGAGGAGAAAAAAGTAATTTCTTTTTCTGTGACATAATTTTTGTGTGTGGATATATTGAGTAGCGAATAACTATATTGTCATTTAAGTGCGCTATATAAAAGACTACAATACTCAGAATGTGAGGACTTGAGTTGAAGCTATCAGGAATGCTGGTTCGTATTGGCTTAGATTAAACAAAATAATCATAGAGTCTGAAATAAATATATAATTTAACGAATTGTCAAGACCTTGCCTAATAGAGGCCGAAATGAATTCTTAAATTTACCCTCTTTATCTCTTTATACTTTCTACAATATCTTGTATTACGTTTACATTTTCTTTAATTCGTCTAACTATGTTTTATTTCATGTATTGCTTTGCACTAAACCACAAGCATCTAAACTCGAGCACGAAAGGTCGTTACTCGAGAACTTCAATCGGTATAGACTTTAGATTAAACGGAGGCCCGAAATTTTGATTAAGCCTGAATTGCTGTAGCACTCGTGTAGGCGGAGCTTTCCAATTATCTACCCTCCATTACCATACTTACCAATCGTCACTGAACGACAAATAGACACTTATGACCATTTCAGATGATGAGAGTACACAGAGTTGACTTCAGCTGAAGCTGTTTTGGAGTTGCGTTTCTTTGTGCAATCCCATTTCAGATTTCAATATTCATGAAATATAGGAATCTATCTTTCACGATTTTTCCTGTTTGTTTGTTCGTTGTGCATTTTTATAATGGCCATCTCAATAATTCACATTTTAAAACCCATCATGATGATGAGTCTTTTCTACTAATTTCTCCTAGGAAAAACTAGATCACGAAAAACAGTACCTACACTTTTTATGACTAAGATCTATGTAAACACAACACAAAAAGAAAGTTCCCCCTATTTCAGATATCGATCATTTTTTAACCAGGAGGAATTTTAAAAATCTAATTATATGTCCATGTAGGGAATTTAATTAGCTACAATGGGAAGGAATTTTAGGAAAAATCATCCAGTCATGCTTCAATGAGCAATGGTTGAATGTAAAAATGTCATTTTTTGAAGATCGCAAGCCCAAAATGGCAACTTTTATTCAATCATAACGGACCCATTTTCAGATTTTAAATATTTTACACATCAGAATGTATGCAAAACGTGCTTTCAAATATACGGAAAAGAAATTTGCGTCAAATTTCACGGTTGGGTGAGCATGACGCTAAAATTGCCCAAACTGCCATTTTCACTTCTTTACCATGGTATATTCGATCAAATGTGGTGGAATTCCTATTGTGGAAGTGTATGTAACCAATATCCATTCATTCACGGTTGAATGAACCCATCACACAACCAAAAATAGGCCATTTTAGAATTACGAAGAGTCATTGTAGTAATTTTATGCACTAGAAAGCATCCCATTAACATTTTTTGGTTGTATTTATATTCTTTGGGCACGTGTCAATGATCCTATGGCATTTATATACAAATTCATGCTTCAGTGAGCACGTGAGACTGGAAAAGCTCATTTCTGTCGTATACGGACTAAAATTCAAATTCTTACTTTGATTGAATATAACAGTTCTCTTCGGGGAGTACTTTTGATTTTATTTTCACAAAAATCCAGATGTTTCACGCCTCAGTGGGCACAAAATACAAGAAAATCATGCAAATGAGAAGAAAGTTTGGGGCTTCGTCATAGTTCAGTGACTTTTCGAATACGTAATTTGAATAAAGATCATGTTAGTTAGAGGTCGGTTGAAGCTGTGTGCCAAGTTTCGTGACATAACTCACAGTAGAATTAACAATAATCATCAATGAAATTGGCCGATTTTCACATTTGTCAGGTGTTGATTTCCTCCTCCATTGACTTAATGTACAGAGGTTTCACAAAAGTTTAACAAAAGTGAAATTTGGCATAAGTTTCATAAATTTCGAAAAGTCACTGAACCATGACGAAGCCCCAAACTTTCTTCTCATTTTGATTATTTTCTTGTAACTTGTGCCCACTGAGGCGTGAAACATCGGGATTTTTATGAAAATAAAATCAGGAGTACTCCCCGAAGAGAACTGCTATATTCATTCAAAGTAAGAATTTGAATTTTAGTCCGTACATGAGAAATGAGCTTTTCCAGTCTCACGTGCTCACTGAGGCATGAATTTGTATATGAATGCCATAGGATCATTGACACGTTCCCAAAGAATATAAATACAACCCAAAAAATGTTATTGAGATGCTTTCTAGTGCATAAAATTACTGCAATGCATTTTCGTAATTCTAAAATGGCCTATTTTTTTGTTGTTTGATGGGTTCATTCAACCGTGGATGAATGGATATTGGTTGCATACACCTCCAAAACAGGAATTCCCTCATATTTGATCGAATATACCATGGCAAAGAAGTAAAAATCGCAGTTTGGGCAATTTTTGCTGCATGTTCACTCAACCGTTAAATATGACGCAAATTTCGTTTCCGTATATTGGGAAGCACGTTTTGCATACATTCTGACGTGTAAAATGTTTAAAGTCTGGAAATGGGTCCGTTATCATTGAATCAAAGTTGCCATTTTAGGCTTGCGAACTTTAAAAAAAAATGACATTTTTGCATTCAACCGTTAATCACTGAAGCATGACTTGATGATTTTTCCTAAAATTCCTTCCCATTGTAGTTAATTAAATTCCATACATGGACATATAATTAGATTTTTTTTTAAAAATGATTGATATCTGAAATAGGGGAACTTTCTTTTTGTGTTGTGTTTAGATCAACTGTTCAACAAGATCTCGAATCACACTCATTATTGAACTGAGGTTCATTTCCAAACTTAATGAAAGAACTTCGAAATAAAAGCGAATATTTGTCCTTTTTTGTTTATGATACCTGATTAAACGGGACAAAAGCTAACATTTTGAATTTCTTATTATGCTGTGATTTGCCGATAGAAATACATGATCTCTTCGATAAACTATTAAGTTCCAATACTTCTGACACTTTTTAAAGTTACTTTTTTTTTCATCTGTTTTAGTTAATTCATTGCGAAGATTTGTTTTGTTGCCGTAAAGTGAAGTAAAGTCAGATTAGATAATCTAAAATCACTCTATATTTCATATTTTCTTTTTTTCCCCTTTTCCTTTTTGTTTCCTATTTTAACTTCCAATATTACAAAGCATTTTTATGAGGCCAACATCTTTGGATCGTTATTGATTTTTTATACGAATTTTATATGTTTATCGAATTTGTTTTGATTTTTACTTGCAATACATATAGTCATCTTATGCAAAGGGAGCTCCTAAATATCAGCACAAATACAGGAAATGTTAGGATTTTACGTTAATTAAACTGACAAGATTTTACAAACTGACATAATAATAATCTTTATATATTTATTTGTTAATTAAAAGTAAGATGAGGACAAAAGGTCAAGGCCAAGATTGTTCTACAGAAAATAAAGGTAGAGTTCTCAAGTAACTGTTATTATATATATGAGTCAGCATATCTTAAGGAACAATAATTCATTAATTAATGAAATGCGCCGTCGTCTGTGAGAAGTATACGATACATTGTTGATATTCATCTGTAAATTTTGTCATTTTGAATGTATATTGATATCCTACAACCCCCATATATTTTTATTATTGATGAGACTTCTCTGTTGACATAAAACCTAATCAAATCAAATATACTAGTAACTGATTGCCATTCTAAAAGTAATCAACAACAATAATTGTCTGATGGCGCATTAATTACGTTGCATCGTTGTTGTTATATAAGTCCTGGTTTTGTTTTTAAACAAACTTAAAAGTTTTACTTTTGAGACTGTGCAGTCTTGCACGCAATGATGTGGTTTTCTGAAGAAATAGATAAAATATACTGGAATATATTCCATCGTATATGACCTGTTGAGAGCCAGAAGACATAATTATATGCTAATGTATATATTGCATGTCCTTCTGAATTCAATAAATGGTAGGTTTTCTTAGTTTTATTAATCATTACTTGGGACAGTCAGACGATCTATGTACCCAAGTAGTGATTTTAATTCGAATATGGTACGTCATTTGGGCTGTCAGTGTAAAGCATACATGAGAGAGAAAATATTTGTTAGTAATTGATTGATAAAAACGCTTTAGAAAAAAAATGTATTCCCTGAGGCGAGATACTTAGGCCGTCACCTCTTGACGTAGTGGAGGATGTTAAGGGTGTATCTCAGCTGGCCCACCAGCTTCTTATATTCTATCAACTCCCGCCATCATTCATTTGATCAATTTAGACATGGGGATTGACGGAATTTATCCAAGGAGACAACTTTACATCAATCTTTAACAGCAATATAGTATTCTCACTCACCCACCTACATTCTTCCTTCCCTAGTTCATACTCCTCTTATCCAACCATCGCCGTTATCTATTCACAGATATGATTTATCCTCCATCGTATACGGGGTACCTAAATTGGCTGCAATCTCTGAGGGGTGGGGAAAGAAAATGAACGGATAAGATTCGCTTAAATACAAAAGGGTATATCCCACCGCCCATCGATGGGTTGTTATAAATATTTAATTTAGAGAGGATTTGCAGGAGGCTTCGAAGGGATGAGGCGTTTATGAACAAAAGTGAGCCAAAAAAGATGCAATATCGTGTTAAGGTCTACACACGGTATACGTCATCAAACTTGGATTTCATGGATTTTTATGGACGGGTTTGTGCCTTCACACCAAGGCGATGTTATCGTTTTTTATACCAGTGCACTTTCCCTCTGTAATCTCCTTCTGATGGTGGTGTCTTTCATACAGAGGGGCTTACATTCCAGCACATTACACACTTCATAAATGAATAACTTTGGTAATAACGAAAAACCCGTTCATGTCATTCACTTTGTTTTTCACTGCTGTTTATACCATGGTCGATTACGCAAGTGGTTGAGTAATTCCACACATTGTAAATCTAAATAGTCACATGAAAAACAAAATAATAGTCAATTTGTGCGTTTAAGATATCATAATAGATACATATCTGTTTTTATTTCTATAAGCTTGAAATTTCTCCCGATTTCTTTCTTTCTTTCTTTATTTCTATTTCTTATCTGTTGCTTCCTCAGGCAAGGTAAAATTTCACCCTTTCTCATTTTCTCTCTCTTTTCTCAAGTTCTTCTTTTTCTTCTAACACTTTTTTTTGTCTTCTTCTTCTCCTCCTCCTACTTCTTCTTCGTTCTCTCCCTCTCTCTCTTTCTCCCTCTAACTCACTCTCACTCCCTCTCTCTTTCTCCTTCTTTTATTTTTTTTAAATGTGTGCTGTGAATAAATCATTCCTCTGGCTCAAATCCATTTGCTGTCCTTCTTTGACCTCCCTATATACACTTTAAATTGTCTTACTTATTATCCTTCTGACACCGCTAATCTATGCTTAATTTACAGCGTGTTTATCCTTCAATTACACTTTTAAGAATTAAAGGGTCAAATTGACCCCATTCCGGGTCTATCGAGGCAATACCCCCATCTAACGGTATACCTAAAGCATTGCGATAATTTACCCGGGATGCATGCCGTATGGCGCCAAATGGACCCAGAATAGTCTTAGTAATTGCCCTTTATTTTTAGAGTGTACTTAGTCTTCTTAGGTTTGTCTCTTTCTTGTACGAAGGAAACTTTATAATCTTAATTTAATGTAAATTTAATGCTTGGTAAAACCTTAATTTATATTGAAATAAATAAGTGTACACTGTTAGAAAAAAAAGTTGTTTTAAATCTTAAACAAATTACTGCGTGTTAACCGGTGAATCGCACAGCGTTGTTTAAAAATTAAACAACCTATAGTTGTTTAAAACTTTAACACTCTTGCTGTTTAAAAGTTTAAACAACCTGTTGTTTAATGGTTGTTTAAAATATCAACAGTATTGTTTAACGCTTCTCTCCAAAAATAAAAACGCTCCAACTTTTGGTTAACGCGGCCGGGTCTCGAACTCAAGACCTTTCGATTATAAGGCAGACGCTCTATCCAATGAGCCAACAATGTGTACATACACTGATATAATGTGTGAGGCATAGGTCCTTCGCCCTGATTGAAATGTTTTACATTGCATGTAACGAGTGACGCCATTGGCTCATGACTATCACATGACATTTGCCTCGGCCTTTAAACAAAAACCTGTTTAATACAGTGTAATATGTCTTTAAACAGGTCTTGTTTAAGGCTAAAATAACTCGCTTTTCTGGTTTTAAACAACAATGTTTAAATATTCAACAAGAATGTTTAACTTTTGAACCAACATTTTTTTAAACCGCGAAATTTTTAAACCGCGTTTTAACAGTGTACTTGTTGAAATGAGCCACCTGGACATTAAACAAAATTTCAAGACTCTCAGTTCCAAATATTTTCGGTCATCTCTCAACATTGGGGGCCGCTTTTAATAAGCTCTGCCTTCTCCGGAGTCACCAAACCATCATTGTATTTTCTTGAAATCTCGTTATAGATTATTTTGATCATATTTTAATGGATGGGTAAATATATAATTAAATTCATTCAATTTAATATCATGTGCATTCTGTTTTTAACTTCAATGTTAACAGTGCAGCTAGTTGGTTGAAACCACCCGCCCTGAAGTCATCTCGAAGAGTCCTCCCTCGCTATCTAACCTGGAGATACGTCCACAACAACTACCGAAAAATCCTCTTCCTCGTCGTCTTTATCCTCATTAATATTGCTCTCTTTGCTGAGGCAGCGTACCGGTACGTCAAGAAGAATTCAAATTGGTGCCTCATAACAGGTAAGACTCATACATTATAATTAAATAGAAACAACAAACAAACAAACAAACAAAAAACAAACACCAAATGTGATTGTCGTGTTTCACCAAGTCGTTTGTAATTTACGAACAACAACTTACTTTAGGAACGACTGGTGATCAATTATTGTGCTAAATTATCTAGAATTTGATTAGTATGGCACCTAAGAATATATTAAACTTGCTCGTAAAGTAATTCGTAACTTTACGAATAACTTGACGAAACACTCAATTCTTGTAATACCTATGGGAATTTAAATTGCATGCCCGATAATCATGATAAAATATTGTAGATATGAGTCTAAATTTGTAACATGTTTAGGAGACCACATTAGATATTACTCATGGAATTTATGTACTAGACGAAATAAAACTTACATAGTACAGCAAATAATGGTATTTATTGACAACTGAAGGAAGGATAATTTCAAACATTATTTTTTACAGAGTGCAACATTATGATCAAGATAATAGGTCACAATATCACGATAGCAGAAATACTTACATAAACATAATTATACTGTAAGTGTGATATCATTTATGATTAAATTCTAGTGTAAGTTGTGTAAGTACAAATTGTGCAGCTATTCCAAAACCGGCTCCGCCAGGAAACTCAAGGAGGAACACTGGTTCTAAAGACGTTCACCGTAAGAGGTGGTATACCTGTCAGTTCATTTGTGGAAGGAATTGCCTTTTTAAAATGCTTATGTATATTCACCTAAATGTTGTAATCTTTAAAACAGAGAGGAAATGTTTTATAATGCTTATCAATAATTCTGAACTTCCTCAAAAGAAAATATACGTAGAACAATCTTAAAACCGTAAAGTAAGCAAAGTATATCGTTAAAAAACAAGCTGCAAATGTCCATCCATCAGTACTGACAGCGAGATATTGCAATTAACGTGACCCTCATAAGATAATCCAATGTTTTTATGGTATTATCTCGTTTGATTTATTACTTAATTTATTTAGGATATTATCTGGATTTGTCTGTAGCTATAAGAGGTGGAATATATTCTATTTGCATTTCGTTAGGGCGCATTTCCATCCAATTGATTTTGGCAATTAATTCGTTAAAAGGGAGACGCCTCTCAAATAATAATCGAAAAATAGGATAAACAATTGCGTTTATGACGAAATGACTTTTAGTATTAGAGACCAATACTTCACGCAATATAAATCTCACGAGAAAAAAAAAATCATAAAAATAAATCTGTTTAATTTGTATTTTAAAATGCATTTAAGAAAATGCTGGAAATCAAGCGAACTGTTAATAGAAAGTCGCTAAATGAGTTCTTTTCGAGGTCAATAGAGCCGTTTCCTGATTTTTCTAAAAATTTAAATTTAATTTTAAACATGGCTGCTCTCTCCTTCATCTCCTGATACCTCAGCCGTCAGTCACACTAGCGGAACTATCTCAAAACAGACATCAGCTTGTATTGAATATAACATTGCCACGGATGGCATGTTAGTGACCGGTTTAGGGTCGGTCCGGGGTTGATTTGATGATGTGTAACTGGGTTATTATTCCTGCACCAGTTTCACCACCATCATCTTCGATATTCCGCTTTCTGGTCTTTATTGAATCTAGCCGATCGCTCAAGAAATTAGAGTCACATTCCAGCCGTCGAATCGCAAATAAGCACTTTTAATCAAATCCACATATATCATGACAGTGTTGACTTCTTTAATCGAATTGTAGATGCAATGTTTACAGAATCAACTGAGGCGAAGATAGTCCAACCAGCGTTGGTATGTCACTAAAAAAAAATCATCTACTCTTTCCTACACTAACGATACCTTTACCTTTTCAATCTCTATCCCTTCATCTATCTCTCTTTCAGCCATTACCTCTCTATCTCTATCTCTCTTTCAACCATTCCCTCTCTATCTCTATATCTATCTACCCTCCTTTTTAAATATTTTTTTAATCCCCTTTTTCTTCTTTCTTTTTTCTTTCTTTGTTCCTTCTATTTTCATATTCAGCTCTCTCTCTCTCTCTCTCTCTCTCCCTCCCCTCCCCATCTGCATCTTTAATAATTTCATTTCATTTTCTCTTAAATTGTATACATTCTCTCTCTTTCAGTAATTCATTAAAAATGGGTATATGCCTTATTCCTTTCCTGCTATTTTGATCTCCCCCTTTCTCTCTCCCTCACTATCTCTCTGACTTTCTCTTCCCCTTTTTCCTTGGCTCTTCACGGTCATTGTAAAGTGTTAATATAAAAATTAATAAAACGACTTCTGTTTATATTGTTGTTTCTTTTGAGGGAAATGAGTTAACAAAGCAACAAAAATGCAAACTTATATACAACAAAAGTGTATTTCCAATTCGGAGACATTATGATGCCTAACCTTTGCTCTTGAAAATAACAACTGTTATATTTTATTCTGCACCATCATGACCATCGTGGATATATATTAGACGCATCGAATATCGTGTTGAATTTTTATATCGATAAGCTACCCTAAATTGGAAATCAATATTGGGTATACACACAACAAACATACAGGCCTGTTGTTTTGTCAAAGTTTTCATCAAACGTCTTTTGAAATAAAAATGTGAGTGTTGTCGCATCTCTATTCAAAGTAATGGACATATGGGAAATTTGATATAAAATTATGCATAGTTGACATATATCTTTGTTTATCAATAAGTTCAAATCGCAAAAAAAAAATAATGATTCATAATATATCATGCGACGTTGATTTGCACGATTATTCTTCTACCTTTTGTAGTGATGATATATCTAATGATAGTATTTCATTACAAGATTTTGTAATTTTTCGTAAAGACCGTAACTCACGTGGCGGTGGACAAGACCCCTCAACTCAACGATTGGGCGGGGCTGGAGTGCTAGTCTACGTATCAACCGCAGCTAGGTGTTTCCCGTAGATTGGATTTAGAATGTAATGAGTTAGAAGAAATGATCTGCCTTGAAGTACGTCCTAAATTTTCTACTCCTTTTATTTATAATGTTTGTATAACCACGAAGTGCGACGAATGAACTTTTTTTTTGTAAATATGATATAATATGCATGTAATGCCTCAAAATTTTGAATTAGTCTTAGGGTGATTTAAACTGTAATTTGATAAAGCCAAATCTTGTACTGAAACACGTTTTCGCTTAAAGCTCTAAATGAAAACATATCAATTGTTAAACTGATTGACAGCTCCGACTTAGGTCCACTTAAACAATACAAGCAGATCATGATGTATTGCAATTGTAAAACCTGAAGTTATTTGTTGAATATGGATGTGATCACCATATCATTAGTGACCATTTCATGATTTTGGAAATTTGAATAGTAAAAGATAACGAAGGAATCAAAAGTATAGATACAGGTGTTTTAAACGGTTCAATGAGAGATGGTTTTAAACGTGATTTATTGTAGTATTGATTGGAGCTTCTGAATCAAAATAACCATATTGAACTTTATGGGAAAACTGGAAATTCATATTAAAAATTATTGATACTCATTTACCGCTGAAAACACGAGAATTAGAGATAAACATTCACCTTGGATAAACAGTGACATAGGAATATAATGATACAGCGGACAAGAAATTAAAGAAAGTTTATTGAAATCAAATTCTAAGGTTGATTGGAGTATGTATAAAAAACTAAGAAATAAAGTCAACAATGCATTAAATCAATAAAAAGAAATATTTCCATAAGAAAATTATTGAATGTAAAAATAACAGTGGTGAAACTATGGAAATGTATCAAGAAATATTGAAAATATTTACCGGCCGCAAAGGTAAACCTCCTTAAATAAAATAGGTACCTGCGAAAAACAATGAAATTATATAACCGGTTTCTAATTGCAAATCACTTAATAATTAATTTTATATCATTACAAAAGACTTGATTTAATAAATTCTGATAACAGAGGAACATCGACAGGTCAGGTTTCCCCTCAACACATTTACCTCAAGGAAGTGTAACTTTGACTTTACCGAATTGTAAAATTTATGATATGTTTTCGTTAAAATTGCCCTAAAAAAGTGTAAACACAAAGAGCTTCTTGTGGTCTATGGCGCCAATAAGCTGTAAAAATACTTTTAAAATTATGTGGTGAATGTGTGATCTCAATTGTTGAGTTTGAATAAAATAATACATTTTGATCTGTTGTTTTCGCACCCTCCGGATGGAAACAAGCAAAAATTTACCATCTCATAAAAGAAGTATTTTGGGAAAAAACAATGAACAATCTCCGACCTTATATTGATCGCTGTTGAGTGTAATATCTAATTAAATGAAAAAGAATGTGTAACAAAGACATAAGAATATTTTGATGATCGACTACTACATCAGAAAATCAATTCTGGATTAAAAAAAAAACTTCTAACTGAAACAGGCCTTATTATGTATAATGTCAATGAGGTTCAAGTAGGCAAAGTAATAATAATTGAAATAATGGTGTGATGTTTCATTTGATATGAAAAGCAGTTTGGGACCACGACCTCGTAATTATAAATGTGTATACACTAAATTATTAAACACACCATGGTTGTTCTCTGGGTCAATGCCATCAAGTGAGATTTCATTCTTATTTATTTGAAGAAACCCACGATTAGTGGTAATGAACTCTGTCCATAACAGCAGACACATTGTGTAAAGTGTTCCTCAGTCAATCTTAGGGCCGAATATATATTCAATATTTATAAATATATGCCTAATTTCTAAACATCTCCAAATAGTTATGTATCAGATAAGCTTCGAATATAGTGGAAGGTACAATACTATTGAAATTACAAAACAAATTAGAAGAAGATTTAAAATAATTGATTTGAACTGGTAGAAAAAAAATCTATGCGGATGATAAAATTATGAAAAAAACTAAATGCATTGCTAGTTGAGTACGCGAGCCCTAGATTTCTGCACATAAATAATCACCACTTTATTAAATTGTAATATCAATAGTGTTAAGCAAGTTTTTTTCTTTGAATGTTTAAGGTGTGATGATAAGATAATACACTTTCAGGAAGAGGACATGTTCCAAGTATCTAATAACGTTAGTAAGAATTATTGGGTCGTGTGATAGAAGATAAGTATTATGTTAATCAAAATACTTTACCTTACCATGTATAATGCTATGGTTATTGCCCATACTTGATTATTGTTTGTCTGTTTGGATAGATCTAAGGGACGATTTAAGGGTAGATAACAAGTAAAACAGAAGAAAAGGGCTGGCCCAAGAATAATTTTTAAAAGGCAGATTTTATGACTCCTTCTAGATACATTATTCACTTCTTTAAATTTGATGCGCTCTTGATACATAGAGTTCCTTTATTTCGATATTTGTTAATGTTTAAATGTATGAAAGGTTATGGCCCCTCATGTTTGAATTAATAAAATGTTTAGTTTTAGAAAAGACCTACACAGTATGCGACTAGCATATCGTCTCAAAATAAATTACTTCCCCTAAATGTAATGATAGGAATCGTTTTTTTTAAACATTTCTTTCATTTTTTAGCCGTCTCACTCTGGAACAATTAGAACCATCATGCACAAAATATTCAAACTCTTGCATCTCTTCGCAATACTTGAATAATCATTTATCCTTCATTCTAGGTCCCAATTTCCTTCATAAGTTAAAAGTTCTCTATTTCTTTTTACCAACTTGTAGTTGTTATTTCGTTTTTTTGATAATTTATTGTGACTATGACTGTGATTATATTCTATACTTATATGTTTGATATTACGTAACGATGTCTAATGTATGATTTTTTATTTATGGCGAGCAACTTCTGTTGATTGGGTGTCCTGCTAAAATATTGTGAATAAATAAATAAAATAAATAAATAAATAAATAAATAAATAAACAATGCCCAATAACAAGTTAATTAAATCTTTTGAATGCCAATTAATGATTTTACGTTGCTTATTTGCTTCTTTTATTAACTGTCCTAAATATTCATCTCATATGGAATAATGCGTGAATAAATGAACTGCATAAAAATGAATAAAACGGTTTCTTTCATAAGAACACAATACTTAGTGCTGTAACGATCTGTTTAATATGTATTAATAATGAATATTGATGGGTCTTTGCTCATTAAAACAAACTCATTAAACGGCTATATTATCTAGTCTAGCGTTGAACTTTTTCTTCAATGATGCGTATTACATCCCTATCGATAATTTGCGAATGAAAGCTTGGACCCCTACAGATAAAAGAGCTCTCTTGTCCAAATATTGACCACCTATGTGTGTGGATATTATTATTTTATTAATGATCGAATACTTTCAAAGAGGTTGTAATACTCAACAAACGCGATTTTTTTTTTTTTTTT
>CALNVZ010002100.1:12735616-12751389 GCA_940671915.1 Paracentrotus lividus
TAGTAAGTGGTGTTCGTAAAAAAAATGGAAATGGTGGTGATTATGCAATGTGATGGTTATATTGATGAGCGATCATGAAGGACGAGAATGAGGATGACGATACATTGCCGATATTCTCGGAGAGTGAACTAAACTTTAGTCACCTTTCGAGAGTACCGGCCATTATCATATTATCAAGTTGGTCTCTATTTTAAACCATGGTTATTTGTTACGTATGTAGTAATTACCACTGACTTTTTCATAATGTTACGTACTTGTGTACTATGGTCGATTACACAAACTCGAGTAATTTCTATTTTATTGAATGTAATCAAGAACACTTGCTACATTAATTGAAATATTGATTTAATTCAGGTGATCGATTAATTTATATTTTATAGAGAATTTCAAAGCTCCTTCTCGCATTTACAAATAATCTGTTCATTGAACATCTAGGTATGCGCCTAAAGTCATCATCGTGATTTCTCCGCATAGATATCCGAATATTCAGGGGAAAATCTACCCCAAATCCATTAGTTAAATGTAGCGCAATGTATCACAATGTGTGTCGAATCGGATTCGATTTTGAGCCGAATGAACTATTACAGCATAACGATATCAAAAATGCATCGTGGTTCGCCGCATAACAGAAAAAATGAGCAAGCAGTCGACTTAATGTCATTTAGCAATTAGTTTAGCAGTCGAATAATTGTCACATGGTTATTCAAACTCCCAAGGCGCTTTATTTCTAATTCGAAAAATTCACATTAAGGATGAAAATTTGAGAAAAAGGATCAAGACAGAATGACGCTCACTCACCTAATTGTGAGGGTTTTTTGATCAGAGCGCAAGCCGTTTGAGTAACAGGACATTACCGAGGGTGGGGGGGGGAAGAAAATATATGTCAAAATGAAATCAGTACTTGATCGGCAACTTTATAAAATCATGCATAAATGTAGTAATTTCGATTGTTCTGTGGCTATCATTGAAATGATTTCTATATCTCTATTTATCTTGCACAAGACCGTGTGCCCTGCTACACTGACCAACTTTACCTCTCTAGCTCTATCTTTTTTTTTTCTTCTCTTTGCTCTTTCTCTTCCATTTATCTTTTTTCCTCCATCACTTCTCTCTCTTCTAATATTTTTCCACATCATCTTTCGTCTCATATTAACGTCATAATACAAAGTAGAATAATCAAAACTATAGTTTGAGATCCAAATCCGTTCAATAAACCCCATTCAAGTTTTAGACATCGTAACTTTTTTTGTAATTTTCCTAATTTAGGTCAAACGATAGTCAAATTGTTGCATGCAAATTTTGATGTGGTTTAATGGCCCAGACCTTAACTCAAAAGCCCATAAAAGCGCCCAAAAATCATATTCTGCAACAAATGTCATTAAAAAACTTAATTTTTATCCAGAAAATTGATGTCATTTTTTACCGTTAAAATGTATTTGTATGAATTATCATACTCTAAATTGAGTTTTAGTGCAATATGGTTTGTGATGTGGAAACGTCACTTCGTGTTACTACAATCAGTTACCCGTTTAACTCATTTTTATCTTTATAAAGTTAGTAATCTATTGTTGAGGGCAGAAGTGAGAGACTAAAGCACGTCATATTTTAATATCAGAGTATTACGACTCACATCTAATATGGCACTCGGCAACAAACAAGTTCATATAACATTCTATAACAATACAATTTCTCAGTCAATCATAAGATCGTGTTATTAATGCGTAGGAGGCAAGCAGGTAGGCAGCCTTTTTCTCAATTTGCTTTTTCGTCCTTTTTCTTCTGCCTTTTGTCTTTCTTGCTCTCGGCAACGCGACAGCCTTCTTTTAAATACTTTGCTAGCACTTCATCCCTAGAGCGTACCAACATTATCGTGATGTCGTGTACGGTGTTTTAAAGTCACATGTTGTATAAATGTACATTCTTTTCATAACGTATAGATAACACTCTTAAAGAATGATACAGAAATCAAAGAAGAATTCGTTTGCATTAAATAATGGAAATTATGGAAATCCCTTTTCCAGTCAGTGGTAAACATAATTTTTTTATCTCTACAAATATGATTTATGTTTGTTTGTCTGCTATGTCTGTCTATCTATCAGTGTGTTTTGTTTTGTTTGTCTGACTCCGTGTCAGCATGGTCAGTCTGTCTGTCAATCTGTCATCACCTATATACTTACCATTATTCCACGATTAGCAATCATAGTTGGCAGTATTGCTGTCGATAAATCCAACTGCTTGTACCAGATCGTCTCAACATAAGGTGATCAAATGCGCTCAAATATCAGTATTGTGCAAGCATGGCGATATGAGCCGACCAAGGATTTGAAAAGGGGTATTATCAGTATCATTTCTGTGAATTCGAATATTATTATCAAATATATCAACGAGACCTATAAAACAAAAGGATAGCTTTTTGCGGTGTGCACCTTTAAGTTCAAGATCGAGGCTGAGCAACTCAAGAATTAAGTGGGTGGATTACATTTTTAAAAGTCATTACAGCCTTCTCAATTTTAGATCACTTCGAAATTCATTTCATTAAATATAATCTTGTTATAGTCTTATTCTTGAAAACCCAATGTTGTTCTTATTAGAATAATAGAAATGTAAAAAAAGAAGAAAAAAAAAAAGAAAGAAAACTACATGTAAAACGAGAATTCCCACACCAATAATTTGATACAATATTACGCATCAGCCCCCTAATAATATTATGTAATTCTTCACGTGAATATATGTCTCAATCTGTCTGTTTGTTTTGATGATAATTAGAACATCAATTATCCAAAATAACACAAAAGCATGATAGTATAGATAATGCTAATATTTTTCTAATCCTTCCCATTCCATTTACAAATCTGATTTTTTTTATATGACGAAGATAAATAGCCCATGTCGGCGTTTGCAAACAGGCGAAAAACTACAGCTATCTTTTGCCTCATTTCCTTTGCGTCAAAAAATCGAAAATATTGCCCGCGGCTTCGGGGCAAGGGGAAGCGATCACATTATTTGTACATTTATGATTTATAAAATATATTTTGATATACAACGGCAGGTGGGAAATTCTATTAATCTTCTTAGAATTGTAGTTTTATGATAACATCATCACCACATTATAAAGGGTGAATGAAACATAATTTTGTGAAGCACGAGATTTGGGGGAAATCCTTACAAGTGTGAGGGAAAAAAATGGAAATGATTATGTTAATCAAGAGGTATGTAGGTATATATGGTGCCATATTGTATGATGTGAGTCGCGATTGCTGTCATTAATCTTTTACTAATTGAACTCTTCCTTTGTCGAAGACATATTAAGTTTAGTATCTTTAATACATTATATTTTCTACCACTCTATTTTGATTTTAAGTATTATGATGTGGCATCTTGAAAGGTGATTCATCGTCATGACAATCACAGTTTTACATCATTCTGTTCCCCAATATTCAGCTGGGCATAGGCCTAATTAGAATTAATGATTTGTTCCACAATGAACGTGCACTACCAAAATGAGATGTGTATATCAGATCGGCGAAATGCACCAACTGAATTACATGCTGTTCTTTACAACCCATAGAATTTCAAATTCTTAAGAAGATAATCTGAAGTTATGAATATCAATTTGCTGCCCAAAAGTCGAAGCAAAAAGCCAATTTAGCATGAACAAATACATTAATAATGTAGATAAATACATAATGTAATAGACCAGCCTATAAAACAAATCGGGATCGATAAAATATTTGACTGAAACACGGGATGGATGAGTTCGACGACCGATGTACATGTTAGAATGATAAAAGCTTGGCAAGCAAAAGAGAGAGGCGTCGAAAGAGTTACACCAAATAGAGAGAGATGAGGAGAGCGAGAGAGAGAGAATGAGAGAGAGAGAGAGAGAGAGAGAGAGAGAGAGAGAGAGAGAGAGGAGAGAGTGGAGACAAGGAGGAGAGAGGGGATGAAGATTACAACGTTTAAAATGAATGATTCGATTAGGTCCCATTAAGAATAAAAGGTGACAGATACCCCGGTGGCGGGTCTTGGAGGCGACGGCCTGTAACGCCGTTCGGCCCGGTCGGGTATATCGCTCAAGACAGGTGCCTTCGTTGGCGGAGGAGATTCAATTAATGTCATTGTCGGGGAGCCTTTAAATTTCATATGTTGTTTTCATAAAGACAATACAAAAGTATGCAGAATGAGTGGATTGATGTTTTACCCTGAGTGCTCTGCAGGAACACGGGAAAGAAAGAAAGAAAGAAAGAAATGTGATTTATGATAATGGTTTGTGAGATAACTGGGACTATTTATTCAGGTTAGATAACGATATACGGAAACTGGTGTGAATGCACCTGCCGTACGGAGCACAACGCGAACTCCATGTCGCCATCGCCTTATCTTCCTCCACGCGGTCACCATGGCAACGCGAGTGGTATCATGTCGTGCTTTTGTATATGGCTGGGATACTTGGGTTTGCAGCGCTACTTTTTGTGGGCTTAGAGGAGAGACAGTATTCAATCAATAAAATGTGGGATATCGGTTAGTCGTAAACATTTAGAAATCAATAATTGCAATAATTGATGCTCCGTCTGCCGATAATAAGACCAGATTATCAACGTTTTTATTGGTGGCATTGGTTTGAATAGATGATAGCCTATACTCTATGAGACGGATTTACGTCTATTAAAATGAAAAGTGCAAATGAATTTTTTTTTAATTATTGTCTGCACCAATGATAAATGATATATCAGTGCAATTAGTAGCCGTAATCATATCAATACGAAATTTATGCCTTAAAGGTACTTGTACCTGTATGATAGATTGGGCTAATTAAATATAACCGATATGATGTTTCATAATGATTGATCAATCCATCAATCAATCAATCAATCAAATATATATTTTTCGGTAGTACAGAATGGTAATAATTTTTTGTTATTATTTGTCCATTTGTTCTTTCTTATGTATTTTTGTACTTACTTAATTTTGAATTGTAGGAAATATAAATAAATTATAGTTACATTTGCCTCCTTTCTTCCTCCCCATCCCCCTTTTCTATTCCTGTACATCGTCTTTCTCCTGATCTCCTGATCCTTCTGACTCTTAATTTCTTCATGTTCATATACTTTATAACTTCAATCTCTTTCTAATTTGCACCATGTAACATAAAATATACGATCGATTTACGATTGAATTTAATCGTAAATCTACGGTCAACTGTGTGCTTTGAGTTACAAATCATTAGTAAGATTGTCGTATCTAATTTATGTTACAGGGCACTGATTATAATGATATGCTTCATGAATAACAACTGAGCAACATTGTCAATAGATTTTCTTTTACATCTTTTCCTTCCTTCTTCTCGTTTATCTTGTTTTTAATTAACTCATGAGTATAATGCACCTGAAGCAATAATAATAATAAATCATCTTTTTTAAATTTTAATATTCTTTCATTTTTATAATTTCGAGTACTTTCTTCTCCCTTTTCAATCTGTATATAATAACTCGCATTTATCTTTATCTCGTTTCATAATCAGCCTTACGAATAAACAGCTGAGCAACAAATGGCTCTTTAAACATGAAAGCGCTCCAGATATAATCTCCTTGGATAATCATCTATATACAGCGCGTCCAGAATAAAATTAAACCTAACTTTTCGAGCCTATATGAAAATTTTATTTTATATTAAGAGTAACTCATACTCTATTCAGTGATACTAAACTTAAACTTGTGCTGGACGAATGACTGAGTACTTTGACTCTTAAAATGAATGTCAGATTTTGCCTTGTACCAATTTCGGCAGTTTTGGCAAAGCAAAAGTTGCATTTCGAGTCAAAGTAACATTTTGTTCCTTATGAATGGACTCAGGAAGGCTTACTCAATAATAAATGAATGATCAGAAAGCCAGGGTTGCCTCTGCCAAAACTTGGTTCAAGCTCATTTCGACAGAGATTTTAAATAGCATAAGTGCTCAGTAACCGATGACAGCACAGGTATAAATTGATATTATTAGATAAAAATATGAGCTACTTTTCAGGTGACATAAAAATTAATAATAGTAAGATTAGTTCTCAAATTTCGGTTGACTTTTTTCTGGGACGCAATGTACATTGGTCATCATCTGATGGTTTAATAAAATGCAAATGCCCCAGATTAATTACACCTCATGCCTCTGTTAATGGGTTAACGTCCTCCTATGGCCAGCCGAGGTCTCAATAATATCAAGTGGTTTTATCTACCGACTACAGTTATCCCCATTATGACCTGCTAATGGTTCGATGTAACTGTGAAGTCCGTTAGATTAACTAGCGATCTAGCTATTATTGAGTTAGTTAATTTCATAAATGCATTACCATTATTATCATTTATACAGTTATATCACAATTTGGGTGCATAATCAGGCGAGTATTGCGTTGTAATGAGAATAGATGGTTACGAATGAGACTGTAATGGAATACTTATTCCATAATTACGAATATGCATTATGAGTGACTTTCATGATTGTGGGGAATATCGTGTAAAAAAAAAAAACATGAATAAAAATAAAATTCCCTTTGAATGTCAGAATTAACCCAAAATTTACAGTAAACATCAAATTAATCAACAACTCAGTCCCAATATTTAACGTAATAGAAGATCTTTTAAGAAGATCTTTTAAGGGTAAAACCCTTTTCTATCAAAATATCAATGCAAGTGTTTCATGAATATTAAGAGATAATCATTGTTTATCTGTCTCTTTATTTTATCAATGTTTTTGCTTAGAGTTAAGACTCTAGATGGCACCGTTTTTGAAACATAAGTAACCTAATTATATGATATAGAAAAAGAATTATATTACAAGATAAATTCATGGCATAAAATTGTAACCTGCGTTATGTCTATTTGTTTAATAGTACAGTTAGTCCAAATTCACCTCTCTCCTATAGTTTTGAAATGTCATTGTACATGAACTTCTCTCTTTTTTTCAGGGTCCTTACAAAATACGCCCGATGGCAAATTAGAACTCCCAATAATATGAAAATTATCTTCATTAAATCTTCTTCACCGGACATCGTGGTGCAATTAGTTAGAGCACCTGTGGGTATAGCTCAGCTTGTCTCATGAACAAGAGTCGTGGGTTCAATTCACGACCGAGTCATACCAAAGACTTTCAAAATGATACCTTTTGCTGCTCGTAGCAAGGCGCTTTGGGGGGGGGGGGAGGTAATAATAACATGTGTTGTGCAGGTTCTCTGGGTAAATAAAACGATATTATTTGCATTTTTTTAATTTTTTTTTTTTTTTTTTTAGGGTTTGTACAGCATACAAATGATGGCAATGTAACGAAGTCGGCTCTACTCTTTAAAACCCCCATTTGACGAACCTCGGGCTGAGCCGTTGCCGGTAGTGCCTTCCTAACGGGATGGGTGTGGATGTCGTTCTCTCCATCAATGTCATATGCTCGATGCCCTTCGTCAGACGATCAGGACATTTCCAAGTTAGTCGTGATCATTGATTTCGAAGATGAATTCATTCTCATTTTCGTGCATGTTTTTGGATTCTTAGTACTTAGGGAGTGTTTATATTACATGCATTAAATCATCCAATCGTTAAGAAATAAAATGAAAGTTGTAATATTTTAGGAAGTCTTTGACCCCTTTCCCCCTTCGTATCTCTAACTGTATCTCTCTTGTATGTCCTCTCAGTTTGCGTTGATACTCATCGGCATCAAAATTGATGTTGGATTTCATTTTTAAAGATTTATTATCTTCATGATTAAATCCTAGCATGAATGTGCATGATAATATTATAATGTTCTTCATAATACATCAATACACTTATTAGGCCTACTGTTTAAATGTAGGATGAAAAAAAAAAAAAGAAAAATGCCAAAGGTGACAATTGTGTAAATAACAGTCCCTTTTCAAAATACGAAATGAACCTCTTTTCTTCGATGTAATTTTTTTTTTGGCTGACTCGTTAAAATCGCGAAAATAAAACCTCCCTGAAAATAACCACTTTGGCAATGTAGTTTGAAAATGTACATCTTCAAAATTCAGAAATAAACCTCTTTTTTTTTCGAGACGTGATGTATTACTCTTCATTTTTTTATAATTAATTTCATTAATCGAAGCTATAATTATTTAATTAAATGCCATTGTTATTGCTCAGGTGTTTTACTTCACGCATATGTTGTACGTGGTTTCTGGGGCCTACTTCTGTCCAGCGTCCAAAGGTTCTGGTACTGGTTTGTCGTAACCAGGGATCATCTTATTGTGGAGAAACTCAGCCAGACCAAATGTGTCAAGCAAGCCCGCTACGGCAAAACCTATGTCCAGGAAGTCAACCTTCTCCCTTCAGGGGTAAGTACTTGAAATCGACCCTATTTATGGTCAAGTTGACCTTATCCGGTCCAAGGTTCTGGTACTGATTTGTCTTACCAGGGATCATCTTCATCGTGGAGAAGCTTAGCCAGACCAGTGTGTCAAGCAAGCCCGCTACGACAAGACCTGTCCAGGAGGTTAACCTTTTCCCTTCAGGGGTTATACATGAAATTGACCCTATTCCTGGTCAAGTTGACCTTAATCCGGGTCCAAGGTTCTTGTCCTGATTTGTCGTACCAAGATCAACTTCATTAGTGGACGAAGCTTAGCCAGACCAGATGTGTCAAACAAGCCCGCAACGACAAGACCTATGTCCAGGAGGTTAACCTTTTCCGGGTCAAATTGACCCAAATGCGGGTCCAATGTTCTGGCAACTGGTTTGTCGTTCCAGGGATCATCTTCATCTTAGCATGAATAATCTTATATCCATGAATAGTCAATGTACCATTAATATCATCAGAACAACAATTCACCCTGCACACGAGTTTAAAAGAAAGAAATGCAGAAAAATAGCTTATGCATTAGAATTAAGTTTATAATTCCTGTCTCTGGACAAAAATAATGATATAAAATCTACATTCAAAAAAGCGATTAAAAATTTTTTTTTTGTCAGTGATTCAACAATTTTCTCAATTTTGAAATAACATTGAATGGTGAACAGTTCCCATGCAGAATTGGACTAAAAAATGCGTTTAGTGTGCAATAATGATACACACGACTTGAGCACTCTGCAGAGGAGTTTGGCTCGTAAAAATTACACTTTTATTACACTTTTATCATCATTAGTATATGATTACTCACAGAATATTATATATATAGCACACAGGACTAGTATGTTTACTTTAAAACCCTTCGGATATATTTGATTATTCCACAGGGATTTGTGGAAAAGGAAGTAGAAAATGCCAGTGCTTAGGTTATTGATGCGAATTGAGAGTATAGATTCTTCAGTAATGCATGTTTTCACGTTCTTAACTTTTCTACATAATTGTGATGGTTTGTGGGTTTAAAAAAATTTCCATTGGGGAAAAATAGCGGATAAAACGTGGTATAGCATCAAAACACGTACATTTATACCTAATGGAAAAGTAGTACCTTTGTAATGTGTTGATGGACTTTAATACGACTCACAAACAGTTTTCTCTTGGTAAAACACGACCGGCGTACGATATCAAGATATTTAAAAATAGAAAAATATCCAGTGCATTTTTACAAAATCATTTCAAAATATATGCGGGAAACGCTATCACTGAAGTATAATACTGTCTATGAAACTCCTACTCACTCTTTCATACGCACCAATACTGACTATATTATATTGCTTGCGACCTTGTATTTTTTCTCCTTTGAAAATTGTTTATTTTTTCCTCCTGAAAATATTAATCGGGTTGGTAATCTAAGAATCAATGCATATCTTTTAAAAAAATGACGTAAACTTAGTTTTGTAAGCGTTCTCGTTTTGTTTGTTTGTTTTGTATTTGAAGCGTTTCAGTTTATTTTGATAGAAAGGTGTTGTGGCCTGTTTCATGGTATCCTATTAGCCTATGGATCGCACGGTACAGGGTTCGAAAACCAGCCTGGAACTTAGAATTATGGCAATGCGTTAATCTACCTTTGCTGCACTTCAACCATGAAGAAGTAACTGAATACAATAGTAAAAACTTTCTTAAATGATCGAGGACGTGATTATAGTGGTTCAGCTAAGTCCAGTGTGAAATACTCTTGTGAAGAAGGATCAAATTGACCCCGTGAAGGGTCCAGTGGGGGCAAATAATATAAACATAAATATACCATTCTCATGGTTCTGGGTCAATTATTAGCGCCGTACATTTCGGTATGGCACCATATTGGCCCAGAATCCGTGTATGGCCTCAATGGATCCAGAATGGAGTCAATTTGACACTTTTCTTTTTTAGTGTAATATTGTTTTTCGTTAAGTTACTGTTTAGAATTTGGCAATTATAAGATTGATATAAAAATATAATAATATTTTCATGAATTACTTTTCTTCTAGGTAACCCATCTTGCACTGACGAGACCTAACGGTTTTCAATTTAAAGCTGGTGATTACATATTCATCAATATTCCTCAGATAGCTCAGTACGAATGGCATCTCGTTACCATCAGCAGTGCACCGAACAACAAGGTATATTCACTTTTCTTTTCAAGATTACGTCTTTTTTTTTGTGCAAAGAAGAAGCTTTTATTCTAGTAAAACATAACAGTATATAACCCTTTAGTGATTCCAGCAGAAGGTTATTTCATTTTGAAATCATTTTAAAATCCATTTGATTTTCGATCTCAATCTAAAAACGGACGGGAAAATTGACCCTATGGAGGCCAACATACCATGGCGATATTTGACCAGAAATCCGCGTAATGGCCACAATTAACCGGGATTGGGTTCATTTGATTCTTTATTTCTTAAAGTGTATTATTAAAACACCCTTTTGACAGCCAGATGGAACTCTACCTGCTTGCTAATTCTAACTCGTAAATTGGTACTCTTACCAAGGCTTGTAAACGAATATTTTTTATAGCTTTCTTCAGCAAGAACGAATTCATCACACAAAATGGGAATATTAATAACACAACGAAAGTGTGACAGGTATACTTAACACTATTCACGTCAGATATGATTCATGAGCTGAAACACAACCTCATCATAAATTCTGTCTAATCACTATCCACATCAGTGTCATACATTTGCAGTTCTAATAATATCGTGTCTTGAGTATTTTGATTGCACACTCGATATAAACTATGAAACCAGAAATACACTACATGGGGTAATGTCTTAAATCAAATTTAATGGTGAAACACTGTATCAAAGCTTACAGATAATGCATCTACTTATTATGTAGCTGTGCATTTCCCTAAGCTTGCTTTAACTGGGACATATCGCTTGTCATATAGACGTGAAAACTTAAGAGTTGAGTTAATCAAGCTCATTTGTTGTACTTAAAGCAGACATTACGCAATTTTACATTGGATGTAACTTTTAAAATACTAGTTTTCTACATCGAAATTCATTTTTCCCGCGCCAGCCTTTGTATCGATAATCGCATGGATGCCATTTCTTGTCCGTGCACAAAATTAGCATTGTATAACCATTAATGAACAGCGGATCAGCGATCTTTTTATTTGTACATAACCTTATCTGATATACTATAAGTTTACTTACCTTTTCATGTTAGTTGCATAGAAATCTTAGTTTCACACATAATGATATCTGCAATAACATTGTCAATGTTCCAACATTGATCAATATATAACGAATTCACAGCTGTTACTAGGCATCCGATAATAGGGTTAAGCAATTTTTGAATCCAAAAGTTATTTAAATTGCTTAACCTCGTGGAACCCTCTCTGATTTGACCATTTAGTCCAATACTCATTTCCTTCTGCTCTAAAATTTCTGAATTCATTGCGCTGTTTACCCATATTCAAAGTGCTATACACTTGAGATTTGGGAGGGAAAATCATAGACCTGACTCGTCTAAGCCCCGAGGGGTAATATAAGAACCCTTCCGTTAAAACTTTTCACATCCATCAATCCATACATTCAATGACGTGATGGGGTTGGAGATGGGGTTAAGCCCCTTTTCTAATGTCCCTTTTCTCCCCTTCCGTTCGATTGGACCAACTGCAGAAACGAATTTTTCTTATGGGTTTTAAGAAATGCATTGGGACTGTATTAAATTCAAAACATATTACATTAATTTATAACTGCGAATGACTCTTTGCACAGATTTAAAAAAAAAGAAAAGAAAAAAAAAAAAGAAGAAGAAGGAAGTATAAGAAAAAGTGAGAGAAATAGATAAGTATTATATAGGCGTGGACCTATTAACCTACCATATTTATATTGGGCTGACCCGGGACCAAAGTATCTAAAACTTTAATGACATCTCTAGATTTTGATTCTTTTTATTGGACGTAACATTGTTCTCCCAAGTATTGTTTATTTTGTATTTTCCCTTCTAAGTGAGACAATTGGCAGCCAACTTTCACATCAACTACTAGTATCCCAGAGTAAATAACCTAAACAATCCTCCCTGTGGTATTACTGCCACCTGCTCTAATCATGAAATTTCAACTCCCTACTTTGGGGGAACTTGCACATTTTCTGCGTTTTAATAGCATGTCATAAATTTCTGATTGTTCTTGATTCTGTATAAAAAATAAAAAAATGCACAGTGTTCGCAACCAATCTTTCTTTTTTTAGTGGTTAATGTCAATATTAACTATAGATGATGAGTAAGATTATATACTTGTGTACTTATTGACGAATCATATCATTTATATATTTCTAATATACTGTCAACTTGAATGCCCACCTTTAATTAAGTCGATCTATCAATAATTGTCTCCAGTAAAAAGAAAGAAATAATAATATAATAACAATAAATAAATAAATTATACAGACGATAATAATTTACTCTAATACTTTTGGTGGGTAATGTATAACATTTCCACATGCTTTGCAGTTAATGATAACATGTTATATTGTTTTTTTCGCTGATTGTGTATAAATATAATATATATTAGAAGTTCTAATTCAAATAAATTTGTTTTGTAACTTTGTAGTGAATATGTCACCGTCTACTCTAGATGGTGGTTAAAATAATATTTTAAAAAGTAAATTTTGATTATCGACAGTTCATACTAATTATATAACTTCTTCTTCTGACACATTGTCAATACTGAGTGCAATTTTGTTTTTAAAAAACAGATGGCTTTAACTTCTCATGTAGAACTAAAGAATTAAATAGATAAATAAATAAATAAATAAATAAATAATAAACTAAATAAATGCCTCAAAAACGCAGATGAATATTATCTACTCCATAGTTTTGGGGGTACTTACATTTAGCGTTAATACATTATCTCCCTCAGTTGTTCTGATTTGTTTCCTGATTGTGTATAAAAACGATAAAATTTCTGAACGTGTTTGGCTAATATTTTTAGTGAATATGTCCATATCTACCGAAGATGCTGGGGCAGAGTAAATTT
This sequence comes from Paracentrotus lividus, assembly GCA_940671915.1. Taxonomy (NCBI): domain Eukaryota; kingdom Metazoa; phylum Echinodermata; class Echinoidea; order Camarodonta; family Echinidae; genus Paracentrotus; species Paracentrotus lividus. The sequence goes on from CALNVZ010002100.1 coordinate 12,748,977, forward strand.
TTGGGGAAAAAATATCAATACAGCCAAACTGAGTGTCTATCTGTTTTAAAGACATCGTCTACCCTGTGTGTCATGCTATAAAAAACAACAACAATCAAACAAAACAACAGTTTACAACACAAACAAACAAACAAATATAAATTTAAAAAAAATGCTTATTGTAATTGTCCACTAATTTTTGGCTCCAATCTCATTTGCCTTTAGTTAGCTATTAGTAGTTATTGATTTTCTGATTTTGTTGCATGATTTGGTTGGGGAAAAAAAAAGGGCGTTTGTCAATCTGTTTTAGTTTATCATATATGCCGTGTAGATGTTGGGCGAGTGTAAGCCCCCTAATGATTTCCTTTTTTTTTTTTAGCAAAAGTATTATTATTAAATGAAAATCCTTTACTTATCTTAGACACTGTCATATAACTGAGTGTCAACTGGTTTACTAACAGGAGGAGAGGAAATTTAATGGTATAGTTACACTGATTTGTGCAGTCTGTAGACTTTTATCTCTAAAGGACAATATGGTAGAAAGAGTACCCCAACAGCCAAAGAAGACATGTTTTTTAAGAGAGAGGGAGACACAAAAGTGATAAACAATGAGAAACGATCAAAATGAGCATTGCTTTGTTGCGAAGCGATATATTTCTGTACGTAAAAGAAAATCAAAATACAATAACACATCCTCCCCTAGGATTCTCAAATATAGTTCGTATTAAAGCGATGTTCAATAAACAGTCACGCTATTTTTTTCCCCATACATTTTTGCATAGTTTATTTGAATTGTGGTGTAGCTTTGTATGTGTTCGGGTTGAAAGCACTTCATTTTGGAAGTTCATATGTCATTGTTCATAAAAAATTGACATGTTCATTTATTTCAAAGCACATGTATCACGTGATTGCAATCAGTGTGATTTGGGCGGAAGTATCTTCGTAAAATTGACTGGTGTTGAGTTTGAAACATACTGTAAAAACGATTAGAGCCAAATGAGTACTATACAATGTTGGTCCATTTTGGACACTTTTCGAATCTGCAGTTTAGAAATTTCCGATTAAAGGCTGATTGTGAAAAGTATTCGCTTTACCATGTGTGTAACTTAAAAAGGGAACTGTGAGATCTTAAACCCTTAATTATCAATCATTAAAGACATTTTTAGAATAAATCTTCAACCCTTCCGTAAGACACTCACAAACAAATTAAGAAGATCTGTGGTGTCGTTGCTCTTTTGATAGAGTAGTGTTATGAACTAAGGGTCATACCGATAAAATAAATTCTCACCCATTGGTAAGGAATTACTCTTTATGACCGAGTCCATTGTAAATGTTTCAAAGCCGTAGGTCCCCTTGTTTCTTGGTTAAGTATTTGATAACAAACTCCGGTTGAACATTGACAATTCATAACTTACCTATAGATACAAACATCTAATTATCACGATTGTCGTCTTAAATATCAAACAAATATAAAGATGTTAATAAACAAATGAACAGATATAATATGTCTTCAAATACACCAAAACATATGAGGATAAACATTTTATTGTCACAAGCATTTATGAAAAGACCATTATGATGTGCTATTCAACAATTATGACTTAGAATTACACTTGTAAATTATGCACATTTTAACCATTCTGACTTTTTGTTTGAAAAATGGGTCATAGATTGCTGCGGGGATTGCTCGTTTTGAAAAACCATTTTTGCATTAAGCAGTTAATTTTCTGTGAATTGCTATTTCTTAATGGAACTTAAGATTCTTATCACATACTTATGTCATTCTTTGGATGTCAATTTGAATCGACTAGGGCTAACCTTCAAGGCAAATAGAAGACGAAGGGAAAAGGTGCTAAATGTTGTATGCGCAATGTTTAATGATAATACTGAAAATGGCAACAGGTATAATAGCGATCATATATGCTTTGGTTAAATAATTAACTTGAACAATTGCATGACAATGCAATAATGTTGAATTGAACAACCTCTTTTTAAGGGACAAGATTATCATGAAACATATATTATTTCTATAAAGCTCGGACAATGTTTTACATCTTTCATTATAATCTAACCACTCAAAAGAAACAACAAACAAACCAATAAATCATTGCTTGTTCTTTAATACAAAGGTGATGTTTTTTATATTTGGTTACAACTAATTATTTGTATTCTATAACGCAGATTTTTACGACATTAACGATTGTTTGACTTTCATTCTCGGCTCAAATCCCGTGGTTATCATCAGTACCTGAACTTAAGGATGGTATCTCACTTCGCGGAGACGTCTCCGTGACAGAATAGAAAATTTCGTCTCCGCGACGGATAAAAGTATTAGAGACGTCTCCAATATCGCGGAGACGTCTCGCGACAATTTATGAAAAAAAAAAGTCTGAAGTAGTCCCAAATCCGTCTCCGAGACGTCTCCGCGATATCG
>CALNVZ010002100.1:12754514-12792622 GCA_940671915.1 Paracentrotus lividus
CATGGTTATTCAAACTCCCAAGGCGCTTTATTTCTAATTCGAAAATTCACATTAAGGATGAAAATTTGAGAGAAAGGGATCAAGACAGAAACGACGCTCACTCACCTAATTGTGAGGGTTTTTTTGATCAGAGGCGCAAGCCGTTTGAGGTAACAGGACATTACCGAGGGTGGGGGGGGGGGGGAAGAAAAAATATATGTCAAAATGAAATCAGTACTTGATCGGCAACTTTATAAAATCATGCATAAATTTGTAGTAATTTCGGTTGTTCTGTGGCTATCATGAAATGATTTCTATATCTCTATTTATCTTGCACAAGACCGTGTGCCCTGCTACACTGACCAACTTTATCCCTCTCTAGCTCCATCTTTTTTTTTCTTTCTCTTTGCTCTTTCTCTTCCATTTATCTTTTTTCCTCCATCACTTCGTCTCTCTCTATATATTTTCCACATCATCTTTCGTCTCATATTAACGTCATAATACAAAGTAGAATAATCAAAACTATAGTTTGAGGTCCAAATCCGTTCAATAAACCCCATTCAAGTTTTAGACATCCGTAACTTTTTTTGTAATTTTTCCTAATTTAGGTCAAACGATAGTCAAATTGTTGCATGCAAATTTTGATGTGGTTTAATGGCCCAGACCTTAACTCAAAGCCCATAAAAGCGCCCAAAAATCATATTCTGCAACAAATGTCATTAAAAAAACTTAATTTTATCCAGAAAATTGATGTCATTTTGTACCGTTAAAAATGTATTTGTATGAATTATCATATTCTAAATTGAGTTTTATGCAATATGGTTTTGTGTGACATGTCCGTGAAACGTCACTTCGTGTACATACAATCAGTTACCCGTTTAACTCATTTTTATCTTTATAAAGTTAGTAATCTATTGTCTGAGGGCAGAAGTGAGAGAACTAAAGCACGTCATATTTAATATCAGAGTATTACGACTCACATCTAATATGGCACTCGGCAAACAAGTCATATACATTCTATACAATACAATTTCTCAGTCAATCATAAGATCGTGTTATTAATGCGTAGGAGGCAAGCAGGTAGGCAGCCTTTTTCTCAATTTGCTAATTTTCTTCATTTTCTTCTGCCTTTGTCTTCTCTTGCTCTCGGCAACGCGACAGCCTTCTTTTAAATACTTTGCTAGCACTTCATCCCTAGAGCGCACCAACATTATCGTGATGTCGTGTACGGTGTTTTAAAAGTCACCTGTTTGTATAAATGTACATTCTTTTCATAACGTATAGATAACACTCTTAAAGAATGAATAACAGAAATCAAAGAAGAATTCGTTTGCATAAATAATGGAAATTATGGAAATCCTCTTTCCAGTCAGTGCATATATATTTTTTTATCTCTACAAATATGATTTATGTTTGTTTGTCTGTATGTCTGTCTATCTATCAGTGTGTTTTGTTTGTTTGTCTGACTCCCTGTCAGCATGGTCAGTCTGTCTGTCAATCTGTCATCACCTATATACTTACCATTATTCCACGATTGGCAATCATAGTTGGCAGTATTTGCTGTCGATAAATCCAACTGCTTGTACCAGATCGTCTCAACATAAGGTGATCAAATGCGCTCAAATATCAGTATTGTGCAAGCATGGCGATATGAGCCGACCAAAAAGGCATTTGAAAAGGGGTATTATCAGTATCATTTCTGTGAATTCGAATATTATTATCAAATATCAAAGAGACCTATAAAAACAAAAGGATAGCTTTTTGCGGTGTGCACCTTTAAGTTCAAGATCGAGGCTGAGCAACTCAAGAATTAAGTGGGTGGATTACATTTTTAAAAAGTCATTACAGCCTTCTCAATTTTAGTCATCTTCGAAATTCATTTCATTAAATATAATCTTGTTATAGTCTTATTCTTGAAACCCAACAATGTTGTTCTTATTAGAATAATAGAAATGTAAAAAAAGAAGAAAAAAAAAAAGAAAAAGAAAAATACATGTAAAACGAGAATTCCCACACCAATAATTTGATACAATATTACGCATCAGCCCCCCATAATAATATCTATGTAATTCTTCACGTGAATATATGTCTCAATCTGTCTGTTTGTTTTGATGATAATTAGAACATCAATTATCCAAAATAACACAAAAGCATGATAGTATAGATAATGCTAATATTTTTCTAATCCTTCCCATTCCATTTACAAATCTGATTTTTTTTTATATGACGAGATAAAATAGCCCATGTCGGCGTTTGCAAACAGGCGAAAAACTACAGCTATCTTTTGCCTCATTTCCTTTTGCGTCAAAAAATCGAAATATTGCCCGCGGCTTCGGGCAAGGGGAAGCGATCACATTATTTGTACATTTATGATTTATAAAATATATTATTGATATACAACGGCAGGTGGGAAATTCTATTAATCTTCTTAGAATTGTAGTTTTATGATAACATCATCACCACATTATAAAGGGTGAATGAAACATATTTTGTGAAGCACGAGGATTTGGGGGAAATCCTTACAAGTGTGAGGGAAAAAAATGGAAATGATTATGTTAAATCAAGAGGTATGTAGGTATATATGGTGCCATATTGTATGCTGTGAGTCGCGATTGCTGTCATTAATCTTTTAACTAATTGAACTCTTTCTTTGTCGAAGGACATATTAAGTTTAGTATCTTTAATACATTATATTTTTCTACCACTCTATTTGATTTTAAGGTATTATGATGTGGCATCTTGAAAGGTGATTCATCGTCATGACAATCACAGTTTTATCATTCTGTTCCCCAATATTCAGCTGGGCATAGGCCTAAATTAGAATTAATGATTTGTTCCCAAATGAACGTGCACTACCAAAATGAGATGTGTATATCAGATCGGCGAAATGCACCAACTGAAATTACATGCTGTTCTTTACAACCCAATAGAATTTCAAATTCTTAAGAAGATAATCTGAAGTTATGAATATCAATTTGCTGCCCAAAAGTCGAAGCAAAAAGCCAATTTAGCATGACAAAATACATTAAATAATGTAGATAAATACATAATGTATAGACCAGCCTATAAAACCAAATCGGGATCGATAAAATATTGGACTGAAACACGGGATGGATGAGTTCGACGACCGATGTACATGTAGAATGATAAAAGCTTGGCAAGCAAAAGAGAGAGGCGTCGAAAGATTACACCAAATAGAGAGAGATGAGGAGATGCGAGAGAGAGAGAATGAGAGAGAGAGAGAGAGAGAGAAGAGAGAGAGAGAGAGAGAGAGGAGAGGTGGAGACAGAGGATGGGAGAGGGGATGAAGATTACAACGTTTAAAAGAAATGATTCGATTAGGCCCATTAGAATAAAAGGTGAAGATACCCCGGTGGCGGGGTCTTGGAGGCGACGCCTCGTAACGCCGTTCGGCCCGGTCGGGTATATCGCTCAAGACAGGTGCCTTCGTTGGTGGAGGAGATTCAATTAATGTCATTGTCGGGGAGCCTTTAAATTTCATATGTTGTTTTCTAAAGACAATACAAAAGTATGCAGAATGAGTGGATTGATGTTTTACCCGTGGGTGCTGGCAGGAACACGGGGAAAGAAAGAAAGAAAGAAAGAAATGTGATTTATGATAATGGTTTGTGAGATAACTGGGACTATTTATTCAGGTTAGATAAACGATATACGGAAACTGGTGTGAATGGCACCTGCCGTACGGAGCACAACGCGAACTCCATGTCGCCATCGCCTTATCTTCCTCCCACGCGGTCACCATGGCAACGCGAGTGGTATCATGTCGTGCTTTTGTATATGGCTGGGATAACTTGGGTTTGCAGCGCTACTTTTTGTGGGCGTAGAGGAGAGACAGTATTCAATCAATAAATGTGGGATATCGGTTAGTCGTAAACATTTAGAAATCAATAATTGCAATAATTGATGCTCCGTCTGCCGATAATAGACCAGATTATCAACGTTTTGTATTGGTGGCATTGGTTTGAATAGATGATAGCCTATACTCTATGAGACGGATTTACGTCTATTAAAATGAAAAGTGCAAATGAATTTTTTTTAAATTATTGTCTGCACCAATGATAAATGATATATCAGTGCAATAGTAGCCGTAATCATATCAATACGAAATTTATAGCCTTAAAGGTACTTGTACCTGTATGATAGATTGGGCTAATTAAATATAACGATATGATGTTTCATAATGATTTGATCAATCCATCAATCAATCAATCAATCAAATATGTATTTTTCGGTAGTACAGAATGGTAAAGTAATTTTTTGTTATTTATTTGTCCATTTGTTTCTTTCTTATGTATTTTTGTACTTACTTAATTTTGAATTGTTACGGAAATATAAATAAATTATAGTTACCTTTGCCTCCTTTTCTTCCTCCCCATCCCCCTTTTCCTATTCCTGTACATCGTCTTTCTCCTGATCTCCTGATCCTTCTGACTCTTAATTTCTTCATGTTCATATACTTTATAACTTCAATCTCTTTCTAATTTGCACCATGTAACATAAAATATACGATCGATTTTACGATTGAATTTAATCGTAAATCTACGGTCAACTGTGTGCTTTGAGTTACAATCAATAGTAAGATTGGTCGTATCTATGTTATGTTACAGGGCACTGATTATAATGATATGCTTCATGAATAACAACTGAGCAACATTATCAATAGATTTTCTTTTACATCTTTTCTCCTTCTTTCTTTCGTTTATCTTGTTTTATAATTAACTTCATGAGTATAATGCACCTGAGCAATAATAATAATAAATCATCTATTTTAAATTTTAATATGTCTTTCATTTTTATAATTTCGAGTACTTTTACTTCTCACCTTTTCAATCTGTATATAATAACTCGCATTTAATCTTTATCTCGTTTCATAATCAGCCTCACGAATAAACAGCTGAGCAACAAATGGCTCTTTAAACATGTTAAAGCGCTCCAGATATAATCTCCTTGGATAATCATCTATATACAGCGCGTCCCAGAATAAAAATTAAACCTAACTTTTCGAGCCTCATATGAAAATTTTATTTTATATTAAAGAGTAACTCATACTCTATTCAGTGATACTAAACTTAAACTTGTGCTGTGACGAATGACTGAGTACTTTGACTCTTAAAATGAATGTCAGAATTTTGCCTTGTACCAATTTCGGCAGTTTGGCAAAAGCAAAAGTTGCATTTCGAGTCAAAGTAACATTTTGTTCCTTATGAATGGACTCAGGAAGGCTTACCTCAATAAATAAATGAATGATCAGAAAGCCAGGGTTGCCTCTGCCAAAACTTGGTTCAAGCTCATTTCGACAGAGATTTTAAATAGCGTAAGTGCTCAGTAACCGATGACAGCACAGGTATAAATTTGATATTATTAGATAAAAATATGAGCTACTATTTCAGGTGACATAAAAATTAATAACACTTAAGTTACACGATTTTAATATGAAGTTCTCAAATTTCGGTTGACTTTTTTCTGGGACGCAATGTACATTGGTCATCATCTGATGGTTTAATAAAAATGCAAATGCCCCAGATTATTCACACCCTCATGCCTCTGTTAATGGGTTACGTCCTCCTATGGCCAGCCGAGGTCTCAATAATATCAAGTGGTTTTTATTCTACCGACTACAGTTATCCCCATTATGACCTGCTAATGGTTATGAGTAACTGTGAAGGTCCGTTAGATTAACCTAGCGATCTAGCTATTATTGAGTTGATTAATTTCATAAATGCATTACCAATTATTATCATTTATGACAGTTATATCACAATTTGGGTGCTAATCAGGCGAGTGATTGCGTTGTAATGAGAATAGATGGTTACGATGAGACTGTAATGGAATACTTATTCCATAATTACGAATATACATTATGAGTGACTTTCATGATTGTGGGGAATATCGTGTAAAAAAAAACATGAATAAAATAAAATTCCCTTTTGAATGTCAGAATTAACCCAAAATTTACAGTAAACATCAAATTAATCAACAACTCAGCCCAATATTTAACGTAATAGAAGATCTTTTAAGAAGATCTTTTAAGGGTACTGAAACCCTTTTCTATCAAAATATCAATGCAAGTTGTTTCATGAATATTAGAGATAATCATTGTTTATCTGTCTCTTTATTTTATCAATGTTTTTGCTTAAGAGTTAAGACATCTGATGGCACCGTTTTTGAACATAAGTAACCTAATTATATGATATAGAAAAAGAAATTATATTACAAGATAAATTCATGGCATAAAATTGTAACGTGCGTTATGTCTATTTGTTTAATAATTAGTCCAAATTCACCTCTCTCCTATAGTTTTGAAATGTCATTTACATGAACTTCTCTCTTTTTTTCAGGGTCCTTACAAAATACGCCCGATGGCAAATTAGAACTCCCAATAATATGAAATTATCTTCATTAAATCTCTTCACCGGACATCGTGGTGCAATTAGTTAGAGCACCTGTGGGTATAGCTCAGCTTGTCTCATGAACAAGAGGTCGTGGGTTCAATTCACGACCGAGTCATACCAAAGACTTTTCAAAATGATACCTTTTGCTGCCTCGTAGCAAGGCGCTTTGGGGGGGGGGGGGAGGTAATAATAACATGTGTTGTGCAGGTTCTCTGGGTAAATGAAAACGATATTTAATTTTGCATCTTTTCTTTTAATTTTTTTTTTTTTTTTTTTAGGGTTTGTACAGCATACTACTGATGGCAATGTAACGATGTCGGCTCTACTCTTTACGAACCCCCATTTGACGAACCTCGGGCTGAAGCCCGTTGCCGGTAGTGCCTTCCTAACGGGATGGGTGTTGGATGTCGTTCTCTCCATCATGGTCATATGCTCGATGCCCTTCGTCAGACGATCAGGACATTTCCAAGTTAGTCGTGATCATTGATTTCGAAAATGAATTCATTCTCATTTTCGTGCATGTTTTTGGATTCTTAGTACTTAGGGAGTGTTTATATTCATGCATTAAATCATCCAATCGTTAAGAAATAAAAATAACAGTTGTAATATTTTTAGGAAGTCTTTGACCCCTTTCCCCCTTGTATCTCTAACTGTATCTCTCTTGTATGTCCTCTCAGTTTGCGTTGATACTCATCGGCATCAAAATTGATGCTGGATTTCATTTCTTAAAGATTTATTATCTTCATGATAAATCCTAGCATGAATGTGCATGATAATAGTATAATGTTCTTCATAATACATCAATACACTTATTAGGCCTACTGTTAAATGTAGGATGAAAAAAAAAAAAAAAAAAAAAAATGCCAAAGGTGACAATTTGTGTAAATAACAGTCCCTTTTCAAAATACCGAAATGAACCTCTTTTCTTCGATGTAATTTTTTTTTTGGCTGACTCGTTAAAATCGCGAAAATAAAACCTCCCTGAAAATAACCACTTTGGCAATGTAGTTTGGAAAATGTATCATCTTCAAAATTCAGAAATAAACCTCTTTTTTTTTCGAGACGTGATGTATTACTCTTCATTTTTTTTTGGAATTAATTTCATTAATCAAGCTATTAATTATTTAATTAAATGCCATTGTTATTGCTCAGGTGTTTTACTTCACGCATATGTTGTACGTGGTGTTCTGGGGCCTACTTCTGGTCCACGGTCCAAGGTTCTGGTACTGGTTTGTCGTACCAGGGATCATCTTCATTGTGGAGAAACTCAGCCAGACCAAATGTGTCAAGCAAGCCCGCTACGGCAAAACCTATGTCCAGGAAGTCAACCTTCTCCCTTCAGGGGTAAGTACTTGAAATTGACCCTATTTATGGTCAAGTTGACCTTAATCCGGGTCCAAGGTTCTGGTACTGATTTGTCTTACCAGGGATCATCTTCATCGTGGAGAAGCTTAGCCAGACCAGATGTGTCAAGCAAGCCCGCTACGACAAGACCTGTCCAGGAGGTTAACCTTTTCCCTTCAGGGGTTAGTACATGAAATTGACCCTATTCCTGGTCAAGTTGACCTTAATCCGGGTCCAAGGTTCTTGTCCTGATTTGTCGTACCAAGGATCAACTTCATTGTGGAGAAGCTTAGCCAGACCAGATGTGTCAAACAAGCCCTCAACGACAAGACCTATGTCCAGGAGGTTAACCTTTTCCGGGTCAAATTGACCCAAATGCGGGTCCAAGGTTCTGGCACTGGTTTGTCGTTCCAGGGATCATCTTCATCTTAGCCATGAATAATCTTATATCCATGAATAGTCAATGTACCATTAATATCATCAGAAACAACAATTCACCCTGCACACGAGTTTAAAAGAAAGAAATGCAGAAAAATAGCTTATGCATTAGAACTAAGTTTATAATTCCTGTCTCTGGACAAAATAATGATATAAAATCTTACATTCAAAAAGCGATTTAAAAAAAAAAAAAATTTTTTTTTTTTTGTCAGTGATTCATACAATTTTCTCAATTCTGAAAATAACATTGAATGGTCGAACAGTTCCCATGCAGAATTGTGACTAAAAAAATGCGTTTAGTGTGCAATAATGATACACACGACTTGAGCACTCTGCAGAGGAGTTTGGCTCGGTAAAAATTACACTTTTATTACACTTTTATCATCATTAGTATATGATTACTCACAGAATATTATATCATATAGCACACAGGACTAGTATATCATTCGGAATATATTTGATTATTCCACAGGGGATTTGTGGAAAAGGAAGTAGAAAATGCCAGTGCTTAGGTTATTGATGCGAATTGAGAGTATAGATTCTTCAGTAATGCATGTTTTCACGTTCTTACATTTTCTACAATAATTGTGATGGTTTGTGGGTTTAAAAAAATTTCCATTGGGGAAAACATAGCGGATAAAACGTGGTATAGCATTCAAAACACGTACATTTATACCTAATGGAAAAGTAGTACCTTTGTAATGTGTTGATGGACTTTATACGACTCACAAACAGTTTTTTCTTGGTAAAACACGACCGGCGTACGATATCAAGATATTTAAAAATAGAAAAATATCCAGTGCATTTTTACAAAATCATTTCAAAAATATATCGGGAAACCGCTTTCACTGAAGTATAATACTGTCTATGAAACTCCTACTCACTCTTTCATACGCACCAATACTGACCTATATTATATTGCTGCGACCTTGTCATTTTTCTCCTTTTTGAAAATTGTTTATTTTTTCCTCCTGAAAATAATTAATCGGGTTGGTATCTAAGAATCAATGCATATCTTTTTAAAAAATGGACGTAAACTTAGTTTTGTAAGCGTTCTCGTTTTGTTTGTTTGTTTTGTTATTTGAAGCGTTTCAGTTTATTTTGATAGAAAGGTGTTGTGGCCTGTTTCATGGTATACTAATTAGCCTATGGATCGCACGGTACAGGGTTCGAAAACCAGCCCTGGAACTTAGAATTATGGCAATGCGTTAATCTACCTTTGCTGCACTTCAACCATGAAGAAGTAACTGAATACAATAGTAAAAACTTTCTTAAATGATCGAGGACGTGATTATAGTGGTTCAGCTAAGTCCAGTGTGAAATACTCTTGTGAAAGAAGGATCAAATTGACCCCGTGCAGGGTCCAGTGGGGGCAATAATATAAACATAAATATACCATTCTCATGGTTCGGGGTCGTTATTATCGCCGTACATCTGGTATGGCACATATTGGCCCAGAATCCGTGTATGGCCTCAATGGATCCAGAATGGAGTCAATTTGACACTTTTTCTTTTTTAGTGTAATATTGTTTTTCGTTAAGTACTGTTTAGAATTTGGCAATTATAAGATTGATAATAAAAATATAATAATATTTTCATGAATTACTTTTCTTCTAGGTAACCCATCTTGCACTGACGAGACCTAATCGGTTTCATTATAAAGCTGGTGATTACATATTCATCAATATTCCTCAGATAGCTCAGTACGAATGGCATCCGTTTACCATCAGCAGTGCACCGGAACAACAAGGTATATTCACTTTTCTTTCAAGATTTCGTCTTTTTTTTTGTGCAAGAAAAGCTTTACTTCTAAGTAAAACATAACAGTTAAAACCCTTTTAGATTCCAGCAGAGGTTATTTCATTTTGAAAATCATTTTTAAAAATCCATTTGATTTCGATCTACAATCTAAAAACGGAAGGGAGAAATTGACCCATGGAGGCCATACACCATGGCGATATTTGACCAGAAATCCGCGTATGGCCACAATTAACCCGGGATTGGGTTCATTTGATCCTTTATTTCTTAAAGTGTATTATTAAAACACCCTTTGACAGCCAGATGGGAACTCTACTCTAGTCTTGGCTCTTCATATTTCTAATCACTCGTCAAATTGTACCTTACCAAGGACTTGGTAAAGATATTTTTTATAGCTTTCTTCAGCAGAACGAATTCAATCACAAAATGGGATATTAATAACACAACGAAAGTGTGACAGAAGATACTTCAACACTATTCACGTCAGAATGATTCATGAGCTTGAAACACAACCTCATCATAAATTCTGTCTAATCACTATCCACATCGTGTCATACATTTGATTCATATATCGTGTCTGAGTATTTTGATTGCAACTCGATAACAACTATGAACCAGAAATACACTACATGGGTAATGTCTTAAATCAATTTAATGTGTGAAACACTGTATCAAAGCTTACAGATAATGCATCTATTATTATGTAGCTGTCATTTCCCTAACATGCTATGCCTTCTTGAACAAATGGGTTAAACACTCATCTACAGTCTGTGTCAAATAAAATGGTACAAGTGGAAAACATTTTTTTATAGTATGAAGATTAATCACAGCCTGCTATTGTTTGGTACTTTCATAAAGCAGGAAAATCAGACTTTCACCTGCAATTCTTTTTATCACATTTGATGTTGTAACTTTTGAAATATGACTAGTTTTCTACAATCAAGAAAAATCCATTTTTCGCCCGCCGTCCCATGCCTTTGTGTATAGGTTTCGCATAATGGCCATGAAGTGCTCAATTTCGATTTGTTCCTCGTCGCACAAAATTTAGCATAACTTTTGTTTTACTAAAGCAAATTATACAGAACAAAGCGCATCAGCAAGGAAATCTTTTTGGCTTTATTTTGGTAACACATACACACATTATCTGAAAATATTTCACACCTAAATAATTTGTTTCCGACTGTACCATTTTTTTTTTTGACACAGACTGTAGACTTGCCAATAGGACAAAATCTTTCATGTTTTTTTCACACATATGATCTGTGTTACTTGAACGATCATAATTTTGTGACTATTCTTGTTTTGTACAAATGTTACCAAACATTGTATTCAAATATATAAAACGAATTCACAGCTGTTACTAGGCATCCGATAAATAGGGTTAAGCAAATTTTTATCCAAATTATTAAATTGCTTTAACCTCGTGACCCCTCTCTCTGATTTGACCATTTAGTCCATACTCATTTCCTTCTGCTCTAAAATCTGCATATCATTGCGTGTGTTTACCATATTCAAAGTGCTATACCACTTGAGATTGGGAGGGAAATCATAGACCTGACTCGTCTAAGCCCCGGGGTAATATAAGAACCCTTCTCGTTAAACTTTTCACATCCATCAATCCATACATTCAATGACGTGATGGGGTTGGAGAGGGGGTTAAGCCCCTTTTCTAATTGTCCGTTCGATTGGACAACTGCAGAAACGAATTTCTTATGGGTTTTAAGAAATGCATTGGAAATGTATTAAATTCAATAACAATATTACATTACATTTATAACGCGAATGACTCTTTGCACAAGATTTAAAAAAAAAAAAAAAGAAAAAAAAAAAGAAAGAAGAAGGAAGAAAGAAAAAGTGAGAGAAATAGATAAGTTATATAGGCGTGGACCTATAACCTAACCATATTTATATTGGCTGACCACGGACCAAAGTATCTAAAACTTTAATGGACATCTCTTGATTTGATTCTTTATTGTGACGTAACATTGTCTCCCAAGTAGTTGTTTATTTTGTATTTTCCCCTTCTAAAGTGAGACCATTGGCAGCCAACTTTCAATCAACTACTAGTATCCCAGAGTAAATAACCCTAAACAATCCTCCCTGTGGTAATTACTGCCACCTGCTCTTAATCATTGCAACTCCCTACTTGGGGAACTTGCACATTTTTGCGTTGTTAATAGCATGTCATAAATTTTCTGATTTTTCTGATTCTGTATAAAAAAAAAAATAAAAAAAATGCACGTGTTCGCCAATCTTTCTTTTTTTAGTGGTATGTCAATATCTACTATAGATGATGAGTAGATTATATACTTGTGTATTATGACGAATCATATCATTTATATATTTCTAATATACTGTCAAACTTGAATGCCCACCTTTATTAAGTCGATCTATCAATAATTGTCTCCAGTAAAAAAAAAGAATATAAATATAATAACAAATAAAATAAATAAATTTTAACAGACGATAATAATTTACTCTTTACTTTTGGTGGTATGTATCATTTTGCTTTGCAGTTAATGATAACATGTCCTATATTTGTTTTTTCCTGATTGTGTATATATATATATATATAAAGTCTAATTTCATAAATTTGTTTTGTAAACTTTGTAGTGATATGTCCACGTCTACTCTAGATGTGGGTAAAATATATTTTAAAAAGTAAACTTTTTGCATTACGACAGTTCATACTAATTATATACTTCTTCTTCTGACACATGTCAATACTGAGTGCAATTTGTTTTTTAAACACCAGATGGCTTTAACTGTCTTTAGAACTAAAGATTAAATAGATAAATAAATAAATAAATAAATAAATAAATAAATAATAAATGCTCAAAAACGCAGATGATAATTATCTATCCCATAGTTTGGGTACTTACATTTAGCGTTAATCATTATCTCCTCAGTGTTCTGATTTGTTCCTGATTGTGTATAAAAACGATAAATTTCATGAACGTGTTTGCTAATATTTTTAGTGATATGTCCATATCTACCGAAGATGCTGGGCAGAGTATTTTTTGGGGAAAGATATCAATACACCAAACTGAGTGTCTATCTGTTTATAAAGACCATCCGTCTACCCTTGTGTCATGTATAAAAAAACAACAAACAAACAAACAAAAACACACACAACAACACAAAACAAACAAACAAATAAATAAATTTAAAAAAATGCTTATTGTAATTGTCCACTAATTTTGCTCTCAATCTCATTTGCTTTAGTTAAAGCTATTAGTAGTTATTTATTTTCTGATTTTGTTCATGATTGCGTTGGGGAAAAAAAAGGCGTTTGTCAATCTGTTTAGTTTGTCCATATATGCGGTAGATTGTGGGCAGAGTGTAAGCCCCTATGTATTTCTTTTTTTTTTTTAGAAAGTATTTTATTAAATGAAAAATCCTATTACTTATTCTTAGAACTGTCAAAACTGAGTGTCAACCTGTTTATAAAGACCTTTAATAATACATATTTCTGTAGACTTTATCTCTAAAAAGACATCTGTCTGAGAAGTCACTTTCTGTCACTCTTGGGAGTGCTCGAATGATTGTTTAAAGATTTGAATCTGGCAGTCGTATCACTCGTTATATTTGAGTTTCCCTTTTGTGGGTTAGATGATTTCATAAATCCTTTATAATTCAGAACAAATTTTTGATCTCACAAACACTTTGAGATGGTCTCTCAAAACACTTCACTTTTACACCAATGCCATTGTTTTATATTATCCATTATGTATGATTTGAAAATCTTATTTCCACCCTAGATAAACATCTCAACATTAAATTGTCAAAAAAAAAAAAAAAAAAATTACAAAAGAGATATCTTCCATTTATCATGCAAAGTTTAAAACCTTGCCATTATCATTAAAAGTGTATAAGTTTATAAGGGCACAGCGAAATAAAGCCATGTTATTCAGCTTGTGAGGACTTTTGGAAGTTTCAAGTGTTTGTGCATGATTTTCTTTATTAATTTTGAAGCATTACATAGTTATGATTTATTGTAATCACAATATATAGGCAAGATATTAGAAAACCTAAGACCTATTTCAATCTTTTTACGTCCAAATAATCCGTATAAGCATTTTGCAATAAAAAAATCACCCTATATAACCAAATAAAAGTGAAAGAATGAATGAGATGCCTGTAGATGTGCTTAAAAATGGAAACAAACCAAATGAAGACAGAGATTTGGAATCGAATTTCAATAATATCCATTCAAAAGTTCACACAATGATCATTAAGTAAAAAAAAAAAAAAAAAAAAAAAAAAAGAATATTTGACTGTTATAATGTGTTCTTGCAGGTGCTTGCATTTGAAATGAATCGGTGCAATAAATTGTGAGAATGGCTCGATGAAATGGATGGCGCAATTGAACCGGATACGTTTACTTCTAGCATGTCTAGTGTTTGACTCTAGAGGCTCTGAAGCCGTTCTGAAGTCAACGTTGAAATCAAGCTGCCGGGCCAGGGCCTGGGCGACCTGTCTACCCAAAATCCTTAATTACTCCGCCCTAATAGCGCGTATCAGATGCTGGAAATTGGAGTAAACTTGGCTGGAAAGGATCGGGGCAAGAAGGATTTGGCAGCCCGCAGCTGTTGAGATCTGTAATTCAACAATAAATGACATTGCCCTGGTCACCATCATTCACTGAATTCATCTATAACACATACACCATCAAAACCACATCTAGTTTTTATATACACACGAATTAAGAGGCGCGAAAGAGAGAGAGAGGGGGGGGGGTGAGAGCTGAGAAAGTCAACACGCCAAGTCGTGTACTTCTTTCGATTTTGACCGCGGGCGATGTATTATCTTTCACATTACGCACCTTTAATCAAACGTGTTTGCATAAATGCTGCTCAATAATCATTCTCGTCCAATCGTTCCAGGAAACGTTCATTTATATTTTTTCATTTTGTCCCAACCGGGCATTTTTCGTCCAGGATCACTTTCCAAAAGAGAAGGAAATGAGGACTTCCATCTCTTTTGGATGTTTTTTTAAGGTCTGATGGATGGGTTTGGATTGTAATGTTGATCGTATGACCTATTAATCAATCTTACAAAGAGCTCCAACAAAACTACAACCACACTCATTACTAATGATCGCTCTCGCGTCATTATCAGCCGTCTCACACCATGTATTGCCTTACACCTGCCAGAACACCCTCGTTAACCCTTCCTCTCCCGAATGTCACTCGTCCATGTATACCTCAACACATTGTTTCAATCCTTAGCATTCGATAGCCACCACAGTCCTCGCATACAGCTGATGTACGACCAAGCAAACATCAATGTATATTCCCTGATGTCGAATCGATATCGATTTGACAATAAAAGAAAGGGATTGTGAGCACTAATATCAATGTTATCATCATTAATATTGTAGGCTTCCGTCTATAACATTTGATGGAACATGTTGATTGTAACAGTTTGTCTATACAGAGTGTGACGTCACTCGACAGTGTTACATGAATAATGAATGGTCATAAAAGAACATAAAAATACACCGATATGACGACTAACATGACTGTGCCGGATTTATTTATGTATTGTGGATATACATCAAGGTGTCCAAAATATACAACCTTCTCCGAAAACAAACAAAAACAAAGAAACGAAATAAATAATCCCTTGCGATGTATTTTCACATACAATAATTACAAGTTTTCCGACGTCGATTTGATTTATTATTCATTTTAATTCAGTGGCGAAATATTTAGATATTTCCTTGTACAATAATTCGTTAAGGCTTTATTATTACTTTAAAAACGATAGTCTTTATTGATTCGATTGTCTATTATATTGTTAGTCAAACAAAATATGCAATTCTTATCAACAACAAAATGCCCCGGGTCCTTTGAAGTGTGTGTTGAATGGAAATTAAAATCTCGATATTTTTGTTTCTCTTGCTGAACATGATCATTGCTATTCAGATCACTGCCTTTGGACATCAATTGACTGATCACGTATGACTTTTTTTTCCTCCAATGTTGGTATATACTATCGCTACAATAATTGTGACAATACAGACAATAATAAAGCGAAGAATGGCATGATTTTAAGAAAAAAAGGCGGAAAATATTGCTATCCTTGATGATTAACGCTTTCTCATGAGCGGAGACAATATGAGAAATGAAAGCATTGTTCTTCTTTCTAACAAAAGATATCCAACTCTCTCCACTATGCCGTCTAATTAGATTGATGTTCCGACCTTGCCTGAAAGAAAGTTATGGTAACATCTGATTGTTGGATTCTGGGCGTAAAAATGGAAGGGATACGCATAATAGACAAACAGCCGCAAACGGTGTTATTTGTGCAGTAGAAATATACAGAGTAATTTATTCGTTTAAAGCAGAAATAGGAACAACTTTTATCATGTAGTAAATATGGATGAGGTGCATGAAGTAAGCATTGTTGCTCATAATTGTTTTTGATGCAAGAATAAAAAGCTCTAATTTTGAAAATATATGATCACAAGGATTTTAAAAAGGGTTGGTAGATATATGTCATAATAGTCCCCGGCATGCAATCCACTTTCCTCCTGACTGCCTCATACCACTTCGGTTTAGATATAAATGCTTCTATTCTAAAGCTTATTGTAAATATGAATATCAAATAATCTTCTGAATGTAAAGACATCTTTTAAGTGAGATATATGGGTTTTTTTTCAGTCGTATCGAGGTTAAGATAATCAGATTACTTTCATGTTGAAAGTTGAACGAGGATGTTCAAATTCCAAGACTATCCCGTATACTTCCAAAAAATTTACTAACATTCCTTGTCCCTGTGTATTAAGCATGATTGTTGCTCTTTGAAAGTGCATTTAACCATTTTGATGACAACGATACTTGTTATTTCTAGGAACTATATCGATGCACATTCGGTCAGCGGGTAATTGGACCAACAGACTCTACGCCTTCTTTGAGGACAGACAGAAGCGGAACCGGGATGAGACCGAGTTACTCCTCGGGAGCGCATCTGATATCCGCGTTGCCCTGGAAACGGAGGAGATTGAGGAGACTAACCACGCTGGAGAGTTCATCCGTCTCAGGGAGATGGAATGCGATGCAGCCGAAGCAGACGCCGTCAAACCATCGCTCAACCACCGGGGAGCTAACGGCAACCTGCCCCGTGGATATTCGGTAGAGAGAGAAGATAGTGATGAAAACGTAAGGATATCTATAAACACCCTAATGAAAATGAAGAGTCAAATTGACACCATTCTGGGTCCATTGGGGCAATACACCTTTCCAGTTCAATAATTACGATCTTGTATGGCCCCAATTGACCTAAAATCCACGTAATATGTCCAAGGGACCCATTAAGATGGGGTGATATGACCCTACATTTTTAGATTGATATTAG
Organism: Paracentrotus lividus; assembly: GCA_940671915.1. Lineage (NCBI taxonomy): Eukaryota > Metazoa > Echinodermata > Echinoidea > Camarodonta > Echinidae > Paracentrotus > Paracentrotus lividus. Next base: position 12,771,809 of record CALNVZ010002100.1, read on the forward strand.
CTCGATTAACCTTTCTAAAACAATCTTCAAGGTTTATACACATTTTCGTTAAGCTTGTACGTCATAATCTTATCGCTGATCATGTGAAACCGAAAGCCCCATGTAGACACTTCCGATAGACCAAGCCCTGATCAATTTGTTCCTAATACTCTAATTTGATGGAGGGCAATACCACCGAAAGGCCACTAAACATAAAATTAAGAGATATCTCGATGATTGTTCATGAACTTCATTCATCTAAGAGGCCGTTCATGATCCCTAAGTGATCTTACAGTTACTTTAAAGGGGAATTATCCCTCAGAGAAATTTAGCTTCAGTGAATGAGACAAACCCCCAAACATATTGGGAAAGTTTCAGAAAATCAAGCAATGAATAAGAGAGATATGAATTTTAGATTTTGAGATCACTTATGATATGGAGATCCTCCAATTGGCAACGCGAACATGATGTGTGATGTAATGCAGGGAATCTTTCCCATATCTATATATTGTACACATTGTACTAAAATCCTCTTTTTTCTTGATTCTAAAGGGAGAATAAAGAATCTTTTTGGGGATGACTTGTAAATATATGAAAGTCATAATATATCACGAAAAGAAAAGTTGTTCTATCATTAGAATGAAAATAAAGAGACATTATGAATAGTTTTTGTGCACACCATATGGGGAGTCTCCCTCGTGACATCACAAAAGGTGACCGCGTTGCCAGTGGGAGATTTCCTATGTCATTAGAGACCTCAATATTCAAAAACTCATAACTTTCTTATCATGTATCCGATTTTCACCAAATCTTCACTAATGTGCTTATTTCATTTTCTGCATCCACAGTAGGCCAACTATCTACAAGGGACAATTCTCCTTTAATAATCGTGGTGGTCTCCATCAAACTTCGGGTTAATGCCAGGTTCTATAGCTTCTTATAACTCGAGCAGCTAAGGGGTTCTCTGGGAAAAACGCCGCCATAGGGCTTTCCATAGCTAATGTGGTAGAGCAATGTCTATTAATCATGAGGTCTTGGTCGAATCCCGATTGAATCCCATTTTCTTTTCTTTCTTTTTTTCTTTTTTTTTCTCGTTTTTTCATACAATTTGATATCATAAAAAAAACCCCTCTCAGTCGTCTTCTTAAAAAAATGGCTCTTCGTAATCTTCCAGTGTGTTCTTCGGCGATTTCTCCACAAACGCTCAAGCGTGGGTCTTATTATGATCTCATGATGGTTTATTTAGAAATGTCATATTTTTGTTCTTCAGAAGTCTTGGTCATATGTATCTAGGTCGGTCTCTCGGATTGTCAATATTCTTATTGATCTCTCAACGAACGTTCAGCCATCTCCAACAGAATTACCCGAGAATTTTGCTTGAAAATACTTTGTTGTTGTTGGTTTTGTTTTGTTTTGTTTTTGTTTGTTGTTGTTTTTTTGTTCATATCTTTTTTTGTGTTGTTGTTGGTTTTTTTTTTGGGGGGGGGCGCCCAGAAAGTTTGAAGTTCAGAATTGTTTGCTTGATTCACTTCCATACATTATATTGACAATGTAGCAATGTAACGATTGCCAGAAAAAGAGTACTTTCAAGAGTACTTACATAATTTACAAAGAAAGAAATAATATTTTGTCTTGGATTGACTCGTCTTTCTATCCATTGAATCTCCTTTAACCCATTCAGCAAAACCAGCACCGGACGATTGCGTGCCAGACGACATTCGAGATGAAAGGCGCCAAATCCTGGAGGAGTTCACTTCGAGAAGAAAAGATTCAGGTAAGTGCTCGTACCAGAGATACTAAAGCAACCGAAGATTTAGGCTCTTTAATTCTTGTTCATCAGGGGGCCGTTTCTCGAAACCCAAGTCTAAGTTCGTGGTCATCCCATTAAAAGGCGTGTTAATTCTACAACACAAGTCCCTATGGGTTATCCAAGAACTTGGTCTTATGACGGTTTCGAGAAACGGGCCCCTGTATTGTATCACATTTCAAATCCGAGCTCTTCATTACATAATTTGGCCAACTAGATTTTAACAACATGGCGCATTTTCTTTCATAGTGTGCTTGCCGAGCAAAGCATCACGCGTCATGTTGTAACCGGGGTGGTCACACTTTGTAATAAAGGGGATTCCTTACAAGTTGAGTAATACCTTTATAGAGACATCAGCCATATAATTATATTGCAAGCCAGATTGAAGTTGTTCCTGGATTCTTTGTAACCTTGTAGATCTACTCAAATTGGTCATTTTGTTGTCTATGAACACTTGCTTCTTCCCCAAGCTAGAACTCTATAATTCTGTAATGTAAATTCTGTTTTATTTTTCAGATAAGATTTATTCTAAAAAGCTTCCTCTATTTAATAGACGAAAATAGGTCTCATACCCAACATTGAAGACGAATTTGAAATTGATTCAATTCTTAATTTAGTCCAGTCATGATATGCTTTCAATTTTTATTTTTTTAAATAAAGGTGTTTATTGACGGTCCATACGGCACTGCTACAAGGGGTATCTTCCAGGCAGAGCACGCCGTGTTGGTAGGGGCGGGTATTGGCGTCACACCCTTTGCATCAATCCTTCAGTCCGTCATGCATCGTTATCGTGTAGGCAGACAAACGTGTCCTATGTGCCAGCATACGTGGCTAGGAACCGTACCTTCAGACTTGATGAGACTAAAGAAAGTAAGTTTAATCAGTGTTAATTATTCATCTTCAGGCCAGCTCACATTTTTTTATTTCGACATGAAATTTGTCTGCAGAAGTAAATTCGAGGATGTACTCCATGGAGGGCAGAACCAATCAGGACGCAAGAAGGCACACCCCTATTTGGCAAAAGAAAATTGCTGTCTCCCCTTCCCCACCTATCATTCTTATAACGCATGGGTGATGGTGCACCAAGTTTGTCGTAAAATTGCGAATGATTTTTCGAACGACTGGAACATGTTCTTGTGTGCTATCGTATACTAATCACAAGAACTGATTACCAGTCGTTCGTGAAGATGTTCGTAAGTTACGAACGACTGGGTGAAACATCACCATGGATCATATTTATCTTCTTCCTATTCTATTAATTATTTGTCCATGAAAGCATGACCTGACATAGTTGCTCGATTGGGTAGAGCGCCCGTAGGTAGTTTACCTGAGTCATGGATTCGATTCCCGACCGATTTATACCAAAGGCTTACAAAAATTGTATCTATAGCTTCCTTCTAGGCGCTCGGGGTAATAATAACATCACGTAGTGCAGGGCTCGCTTCTAGAACAGCCATTAGAACTCCACACAACTACACCAATGCTTCCGATCGTCGAAAACACCCTTTGTATCTCGCAAGGGTGTATCCCTTTCTTACATATTGCTTGTTGCTTTCCTATGTTAGTTCACATAGTGACCGAGCGGAATATATTTTAGTTTGAAAAGACATATTGAAGAAAAAAAAAGGAGGGGGAGAATTTCTTAGTATCAAGAGTTTCCATTTTTTAGATAAATTGTAAACGGGACTCTTTAGAATTAAAGGTGTTTTTTTTTTTCAGGATAAAAGGGCCTTTTATTAGTTAAGAAAATGTGAACTTTAATATTGAAAAGGGGTACTTTTAAGATGCCTGAGAAAATGGAGGCAGTGTGCCCCCGTAACCCCGGTTCCACCGCCCCTTAATTGGTATGAATAATATTAAATCAATACGAAAATTGTTTTACAGGTTGATTTTATCTGGATCAATCGGAACCAGAACGCATTCGAGTGGTTTGTCAGCCTACTCACCCAGCTTGAAATGGAACAAGCCAAGGAACCATTCGATCGGTTCCTAGAACTACACATGTATATGACGTCAGCAATGGCCAAAAACGACATGAAGGGCATCGGTCTACAAATGGCTTTAGATATCATGCATAAGAAGGGACATCGGGACCTTATTACAGGACTCAAGACCAGAACCCAGCCGGGTAGACCAGACTGGAATAAGGTAAGTTTATTAGTAGTGGACGGAGAGGGCGCAACAGGTGTTTGCCTCCAAGAGCCAACATTTAGTTTGGCCAAGTCGGTAAAGTTGGTATCTCACTTCGCGGAGACGTCTCTGCGACTCTGACAATCAGAGATGAATCCGATAATTTTTCAGTCGCAGTGACGTCTCCGTAACGGGAAAAATCATAGATTTAAGCATGTTCAACTTTCCCGCGACTCATGAGAAGTTGCGGAGACTCATGAAACCGTCACGGAGACTCAGGAAACGTCTTTAAGACGTCTCCGCGACGAATCTCAAAACCGTCTCAAATCCGCCACGAATCCGTCCCAATTTAGTCCCAAATCAGTCTCATGGCAAGTGAGATACCACCATTATAGTTGGGTAACAACATGGTACTTTTTCTTTTGTATCATGCTTGCCTAATAAAGCAATACGCGCCATTTTGTAACCTACTTGAACCGGGTTGGCAAAACTCTGTTGATTGACTCCTCGGGTGTCCCCTACTTCTAGAGTATAACATGACCATTCCAATTTACTGGATACAACATGACGCTTTATTAACAAGTTACAGTGGTGCATGGAACCTCAATAGAATGTTGCGTAATATTCGATGAAACATGACGTTCAAATCACTAGCATGACTAGAGTAAAGGTACTCTAGTCAAGTGCCCCAACTTCTTTCCCTATCTTGTTATCTTTGGTACCCCCATATTTTCAAATCCAGGATCAGTCACCACTCGATCTGCTTCGAGGGAGTATTTTCCTTAGAATTTGTTTTGTTTTACTAAAGTAGTTTGAACTATATTTCAATTTGCATATTCATTAAGTTTTATTAATTTCTTTCTCTCACACTTCAGTATGCCTAATCATCCTCCCCCTCTTTCTGTCTCTCTCTCATTTCGATTTATAATAATCTCATCCCTCTCAAGTATATCGCTTTTTTCAACTACTCGTGTCTGCCCTGTTCGCTCTCTTCTTTTATTTTGCTATCTTCATTCTTTCCTCAGTTCGTCTTGTTGATAATGTTATCTCTTTCGACTATCTCTATTTGTATAACCATGTAAACCCCTCTTCCTATTGTCCTGACACGATTGTTTACCCCCCCCCCTTCTTTCACTTGTTCCTTATTCATATTACTTTGTCACCTCCTCACATCTTGTTATTGTTCTTACATGTTTATCGCCTCTTTCTATTTTTGTTAGTTATATCACCATTGTTTACCCCTCTTACGTATATACTTTCAACCAATTAACCTTCATCGATTGTGCTTGATTATACTCACAGATATTCACTCAGATCGCTAGGGAGAAGAAAGGCAAGGTCCAAGTGTTCTTCTGCGGATCTCCCACTTTGGCGAAGGTCATCAAGAAGAGTTGTGAGAAATTCAACTTTAGTTTCCACAAAGAGAACTTCTAATCTATCATCATAAGTATTGGAACAAAGTAATGGACCAGTGAGATTAATGACAACGATTTATTTTCTGATGAACAGCGATCGAAGGACAAAATGATTGTGCGATTTAATTTATTTTGAAGGAGCATTGATTGACCGGAAGTACTTGGGATCTGAATGGTGTGCTATTCATTTTCGATGGACAAGAGAAATTACAAGACTAAACGGTTACTGAACAAGTCTACGAAGAAAGCGCGAAATGAGAAAGGGGGCATGTGTGTCAGTATGTGCGATGGAGTTTGTGAGAAAGAGGCGGTGTGTGAGAGCGAGAGAGTGGGCACATCATGCAACAATAAAAATGATGACTATTTTGTAACCAGATGGCAGATCAGATGACTACACATACTTGAAATGAAATCATGGAGAACTGATTGATTTGAAATATTAAAAGCAAATCATTTCTAAAATTCGTTCTATTTTTCTTGCTAGCAAGAATCACCAATCATAATTTACAATCACATGCAGAGCATGCCGATCCTGATTCGACAAGAACTATTATGTACATTACTTTCTTGAAACAATGAATCGTTTGCTTGTATGATCTAATCTTCCTATTTATGTAATTGTTATTATTATCGTGCTTTGTGTCTGAGTTCGTTATAGTAAAACAACTATAAAATTTTGCAGTGTAGGTTAGTCTATCATTAATTTTTGTAATAAAATGTCAACCTGCCAGATGTTAAAATGCATCTTAGAATTTGGGTCTATTCTAGATTGAGACCGGGCACTTAAATCACTATACCTGAGGCAAATTGAAACAAAATAGTATATACATGAAATTTTAAAATGGGGGTAAATGCTAATAAATGTACAAAACTAAATAATTATTCTTTCCTCGGTTATCATTCTGAAATCAAATAAAGTGTATTCTATCTCACTATTCTCGTAGCGATAAATTTAAAGGAATTAAAGTGGACAAAAAGTAAAATAACTTGTCTAAATTTGCTTATGACGACACCCGCACACAGAAACACACACACACATCGGGATCTTGTGTATTCTTTCACATTCATAATCTGAACAATGAACAAATCCCGCAAGTATTATTTCTAAAAATCAGTCCAGGGGAAAATACATAAATATCTACGGCCTCCGTTATCACCAAAGTAAAAAAAAAAATAATAATAAAAAAAAAAAAAAACAATACATAAACTAAACTAAATAAATATATAATAATGAATAATAACAAATATATTATATGATATGACAAACTGAGCAAAGAAAATGGGATTCCGTCGAGATTCGACCCTGGGATCTCCGGATTACTAGCAGGGTGCTCTAACGCCTGGGCTATGAAAAACCCTTATGGCGATGGCAAGTCCGTCCCAGATAACCCCTTAGCTTTCAATGCTCGAGTGATCAGATGCTATATTTTGGTCAGTTTCATCCTTTGTTCAAATTTATGAATAATTAAATGAATAAATCAATCAACTAAAATTGCAATAAATAAATAAACTAATTGCAATGGGGCAACATTTCATATTCCTTTGTCATGTGATCATTGTATATAGGTGCTTTGAAATAAGCTATATACTTATTACCTTGACCTTTAAACTTGCGTTTACCACCGCTGTTTTATAATAATTTATGCATTTTATTTCATCTTCTGCAGGTTCACGTGTATGTATATCCAAGGCGTCGATTTAATTTACTGCGTTTAAAATTATTTAGGGTATTTGATGATTTGTAAATATGCAACAAAATTTATTGTTCTAACAATAATATTTGGGGGTTTTCAGTGTATACTACCCCAGTTCCATGATTTAAAATGGGCTACGCAGATTCATAGAAACATAAATAGAAAAATAGCCTTTACACTTTTATAACTATCATGTAGATACTTTTCATGACAAGAAATCATTGTCTCGAGTGACCAAATGTAATATAAAATGTACTTGATGCTTGCAGTATTTTGAAGAAAACAAGATTCGTATCCTATACGTCTATTAGTAGTAGTAAGTGAGACATTTCTGTTAGGTATTTGGTTGGATATGATGATTTTACTTTAAAAAAAAATCTTAAACATGGTCCTTATAGGGCTATTAAATAAAGATATTTTGTTGTTTTATCTGTTTATCTTTTTGTCAGACAAAGTACGTTATGCAATGAAAAGAAAATGAGTTGATGAAAAGAATGTTTCAAGTTTCATAGCTATATTAGAAATGAAATGTTGTACGTTTGTGTATGATATGTCTTTGACTTTAATAGTCACACCGAGTCGTATGACACAAGACCGAACGACAGATTATGTCACTGCTGATAGTAAGATATCAGTCGGTAAAGGGTGACTGAGGTATTCTGACATTACACCAAGAATTTGTATAATGCATTATGCAACAGGAGATCGATCATATCGTGTGCCGTTAAATTGTCTTGTTTACAACAACAATGATATTTTACAAATTGTGTTTGTTTGCGTGGTAACATTGAACAGTTTAGTTAGTCGATGATACTCAATGTTCGACTTTGTGATTTAATTTAGAAAGCTTTAAGTTCAACTTAACGAACAAAATTATATTTGAAATCAAAACAGTTTTGAAAATGTTCATAACCATGATAACATCACGTGATACTATACGTCACACCGTTGAGACCGTCTCCAAACATAGAAATTACGATCAATTTTACGATTGTTATCAATCGTAAGATTGATCATGTTTCTTTTATGTTACAGGACACACAATGAACTCTTGCATGATTGCACGTTTGGTGTCGGTCTGCAGCTGGCAGGGCTGTGAGACTATTATGGTATATAAATGTTTTTAGCGTGAAGAACAATATGATTACACAAAATACAAATATTAAATATGATATAATATTGTACATAGGAGTATAATAAATTACAATATATCCAATCCCCCTTAAAGAATGGTATCGTATCATCGTACTAAACCTAATACAAATTCAATGCCGAAGTGCCAAAGATTAAAAACAAAAGCTGTCATTACGTAATCGTATATTTTACCATACCCACTTTGTCATGTCCCGTAAAATACCTAAATGTATTATTTTCGTCAACTGTGACTTTAAACTAATATCGGTTATATTCAATTTGTGGACTTAAATCCATTATGGGGCTGCGAGCGACATTTTCAGAAATAGGAAGGGAATTGAGCACTTCTACACTTCTACACTTCTACACTTCTACTACTAGCACTACTTTCACGGTTGATACTCTTACTACTACTACTACTACTACTACTACTACTACTACTACTACTACTACTACTACTACTACTACTACTACTACTACTACTACTACTACTACTACTACTACTACTACTACTACTGCCAAAGGTGCTGCTACTACTACTACTACTACTACTACTACTACTACCAATAATAATGATAATGATAATGATGATAATAATAATAATAATAATAATAACAATAATAATAATGATAATGATAATGATGATAATAATAATAATAATAATAATAACAATAATGATAATGATGATGATAATAATAATAATAATGATAATGATAATGATAATGATGATAATAATAATAACAATAATAATAATAGTAATAATAATAATAATAATGATAATGATAATGATAATACTACTACTACTACTACTACTACTACTACTACTACTACTACTACTACTACTACTACTACTACTGCTGCTGCTAAAGGTGCTGCTGCTGCTACTACTATTACTATTACTACCACCACCACAATTGTCACTAATGTAGTACTAATACTACTACTACATCTTATTATTCTTTCTTCTTCTATTACTATTGCTATTACTACTACTACTACTGCTACTACTACTTCTAGTACTACTATTACTATTACTACTATTACTATTACTACTACTACTGCTACTACTACTACTACAACTGCTGCTGTTACTACTACTACTACTACTACTACAACTGCTGCTGCTGTTACTACTACTACTACTACTACTACTACTATTACTATTACTACTACTACTACTACAACTGCTGCAGCTGCTAATACTACTAATTATATTACTTTTACTATTACTACCACTACTACTACTATTCTACCTTCTTTTCTTCTACTTTTTTAATCCTAATATAAAAAAAATGTTCGTTAATCCCAAAATGAAACAGGTTTAAGATTATAGAATTAACGAACCTTATGTTGTTTTAGGTTTAACGAACCATAATTCACTTTTCGAAAACCTTCGGAATAACGGACCGTAATGATATCGAACTTTCAAAATAACGAGCTGTAATTCTACATCCTGTTAATGAGTATGATATTCATATTTTTGCTGGTGCTGCAAATTTTGTTGCAAAATACAGCTAAAATTTACCAATCCTGAGTTGAATACATACTATTCTATTGCTCCTGACCATTTGTTGATATTTCCAGCTACTTCTGCCACTCACATTACGACATCTCTGATGTTTACTAATACTGCTATAGGACTACTACCCTACTAGCACTAACTTTTGTTCTCAATACCATACAGTGTTGCATAAAGACATATGCATACACCTTAACTAAGGATGGTCAGAAAGATTGCTATTATTATATAGCATTAATTATGCAAATTTAGGCACCTCGGATTTTAAGTACATGAATTTGTGGTAAACATACTCATTATTTCATAAAGAAGATAAAATTGCGTTTATGTAAATATTGATTTAACCCTCCTCGCATCGTATATGCTTTTTGTAGCTGTCGATGTAAATAATGCATGTATATATCATGAAATCACTGTGTTTTGGAGCCTATTGCATTCCGTGAAGGTATAATTAAGTCAAATGCATTTATTTACACAATTTTAATATGCAAGTTTATCCGTCTACGTAATAGCTTTATTTGTGTGTACCATACTTCTTTATTTGACAGATTTAGAGTATTGAATTTATCAAATTATCAGAATATTTCTTTACCTTTATTATAGATTTCTGGCGACAAAACTAGACTAAAAATATTTCAGTATAGAGTGTGCAAAACTAAAGTCTATTGGGCCTGAATGCACTTTAAACGAGTTTGTCATCTTTGTATAATAATATTTCGAGTAATAAATACTTTCTATACGACGCAACTGTGAATTCTACTTGCATCATTATTTGTGACACAAAAAATGTAAATGTTCATACCCCAAATACCAATTTTCTGTAATTTTACTGTAAATTGTGTTAACAATGTGCAGTAAGATTACAAATGTGTTCTAGGAAAGCCTTCTGCTGTTAATAGAACTTTCTCTTGTGTGTGTGTGTGTTTTTTTTTTTTTTTTTTTTTTTAAGGAGAAAAAAAATACCGAGAATCATTCTGTATATTCTGGAAATTGTCTGCAATTTACCCGAACAGGTTTGCTTTTGAAAAAAGGAAAGAAGTTTTTATAACATGAAATTTGTAAAATTCATACCCATTATACAATTTCTGTAATTTTACAGCAAATTGTGCAGCAAGATAACCTGCTGCAAGAACTTTTTTTTTTGAGAGAGAGAGAGAACTTTCTTTTCTTTACATATATCATTTTATGTACATATTCAAGATTAAGAACCTTATCTTTCAAACTGCTTGAATACCAAATTTGTTCAAAATTTCATAATTTTCCTAATTGTTCAGTTGTTGGTAGCATACTAATTACCAGAAAGTTTGACTAAACAACACGACTAAAAAAAAACTTAAACTAAAAAATTGCAGGGGTATGAATACTTTGGGGGCACAACTATACGCGTGCGCCTCAGCCTCCAAACCCTTTATCTGACTTTATCAGAGAGAATATAACGGAGAGGTGCGAGTTCGCCTGTATGCACGTAAAATGTTGTAGTACATTGGAAATACATGTGTTTATACAATCAGTCTAGCGCATGCGCTGATTTACTACTAGTATTGCACGTGTTGATACTGCAGATGACGATAATTCTATGTGAAAACCTAAAAAGTAATGGATAGTCACTGACTTTTTTGTGAGGTCGTTAAGAGTTTAGAATGCTTGATTTATATAAGGAAATTTATTGAAATTTCATAACATCTACATTTCCAATTGTTTCAATGAAAGAAAAGGGGAATATTATCCATTTCAAAAACATGTGTTTTACGTGTTAAACATAGGCATTTTAATGCCCAAAAGGAGGCATAGTCACTGACTTTTTTAGGAGGTCTTCAAGAGTTTAAAATTTGTGCTTATGTTAGAAAATTTATTTAAATTTGATAAAATCTACATTTCCAATCACTAAAACGATAATAATGGGAATCGGAAGCACTTCATAAAACTCTATGTAATGTAAAGTTAACGTATACCAATGTGCGGCATTAAATCGTAATTAAACAAGGCGCGTCCATTATCTAAGAGGCCAGACGCAACAAAGTGACGTTGGAAATACGGCTGAGAAGCGCAGAATCTATACAGCTGGCTGCAATAATAAATTAGCTCACAAAAACTCGCGTAGAAGACTTCCCTCCAGTTGAATGGTATTGTCCGTTCGGTCGAGCAATCTACTGGTGGAGATGAAGAAATTGATGAACTTTTATCATGTTGTTAGTTAATAGATTCTCCAGACCAGATGGAGGAAATACACATTTGGGCACGCTTATAACATTATTGTGCTGAAGTTGTAATCAGAATATGCAGTTCATATAAATTGATGCTCAAACAATGACATAGATTGTGAACTTGTCACAAGTCTTGTGAAGACGCCGTTCACATGTTTCTATGCGATATGCATGTGATAAGCGTAAATATTGACTAGTCGAGGAAAGAACCTCTTATGATTATGTTCAAAGTGACAGGACTTTTTTTTTAATCAATTAAAATGAATGTACCATCTCCGGAAAGCTGAGAATTCAAGCTTTTAATTGCCCTGTGAACAATAAGCTATAATAGTATAATGCGCATCGAGGATCAAAACTATGCAGCGCATGAGCTATTTTGAGAGCAAAATATACCATATTGTACAGGAATTTGATCTGACTAGGATTCGAATTGACAAGTGACAGGACTTTTTTTTCCCTTTGCAATAAGTTATTCCTATATTTGAAAAATTCGGACTCTTAGCGTACTTATTCACGTTGAACATTTCTTGAAAAGGTAGTTGCTCGCACAATAAAGAAAATAAAGTGAAAAACTGTCCAAAAAACAAAAAAGTCAATGGGCACGTTCGCTTTGAGTAGAATGGTAGCGCCCTCTATCTCTTAAGTTTACAACTAGAATTGATATGTAAAATATTTTGTACTACGTGTTAAACCCATTGGAAGGCAATTTTTCATGCCACAAAGGAGCATAGTCACTGACTTTTTAGGGGGTTGTCAAGAGTTTAAAATGCATGATAATAATAGAAAATTTTATTTAAATTTGATAAAAATCTACATTTCCAATCTTTTAAAGAATAATAAAGGGAGAAATTATCCGTTTTGAAACTTGTTGTTTTACGTTAAAACGTATTGCAGCTACAATGCTCAAAAGGGGTTCTAGGACAATTACCCCCTGGACAATTACCCCCCGGACAATTACCCCCCGTGGACAATTACCCCCCGGACAATAACCCCCGGACAATTACCCCCGGACAATATACCCCCCGGACAATTACCCCAGACAATTACCCCCGGACAATTACCCCCCGAGGACAATTCCCCCCGACAATTACCCCCGATGACAATTACCCCCAGACAATTACTCCACGGACAATTACCCCCGGAGACTTACACCCGGTCAACTACCCCCCGAGGACAATTACCCCCCTCACAGGCATTGATGTTGGAATCAAGCGGCGCCCATACTAGCTCTCGCCCGGTGTCGCAGGTTTTCGAATTATTTTCTACTTGATCTTTATATATAAGGACTCTTTCTCATTCATATTTCTCTTTCTCCTTTTCTCTTTCTCTCTCTCTCACTTTCTTCTTTTTTCCTTGCTTTTTCCTCCCCCTTTCACCTTCTGCGCCATGAAAAAACTGGGGGGGGGGGGCTTGCGCCCCAAGCCACCTGTTTGGATACGCATATATGAATCAGAAAATATATAAACTGGCCCTCATATTACCTTTTATTTTCATAGAACTACAAATTGGACATTCATGAAAGGACACAAATACACATAATAATCACACATGTTGAATATCTCTGATTCATCTCTGATTCCAACTGATATGATTTTTATTTATTTTTTGTTTAATTTCACGAAAAATGGATAAAACCTTGGTCTGAACCCATGTTTTTTAAGGGCGGCAATAAAGGTCATATTTAATAACTCCATAAATTAATAAATAAAGTGAAAAGGTAAACTAAAGCCTAATATCAATTTATGCAAAAATAAGGTTAATCGTAAAATTATATATCATACATAAGTTATTCATTATGGCCCTGATGACCGCCAATAGAAACCATGCATGGTTTCAGTCCACGGATTTTGCAGAATCCACCGTCGGGAATATTAGGGCCAGTTTATTTTCTGATGCATATAATATGTATCCAAACAGGGGGCTTGGGGTGCAAGCCCCCCCCCCCTCCCCATTTTTTCATGGTGCTAAACAAAACAAAAAAGGGGAAGGAGGGTGTGGAGGTGGCGTGGTCGAATGGATAAGTCGGTGGACTGACGATCACAAGGTACGCGGTTCGAACCCCGTCCATTCCACTAATGTCCTTCGGCAAGATATTAAACTACAATTTACCAGACCTGACCCAAGTAAGGTAAATGGGTACTGGTAGGAAGAAATTCTTCGAATGCGCTAAAGAGCCCTTTATTAGGGCAGCTATGGCTATAGTAATATTAGCTGCGCCACTAAATAGTTTATTAGATAGTGCGCGCATTATAAATGCTTAATATTATTATCATTATTAAAGGAAAGGAAGAAAAAAAAAGGGGGGGGAATAAGAAAGTGAGAGAGAGAGAGAGAGAGAGAGAGAGAGAGAGAATGAGAAAGATAAATATAAAAGAGAAAGAGAAAGAAAAAGATAAAGTCATTAAGACTAGATCAAGTAGAAAATAATCCAAGAACCTGCGACAGCGGGAGAGATTCGCAATGGGCGCCACTTGATTCCAACATCAATGGCTGTGAGGAGGTAATTGTCCTCGGGGGGTAATTGTCCGGGGGGTAATTGTCCTCGGGGGGTAATTTTTCCTCGGAGGTAATTGTCCGGGGGTGATTGTCCTCGGGGGGTAATTGTCCGGGGTAGATTGTCTGGGGGTAATTGTCGCGGGGGGTAATTGTCCGGGGGTAATTGTCCTCGGGGGTAATTGCCCGGGGGGTAATTGTCCTCGGGGGGGGGGGGGTAATTTTCCTCGGGGGTAATTGTCCGGGGGGTAATTGTCCTCGGGGGGTATTGCCCCGGGGCCAAGTTGTGCGCGGGGGGTAATTGTCCGGGGGGTAATTGTCCTGATACGCTCAAAAGGAGGCATAGCCACCGACTTTTTTGGCAGTTTTTCGTGGAAATAAAGGTTGTTAGTATCTCCAGGTTGTTAGTATCTCCAGTATAAAGGTTGTTAGTATCTCCAGCTTCTCAACCTTGCTCCCGTCCAAAAATCAAGAATTAAAAAGGTAGAATAATATATGAAATATGACGCACTAAGAAAAAAAAAAAGAAAAAAAAAAAAAAAAAAAAAAAAAAAAAAAAAAAAAAAATCCGTTTTCACGTGCAAAACGCAAGTAAACCGTCAAAAATTCGAGCCGCTCTAGCTCTATCGCTCGATCAATCGCTCGATGTACTACACGGAGTGGTCGGAGCGAAATTTCTTCCCACTATATCTTTGACTTGATTATCAAAGCTCATTTGAGGCGATTTTCAAAGAGCTTTCCAAAAACAAAAAAACATTTGCGTTTTGTAAACATAGTGAAATGCATATTGAAATGGAATTATTGATGTATTATTTGTAATGTAAAAAAAATATAGTTATCTATTTTTTATTCGTTAATTTTTTAGAATTCACCTCCAACAAAGTTATTTTGCTTAAAACAATGTTAATTTTGAATTCAACTATAACAATATTATCTCATTATTTCTTTCGATTTGATATTCTTACAAAAAATATATTGTATATTACAAAAATGAACACGTATGCGCACTTAATGTTTTATGATCGATTACAATTCTGAACATAATTGTAATCGATTTGCATTAAAGCCAATACTGTTTTGGAACTACTAAACGAAAATATCCCAATGCATCACGATCTCATCACTATATTATGAAGAAATCTTCTATATAATGCCTGCAATAAATATTCAAACATGACTTCAACTTCGACAGATATTTAAAACTATATTTGGCGGCCATTTTGAATTTTAGCGATTGCACAAAATAAGGTTTCATGTCCAGCACCAAAGAATATAGCTTGGAAGAAGTGTAGCTCCGCGCGTTCGTTGTAGTGCTACTTGTCCGAAAGAGCGATTGAGCGGCTCGAAATTTTCTATGGTCTAAATGCGATTTCTCCTTCGTCA
Organism: Paracentrotus lividus; assembly: GCA_940671915.1. Taxonomy (NCBI): domain Eukaryota; kingdom Metazoa; phylum Echinodermata; class Echinoidea; order Camarodonta; family Echinidae; genus Paracentrotus; species Paracentrotus lividus. The sequence continues at coordinate 12,787,567 of CALNVZ010002100.1, forward strand.
TATTATGTCATACATATTCTACCTTTTAAATTGTTGATTTTTGCATGAGACCTACATAAACTCTGATAATATGTATATATTTATTTAATTGCTTCTGGCAATTGGCAATTCCATCGTTACGGACGTTACGTTGAGAGGCAACGGCAACAAATATATTTGCAGTTAAAATTACAGTTTATTTCTTTGTACGTTTGTAGAAAACATATGAGTTCAAAAATCGACAATTACATTGCTTAAACCTAATTGTTAAAATTAAGAAATTCAGAATTCACACAATGGATTAGTGCTTTTTTGAATAAAAATGTTCTGAATTGAATTTTTTTTGGAAAGTAACGGAAAATTAAAACAACAATATATATATGTCTTTTCAAACAAAGGGAGCGCGAAGCGTGAGCTGAAACTTTTCTAACTTTGGCTTACCATTTATAGAAATATGCCAACTCGTTATCTCTCATCTGTCAAATCTTTAGGATTTACTTCTTATAAAATATAATATCATCATACTATCATTTCATTTGATTTTATATTCTCACAAAAATGTATTGTTTTTGTACAAATTACAAAATTACGAACTATTTATAATCGATTGTAATTCAGAACGTGGTTGTAATCGATTACATTGAAGCCACAAAAAAAAAAAAAATAATTTGTAAACTGTAATTTAATGCATTCGTTGCATCATGGAGAGACCAAAGTCATCCAAAACTACTAAATAACATTATTATCTATACAGTATAGATACATTGACTGCTTTGAGTGTCACGGTCGTTTCTAGAGAGCTCAAGAGAAGCCCTCATAATCTGCCAAGACCGTATACGTCTTGGGTTATATGTTCTTAAAATGTACTTTATATCAGAAATACGAGAAACTTGAAAAACCTTTCAAGATTCTGTTAATTAATCAGATCACTAAGGACCGATCTTCTTAGTATTTAGGATGTCATAATTCCATAGTGTACCAAATTTCAGTGTTGTAGGTCATTAAGAACAGAAAATAAGCGTTTTCAATTTTTCGTCATGGCGGTAATCTAGGAATTAAGATGACGGTGCAGCATTTTTATTTTGTCAGTGTGGTTGCGGTTGATCCTTATTGTTTTTCATTTTAATGTAAACTTTATCCAGTGCTCCATACAATCAATAAGCCATTTTATAATCAAAAGTCATCAATTGATCTATAGTTATCCAATGTAATTCAAATGCATGTTCTCTGTTTCCCATGAGCAACAACAAATACATCCTACCTAACCAAAACCCTTAAACAGTATGCCAGTAAAGCGGCCTTTTTTAAAACATCGATTTTGATGATATTCAAAACAATTGACTATAAACATGAGTCCTTCTTCAAATCCAAATTAGCTGTTGCATTAATCAAGGACCAGTGTATTAAGAAGAACAAATTGTATAGAGTCTCAAATGAAATATTCTATGAGAATCCTTTATTTTATCCTTTTCAGGTGCGTGAATTTTCACGTGCTCATGATGTGCGTCATACAAAATCCAATGAATAATAAAGGTCCCCATGCGCCCATCTTCGGATTATTTATGTTCTTTCTGAATAAAATAATGAAAATTCTTATGTTGTATATATTTTTGTTCCTTTTATCTTTCATGGCATAGGCCTATTATGTCAGGTGCGGATCCGGGATTTTGTGAGGAGGGTGAGCCGATTTTAAGATATGCACCCTTAAAATTGGTATAAAATATTAGATCCCTCATCACCACGTACATGTATGGAAGACATTTATGTTTGCTATAATTTTTATGTGGCACCCTCTGATATTTATAAAATAACCTTATATTTAACAATGAATGTATGTGTCGGCTTCAAACTTTTAACATTATTGAATGAAAGTGTATACATTATGAATACCTGACCATACCATCGATGCCCTTTCCTTCAGCAACAAATTCACGATAGAGGGTGAGAAGCTCTATTTATATACAAGCATTAAAGTGCCACTGTATAGTTAGTTTATAGTTAGTTTATCTTGTCAATGCGACTCAATATTCTTATCTTGTCGACGAGCAGATATTAAATTATAGGCTTACTTTGTCGACTTTTTACATTTTAATGCAGCCGTGTTTTAATGTCAAACACGGTGACATTGTCCTATCAAGTTGACTTCCCAAAGAGCAATGTTTTTTTCTTCACAAAAGGGCAGAATAATATTATTGTTGTCAAAAATGAGATAAATAATATGTTACTATCTACCGTAGATGTGTTGTGGTCATTTTGGTTGTGGTCTATGGAACAGGACTGGGTACGAATCCCATCCACCATACACAATTTTCTTTGGGAAAGACACTAAATTACAGTTGCCCATACAATCATTTCAAATTACTATGGCGGATGTTAGGTTTTCATTTGGAGGAGGGGGGGGGGATCTTTGATTTACAGATTCCTTCGGTCGTCTAAAATAATTATTTTGTCTCTACTAATACTGACCATCAAATCATGTGACTCCGGGCTTTTACTTTTAAAAAAAATTAATAAAACAAATTCTTAGGGGAGAGCCAATTGCCCATTTTTTCTTTTTTTTTGTTGGCATTATTTTCTTTGGCCGCTCCCCAATTCATGCTGGATTATATTAGCGGTCCAGGGGTGGAACATGATTGTTGTGCGCCTCTTCCTCCTACATGCTCCAACTGGGGACACCGCTCATTGAACGTACACTAATAATATCAGAAACTTAATATTTTAGCCCCCTCCCCGTTTTCTAATCCTGTGATCAGTCGATGAGATTGATTCCAGAGGCTCAACGGGGGATGCCAGGCCGTCACTATGATGCTTTACTACGTCACCTGACAGTAGCCCTACTTAATTAGGGCTTTGCCTCGTAAAAAGGTAATTCGAGGTTAATTTATTCAGTCATACACGAGGGATTTCAACACACATGACCATAAGTAAATGTATCATCAGCCCCGATCAGCTCTCTTTAAAAAAGAAGAAAAAAAGAAAAAAAAGGGGGAATTATGTAAACAAGACGGTTTCCCTTTCTTTGTATGTTTTTCTTTTCTTTTTTCTTTTTTTTCTTTTTTTTTTTTTTGGGGGGGGGGAGTGTTGTACCCTTAGGGTCGGAATGTGTGGCCAAAAAATATTGCAGAAATTTAAAATAGAGCATTAAATACAACTCAATATTGTGTACACAAACAGGGGTTAAACCGTTAATTCAGCAAAGTAGAAGAAAACAAAAAACTTAAAAACGTAGGCCTTATGTTGTTGGGGATGCCAGAAAATATGTCCACACATAAAAATGGTGTTTATAGGTTTGTTTAACATATTTTGATAAATCTCTCTAATATATTTTTTTTTCAGATAAAGAATTTAAAAAATAATGTTTAAGAATGTTAATGTGTGTATCGAACATTTCTGTTTTGTCATAGGATATTATAAAGAAAGAGAAACCGATTTGAATTGATTGTCATCATTTTGGCCTCACCGAACAATATACATTTGTATTTGTCTACAATAATTACCTCAAAATGCTAAAATCAAAACCATAGATGATAGCATAGCTCCTACTTTTCATACCATAAAGATCTACCAATTCAATCATTGTAATACAATCCGATATCAGGTTAAGGACCAATAGTACGTCATTATCCTCGAAAACCTTTTGGATTCATTTAAGTGTTCCCTGGACGCGACATCGGATAAGAGACAACAATAATCATGAATATTAAGAAGGGCAATTATGTTATTTGAAGCTAATAGCCAATGATAAATTGGGTTATCAACACAGCACAAGAGAACCAGCCCAAAATTCCATGTATCAGTGACACAAATCCACACCCCGCACGTATTTTCATAAAGAAATCATAACAATACAAAATTTACCTTTATGTACTGCCGTACAGCTTACTTTAAAATTTATTAAGTGCGAGTATTTTATTGATGTTAATTCCTATATATATTCACATTTTGGAGCGGAAAACTTCAGTTACTTACGTAGCATCATTAATTCTCAAAGTTAATTATCGTTTATTGCCCTTCTGGACTTCTAGACTGAAAAGATGAGAACATTAAAACATTCATAAAAAGGGTTGCCTTTTTATTATCACGTTATAAAACATTAATATATAAATAACTAATTACCTAATTCGTGATACCATTTATTGTTTTCTTTTGCAATCGTAAATTACTTTTTTAATTGAAAAAATAATTCAAATTATTTCTCAGTAATAGGTCAGAAAGGACATTTTCGATGCTCCCTTCCCTTAACCTCTTCAAAATTGTGAGACTATAGTCTTTTTTTCACTCACGATATCATGTATATGCAGTGGCGGATCAAGCCAGATGGCGCCCTTCTTTTGGTCAGTTGGTGGAACACACATTGTACACTGTTCGAATTATGTTCAAAGAAATTGCCTAAGCATTCTATGAGTCGTCGCCCATTGGTAATTCTGAATAATAAATGAACTGCCCTTTATATCGCATTTTCATATACATTGCATGACTAATGTAAACGAGATTTATTTCAGCCCCAACCCCCCCCCAAAGAAAAAAAAATGTATTGTCTCTTTTATTCCTTTGACATGACTGCCTTATATAATTAGTCAGGATAGTGTTTTGTTTAGTAAAGTTAAATTTATATCATATCAGTCGAAATCATTATCACATAACGTTGATTAAAAAAAAGAAGAAGTAATAGCATTTTTGTCAAGTGGAGCTACAATTCAACATACCATCCGAGGAAGTTTTGTTGGATATTAATTTATATCATTGTGTCTTCTTGATTCTTTTTAATGATGGGAAATAATCACAAGAATATAAGTTGCTGTATAAAAAAAAAAAAAAAAAAAAAAAAAAACTTAAACAATATTTGGCGTGATGTAAATAACATTTTGTCTCCTTCAATTTCACTTTTGATTTTATTAAAACATCATCTTTAAAAAAGAGCGAAGGGATCTTGTGTGTAAGTTAGTCCCTTATCGCTCTTAAATTTGTACAATGTCTGTATCCAACAAAATGACGATGACCCTATATACTTTATCTGTTTTCTATCATTCTAACCCTAGCCTTCCTCGTTCATCAGATACAAATACCATCTGAGTAT
>CALNVZ010002100.1:12796140-12829192 GCA_940671915.1 Paracentrotus lividus
TTTCAAAATAAATTTCATGTCAAATAAATGCTATATTACTCACCTAATGTGGGATCGTATTCATGCAGATACCGTCCACAAAGAAACCGAACCGATATAGCTGGAAGATAAAACAAAAATAGAAAGAAAGAAAAAACGTGAAAATTATGATGAAACATCCAAGTTTGATTGAAATGTGAGGCTTTCCACACGTGGTAATCATGGTAATGCATTGTATATAAATCCTGTAAATTGAGTGGCAGAAGTATGCCAAACTTTGAATGCATAGGAGAAAGAACCGTAAATGATAAAAGAAATTCCTTCACGAGGTCAGCCCAAAAAATAAATAAATACCTCATAACAAAAGATCGATGGAATGTAAATGTATGTGATGTCCGAATAACACAAAAACTAAGCAAATTCTATGCTTTAGAATATAAAAGACCTGTTCCAATATTAGTGGACGAGAGATTCGGACAGTCAACACGAGTAGTCGAAAATGTTGCTTTTCTATAGAGATGTACATTCCTTCTTATGCACAATCCGATTTCGAAGCTTTTGTCGGTCCCCCTCGAAACCCCAGCTGCATCCCAAAAATCAAACACTTCGTTTGAAGCGGATTGATAAGTCTACTTATTGATACAATCCAACACTATTGTTCGTTTTTAGTCACATGAAGAAAATCTCTCTTTGTGATAGTGCTACATCTCTCGTAATGACAGTTTATCCGTCCTTATTTTCAACTTATCTTTCGAAGTCACATCATTGTATGATTTTCATGCTTGTCAAGCAGAATGAAAAAATGAAATCAGCCATTTACCTTTCAATGCTGTTTGATACAATTTTGTTTATTTTTAGAACCCTGTGAAAGGCATTGATTGGTGAAATAAAATGAACCGTTTTGCTCCAATAATGATTGGTACTTATTTTGTTTAATAATAATATTACAATCCGTTAAAAGCCACTTAAACAATTTAAAGCTGTTAGATGATGTGTTGTTGTCCCAACTAGAGAGATGTATCATAAAGAATTATGCTATTTTTCGGGACCTGGTAAAAGCCACTTACAATGCAAAGAGCTATTTAAAAAAATAAAAATTAAAAAAAAATAAAAAAATACACTCCGGAGAGATTCGGTTAAGAGATTTTTACCGATTTTATTTATTTATTTGTTCCTTTATTCATTTATCTTCTTTTTTTTTTCTTTTTTAAAGAACGTATTTATTCATTGTTTGTTTGTTTATATGTCTGTTCTTAAAAATCATCAAAAGCGTTAGAATGTGTATTTATGCGATACTGTTACGACACTTCCTTGATAGGAATAACTTCAAACTTGTACTCCCAGGCTTATACAGACGGATTATTCTAGAAATATCATGAACTAAAATGCATCATCTCGAGTTTGGACCGATACATTTTCAAACCTACCCCTTTTTATTACAATTTAATTCAACCACGTGGAAATATAAAGGTGGGTCAATGCCACATAGTTCGAAACTTCTTTTTTTTTTAATAGATATATTCCCCTCATATTCATCTTATAGTTGCGTTCTGATCTTAGTAAGGTGAACCCAAGTCAAACAAAAATGTTTCATCTTGATTGATTCGTGTCAACATTGTCTGGACAGAGTGTCAATCTTCAAACAACACCGCCAAAATAAACTTTCTTTTTTAGGTATGTCGATGACTAGATGGCTCGGTGATCAAGAATGTATCATCATCATCATTATCATCATCTTCAAGTAGGGAAGATACTTCAAGTATGTTGACTTGGCTAAAAATAGCACCATAATATATTAGTCGTGCCGCTATGATTGCTCAGCTAACTATTATGCATGCTGATCGGGTGATTGATAACCATTGAAAGGTTAGTAGGTGAGGATAGATATTCGATTTCATCTTTATTATCAAAAGTAAGTCGAAAATAAATTGGTTGTTAAAGATATTTAATAGACAGACCATGCTTTCAAAGTGAGCGAGCGGCGCGGTCACAAAATTTTGCGCAGCGGAACGGTCGCAGAAAATGTCAAGGAGGAGGGGCCTTTAAACCCCCTTAAAGTTTAAGGGTTGAATCCTAAAAATGCTCATTTTAAATGTATACAATGCACATTCAATACACTGACGCTATCTAACATTTTGTGTATCTGAAACAATTCACAATTTCTATTTGATAAATTTGGTGAAACATAATTGGAAAAACTTGTGTTTGTGTTGAAATAATATCATAATTAATTTTAAAACATCGATTTCAGTCACCGGCCATCCTTATAAATCATAATGAATTAAAAGTTACCCTCGTCATCTAGGACCCTCCATAAATCTTGTGACGACATATTCAATAGTCGCATCGACAGCAGCACAACCCAACTATAGTACCCTTTTACACAAAAGAGATCTATTCCGTGCCCACTCCAGACCAACCACTAACTTGTCATTCACTAGAATGTATTATTTTTGCGGATCTCGGGTAGGTTTGGCGTCGTTCTATAGAGTGTAACGAGGGTATGCACGTGCGCCATGTTTGCGTATTACTTGTAATGACTCACGATGTAATTAGTCGATTTTGCATTGGCCGTGTAAATAAGTCATCAAATTAAGAAGATACAGACACCCAGCACCCGACCCTATTAAGAGTGCTTTAAACTAGAGGAAAGGTCAAGATGATGAAGATATTGTCATTTTCTTTTGTGAATTTATAATTTTCTTCTATATAGAGGAAAGGTCATCCCTCTTCAGACGATGTGTGGTCATATATCATTTGTTATATTTGTAATCATTTTATATTCGTCGATCTCGACCAATGCTAAGCGGTATCAATCCTGTCTGGAATTTCTATTTATCTTTCTATTTTGTTCGTTCATTCGCTTGGACGTGTGAAAGGTATACTCTAAAAGTTGAATGACTAAATATGCGTATTATAGTAATTTATTTTCTTTACAATCGTTGAAATTCAAAATCTTTCTCCCTCTTAAGATGAAATCTAATAAACATTGTATGTATCATAAGTGATGAAAATAATAGACAGTGAAAAAAAGAAAACGAAGGTATCAAACAATTTGTGGTGTACAATGAAAATATTTTACACACAATGTTGACTGAATGTATGTATATCTATGACATATCAAATAACCCTTTTTTTCACACACAGAGTATTGACTAATAATTCATTCTTGGATCTATTTAAAAATATCCTCGATATTTTCCGAATGACTGGGTTATCAAAGACACAGGTACAAACTTCTGTTTGTTTACGTTAATTTGATAGTCATCTCGGGTCGTGTTCTTCTTTATTTATTTATTGGGTTATTATAAACATTTACACGCAAAAAGAAAATACTGTTTATTTGACCATTCCAGTGTGATGTAAGAAGTTATTTAGCACTTTTTATATTCCATTTTAAAAATCCGAACCAAAGTATTTTTTTTTAATAAAAAAGTGCACGCAAAAAATATTATGTTTGTAAAATACACAATTATTACTATGATGTTTTGACTAAAGCACAAATTTTGTAATGATACTGTTGCTCCTTGGTGGAAGAATTTCCCATATGAACCTATTACACAAATCCATTACCATGTAACATAAAAGATACGATCAATCTTATGATTGAAATCAATCGTAAGTCTATGGTAAAGCGTGTATACTAAAAGTTACACTCGATCGTAAGATTGATCCCATCTCTTATATGTTACAGGGCATACATTATTATATTTTTTTCATAAACTTACCTGATTTTCCGACACCGTCTTCGCCGAGGAGAACGAGCCTGAAGCTACTCGAAGTTTTATCTGTCGACCTCGTGATGTTTGTCTGATCTTGAGATTTTATTGTTGAGGCAAACGTCACTGTCCTCTCTTTTCCCTTCTGCATGTTGTGTACAGAGCGCAGTGGGCTGTAAAAGTAGGGAAAAAAAGTAGTATGTTATTATATTTCTAAATTCAAACAAGTATATCATATAATGAATAAATGAAACACAAGAGAAAAGTGAGCGTATCACCGAAGCAATAGACCATGTGTACCGTAAATTCTATGGTAAAGGTTTGTATCATAACAATCAATCTTTATGGATAACTTAGAATCGAATAAAAAGTTTTAAAGACTCGAAGAAGAGAGAATCTTGCCTATCCAAAGTTGATATTTTGTTGTGATATCATTTTGAAAAAATACATAGTTGTGTATTGTAATTCGAAAACGCCGTGGAACTATAAGTAAGTAAAACTCCAACTAGAGTCGATAGAAGAAAAAAAAATCGAACGAGATGAAATGAAGTATCCATATGCACTCTCTAAATACTGAAATCAAAAGCATATAAATTAAAACAAAATAAATGAACATACCTTTTGATATATGGAGAGATCGTCATGTCAAATTGAATTATCCTATGACCGGAGAAATTGATCTTCTAATTTTCAATAAAAATTCAGCAAGTTAGTGATGGATGTACAAAATTATCTATGGCGTTTGCACGTTTGTAACGAAGTAAGAGCTTTACCGCTCTGAGACAGATCTTCTTATCAACTGAGGAACTGTTGACAAATCAGATTGGTTTTATGAGATGTGGGGACAATGGAATGGAATTCGGTTGACTAGGCTTGCGGGGGTACAGTGAGATGGTATTGTTCAGAGGACCATCTCTTTTATACCAGTTTATACCCTATAGTCAAGGCAAGATACTTTTTACCGAGAGGCCATCGAACGCTTTGTGTGATTCAGAGGATAAAGAACGGGGGGGGGGGGGATTTGCTAGGGGTGATTTTAGGCCACTTGTGTCATTGCACCAGGGTGATATTAGCAGTAATATGGAATAAATTTTCCACTCTTTTTCTCTCTTACGTGTGTGTGTGTGTGTGTGTGTGTGTGTGTGTGATGCTTTCTATTTCCATCGATTTGTCATTCTGTCTCTTTTCTTTTTCTTTTTTTCTTTTTTTTACTCTCTTTATACAAGATATACCACCGCTGGATACACAAATTCATCTTTCTCTTAAAGTTTATCTCAGTATCTCATTTTCATATCTATACCGGTTCTCTTTATCTCTCTTTTTATTTTCGCACACTCTATCTCTCTGTATTTCTTTTTAGTCTCTGTTTCCCCCTCTCTATCTTTCTCTATCTCTTAAGCTCTCTTCTGTATATCATCTCTCTCTATATTTCACACACAACACACACACACACACACACACACACACACACACAACACTCATCACACATACATTTTTTCCCTTTCAAGTGCTATCTCTCTGCCACTTTTGTAGACAAAATTTATCATTAAAAATCTACTTCTTCTGTATATTGTTTCAGGTCTGCGGAATGTAGTTCCCTTCGAGGTGAATTTTGCGATCTCTCTCCCTCTTTTCCTTTGTCTCCTAAACTTTTGTATTCGGGCAAATTATATTATAGAAGTCCTACTTGTAACTTTTTCAGGCCCGTAAATGTGGTTCCTTGGAGGGGTTTCGGCTTCTTGGATTGATAGACATATGGGCATATAGAAAAACAGGCATCTTGGTATTTACGCCCCTGGCTCATAAGCAAGTATATCCTTCCATGATGTCTTTTACCTCTCTCTATGTCTCGTCTCTCTATCTTCTCTCTCTCTCTCGTCTCTCTCTCTCTCTCTCTCTTATGCTCTTTCTCTCTCAGTCTATACCCCTCACAGTCTTGATCGTGCTGAAGGTAAATGAGTTCGCCGAAAACATCTTTTCATGACGATTGTTCAGTCACGTAAACAGGTTGTTTGGCAGGTAATACGGAATCAGCAAGAGTGTGCTATATCTTGGGCAAACATTGGCCGACTATTCTTATTCCCTCTTCGCATGTCTATCTCAATTACTATGATCACATCATCGCCTTGGGACGAGACAGATCATTAACATCTTATCAGTCTTTATTTAATCTCAATTTCGGTTAAAAAACATTTTATGTACTATGTTTTACAATAAATTAGTGTAATAATCGAATGTGCACTTATACTAACATCATATAATTATGTACAAAATGTAATAAGAATACATTATTATGCAAGTTATGTGTGTGTATGTGAGTCTAGGACAGGTTGGACATAGCGTTTACTTATATTCCGAGCATTTGGCGTTGCGCCTTCTTCAGGATTTCTTGTAGCTGTCGAGATGCATTTTCCTTCCCTGTAACGCTGCGTCCAATCTGTCCTCGACTCTTCCTTTTCTCAGATATATATTCTGGACATGCGTCGGAATGTTAAAGAAGAGATCAATCACACTTATATATGTGCGAATAATGTTTAAAATCATACATTATATTAGGCCTATGTACTTAAATATTTCCATTATATCAATAATACATAAAGCTTATAAACAATTGTCTTTTATTTTATAGTTGTAGGTCTAGTTAAATTGTATATTTTGAAAACTAGTATAATTTGTATATTTACTTGAAACTTTTTATCTACTTTGAAACATTAATGAATGTTAAAAAAATATACATTAAAAAAGATGATCATGTAAGACTGTGATTTTGAAGAAGATTCCGAATGCATAGGCCTATGATTGTTACCAATTCTCAGAGTTTGCAAACCTTTAAAGAACGGTTTCATTTACAAAATATGGATATGTTTGAGGTATATATATTTTTTTTGCTACAAAAATGCTTTAACAATTTTCCCAGGGGCGCCTTGCACCTCGCTGCGACATCTCCGTTACATTTTTTTAATAGTTAATCTAATCTTATTTTTTTTAAATCTCATTTTATTTCATTCTATTTTAGTATTCTCCCTTAATCCTGATCGTTTCACTCAGATGCCGTGAAAAGAAACAATTTAAGCCTTTTTTTCTTGACATACCATTCGTGTTAATGGGTTATCATCTAATCGGTTTAGCTATACATTACAAAGAAATAGTTATACCTTATGACGTAGATCACCTGTGTTAAGTTGTCCAGGTAACGTTTCTACAATTGATATCTAAGGTTATTTACTCTTTGATCTTATATCAAACAACCCTTGTATTATTTTTTTTTTTAAGATTTGTTTATTTTGTATTGCCAGTATGTGCACCGAAAATATGACAAACAAAAACACACTTTGTTTCTTTTAAATCAAGCCAGACTCATTCTAGATTATAGAGGAAAAAAATCGTATCATCACAAGATTACAATTGCAGTTATCCTTAGAATACTGATCGATCCAGGGGTGCAATAAGCATGCACCCCTATTATTACTTTTTATTATAATATATTATTATTATAATTAAAAGATTTTCGGCCGCCTCACCCCCCCCCCTTTATTTCTAAATCGTGGATTGCCGTTGCTGGAAGTGTCTGTTAGAATCTATGAAAAATATATAATCATAATCATTTAATGCTGAATGTCATTTTAGAGCTTTTATCTGCAAACTTGTTGAAAACAAAACTATAATTGCTTTCAATTCTTAAAATAAAAAAAAAAATGTCTTGAAAATGTTGAATGCAAAGTTTCGATACGGCAAAAAACAAAAATGTTTTTTATCTTTGCAAAAATACAAAGTCATATCATACAAAATGTGTGAAACATCTGCTAAAAAAAACTGGAGGAGTGTAAACGGAACAATGCTCATAACTATCATTTCAACTTGAAAAATATAAAACAAAAATTTACTTCAAATTTCAAATTAATTTCACAGCGTTATACATTCATTAAATAGTTATGCAGCTTCAAAAAGAAAAAAAAATATGCAAGGACGATTGTGGTGTATAATCAAGGAGGCAACTCCTTGGCATAATCGCATTCTGTTTAGCTTTCATGTTCTGAGAATCTATCTAAAGACATTTGTCAAGTGGTTCTTAAGTTTGTCACCTGCGAGGGTCTTTATTGACCATTTGCCAAGTGAATGTTTGTCGTGAGCAAACGAATTTACATCCCTTCTTCACGTTCTTTTAAACTTTTTCTCGCCCTCTTATCTTGTTTTGATTTTGTTGTTATGTTTCTGTTAATGTTTGTTCATATCTTTTTCAATAATCTCTAATTTCTGTATCTTGCTCGTTTCAATGTTATTTCAAACAATATAATGTCAATGATTATGATCATGTATAATTAATTATTAGTATTTTAACTAAAACGCGCGAATCGTAACCCTATTGTATTTGTTATTTTTGTTCTTGATGCTTGCTCTTAGATTTGTTACCTCTTTCCATGATGTTGCAAGCAGTGTTTTTACCATGGATCGCGTATTTTTATTTTTTTAATTAAAATTTTTGTTTTGTTTTTTGTTTTGTTTTGTTTTGTGTTGTTTTGTTCTGTTTTTTAGAATATCTAATTTTTCCATTTTCAGAGACAAATTATTCTGGGAGAACAGAAATATCATTGATACTTGTCAATATCATTAATTTTAATGATTAACAAAGGATCTTTTGTAATTATTCCCCAGAAAGGAATCAAGCGATCTTAGAAAGTGGAGTTTTTTAATATAGGAACATCATTTTTAATGATTATCTACAACAGTATTACTGATTTACATAATCCCGTTTCAATAACAACATGATCAATGTCTTGTATTGCGGCATAATAACTTTTTTTATCATGTTCATGCGAAAAAGGGCTTTATATCCGGACCCAATATTACTTGACATTTCAAAGATGGATGTCTTGAAATAAATGTAAATAACTTCTAAGTATGCCAGAGTTTAACCACCCCCCCCCCCCAAAAAGGGGGGGTAACAGTTATCCAACATATATATAATTGGTTTTGTAATAAAAGGTCAACAACATTAAAACGGTGCGATATAATTAAAACAAAGATTCAAATACTTTTATCAAGAAGGGATTGAAAATATCTGCCATATAAGATGAAGGCAAATACTATCAATCCAGTCTATCTTTCAATCTAAATACTCTTTGTGGAAAGAAATAGGTATAATGAACAACCAATCAAAATAATAGTTATTGGGCATCTGTATTTTGATGAAACTTTTACGCATTTTACTCTTTCCTGCAATGAAAAATTGATTCTCCCCAGTGGCATTTTTTGTTGGGTTTTGAATACTGTATACTTTCATGCTACTGTTGTTCTGTTCCAAATTTCGGCTCTCGTTTTGCGCTTTTACATTTATCATAATAAAGGGGTTATGTCATTTGGGTTTTAAATAACTAAACAAGCCCTGTAGAATTTCTTTTTAATGAGGACAAATATCTTCACATCTTATCTGTTACAAAAGGTGGGCTTCTTGTAAACTTTCTTTTCAAATACTATTAGGCCTACTCTCGAACTACCCAAAAAGAGCCGAGAATATGCTTTGTTGAAAGAAAAGTGTTCCAATGGGGGCCCAGGACTTCAAAATACTCATCTCGCGGTACCGCTCAGCCACCCTTGATAATGGAGCAATGTTCCTATTGAAATCCCTCCTCTCCAAGGTTCTTGTCAATGTTCCATTGGTCCCGCCCCGGCCGGTACGGCTTATCCGAAATGAAAGTGGACATCAAGCGGATGTGTTTTCTTTGTTTGCAGTTTTAGAAAATAAGAAGAATTTAATTGATTTTTTTTTCAATGATTTTGTATATATAATACAAGAGCTTACAAGTACAATTTTAGGTATATAGACATTTTGTCATAAACGTAACATATATGGCCTTATATGCCTATGAGCCATTCTTGTGCCACGTGTGTGACCGAAGATTATGCAAAATCTTGACTTTAATTGGCTATAACTCTAACAATTTTAAAAATATAACTGATTTAATGTTTATATCATGCATATATTTTTGTGACTATCATTTTAAATATTTTTTGATATTTACAATGTGCATGTTCAAGGTCAGAGGTCAAAAGAAGTGGGTACGTGTGTGACTCACAGAACGGCAATGATTTTGAAAGTTCAATTTCATTTGGAAATTCCTGTGAGTTTTTGAAATGATGAAATGTTCTTATTGCTGTGAGATATGCATTATGGACCTGTTAACCAAAAAATGCCACCTCCTATAGGAGTCATCTCTGAATTTCTTCTTTTATCATATTTTATATTCGTGAGTCGGGTCACGTGTGTGAACATTTTAGTGGGTCACGTGTGTGACCTATGTGCATAAATTTGCTACAGAAAAATGAATATATTATGTTATTATTAGTCAATAAATGTACATTTTGAGGCAATTACTTATCAGCTGTGGTAAAAAATTATGAACTCAACCCTAGTCATGTCATGGGGTGTTGGTAGCTGTCAAGGACTGGGGGGAGGGCGCGGGTAGGGAGTGGGGCCATGTGCTACCCCTAATAAGAATCTTGGCTGTTGACGCCGCGACGCGGGCCGAGATTTGCACGATGGGTAGTATGTGTGATGCAACTACAAGAAGCACCGTTAATTTTTCCATAATAGATAATAATTTATTTTATTATACTGATACATACGATGGCGCATAATTACTCGACCGGGCGCTAGTTGCATGGCGAAGTCACTAATTTTTGATGTCTAAAACCGCGACGCGCTAAGTCAATGACAGACTGCGGTCAACGGGGCCGCGAGCGGAGCGCTGAGAGTGGCTGAGGCCACCTGTGCCAGTATATCACAACTTGACCGAAATAAGAACTTTCCGCAGACTGTATATGGATGCACGCGGTCATGCGGCCGGTGATGTGCTTTTCGCCGTGGCTTATTTGTTGCGATAACCGGCTTGCTACTCTGTCTTCCGTCGCCCGCTGTTAGTTGCGTTATGATGATTGTGGGCCTATTAATCAGGTATTCAATTTGTGGACTGTTACCAGGCTGTGATTGTATAGATCGCAGATTGCATCGGACACGCTTTCATCATTTATCTCTATGTTTCTGAGCTCTGCACATATGTTTTCTTCGGTTAGATGGATCGACAATGTTTGTATCATTATTATAGAGTAATTGTAGTATGACTGGTATGATCGTTGATAGATAAGAGGGCGGCGGACGGTTTGAGCGGGGGTCGTGAGGATTTCTGAGGGACTTTCGCAGGTGAGAGTATTAGGATATAGGGGGTGCGTGTATGCTTTATTATGCTTTTAGATCTAGATGGCTCCTATTTAGTTATAAGGCATGAGAGCGAGCATTTTGAGCTTATTGGAGTTTGTGCATTATAACCATAATCGCGAGCCGCGAGCGCGAGCGATGTACGGTTTTAGAGCGTATTGATAGGGCACTTTTCGTATTAGTGCTCCTTTACTCGTCCTTGGACTTCTTTCCCGATCCTGAGCCTTCTTTTTAGTTAAGGGCATTTTTAGTTTCGGGACCTTTTATTTTGGATTGAAGTAGGGAGAGGGCACTGTGCCCCCCTGCCCCTCCCGGTTTTTAACTCCTCTGGACCGACGTACACTTTTTTGACTTATCTCCGAAGTTGATTGGACATCGCATACATCACCCTTCCCTTCATTCATTTCCTTGATGTCCACTTGTTTACCCATGCACATTACACATTTGCCTCGCGTTCTCCGGGATACTCGTGTATGATACGAGGGTAATGCTGCAAAAAGGGCAACCTTGGAATCGATTGTGAATCATAATAACCCCGTGCCACATAACAACCACGCTGTGCAAGTTAATACTTAACACTGAACTGAACGTATTTTTTTTTTTGGAATGGCGGTAAAGTTTTTTTACACCACATCTTTAATCACAGTTAAAATATTTGTGAGTTATATAATGTTTTGTTAAGTAAAGAATGGCCTTTTAAAAGCTGAAACCAAACTTTAACAAGATTTTTTGATTCTGCGAAAGAAAGCTTTGGGCTTTACCAAAAAATAAAAAAAGAAGACCGCGACTCGAGATATGTTTCCATTATTAACGATTGGTCATGTTAGATAGATTGGGCGAAGTCAGTTTTCTATTTGTGTTTACTTTGGACGGACTGGGTATAGTTTCTTCAGCTTAATGAAATATCGGTCATCTACCGTACTTTCCCTCGCCTGGCAAAGGATGAAAATTCACTTTGTGTTGATTAAGGTGTCAGGAGTGGTAAATTCATTTCATTCGCTTATTTCATTGACCCAAAAATACTGTTCGGCGCAGAATTTGCCACTGTCGAATCAAATAGACTAAGTCTTGCAACAGTTACTTAAAAAGAAACAAGAACAGAAGAAAGAAGGAACGAGAGAAGAAGAGAGAAGAAGAAGAGAAAAGAAGAGAAGAAGAAGAAAAGAAGAAGAACGAAATACAGAAAGAAAGGAACATTAAAAGGAACAAAGAAAAAAATAAAAAGATAGGCAATGATAGGGAGCCTTGTTAACACTGGATTTGTCCGGGATCCTACTGTCTGAGAATCATCCCTCCCCACATCCTGGAAAGGCTGGTTTGAGGACCCTGGACCCAATATCTTTTAAAGGAAACTGTTGGACAGGAACAGCGGCTTCAGTCTCAATTGAAGCACACGGAATATAGATGCATATTTCTGCAGTGACCTCCGTGCAGATTAGAACACGTCAAAACTAGTGCAAAAATTTATTTGGACTGTTTTGCAAGTTTATCGTACGAATAACATTCAATTACCTGTGTATGGGTAACTTTTTTTCTAAACGAATTATTTATAATGAAATATAAGGGTCCGTATCGTCCCTATCCGATTTCAAACCTGATTATTAAATTTTAAATAAATCCATATTCACAAATGTTCAAAGAAGCCAAAAGGTGGTTCATGAGAGCAAAAAAATGAACGCCCACATTTACTTAATACTTTAAGAAGGTTCGAATGAAGAAAAAGTGAAAGATGAGTGATTTACAAAAAAGAATGGACACGACATGGACAAGATAGATACATAAATGTTTACAAAAAAGATGGAGAGTTGGAGAACAGAGAGAGAGAGAGAGAGAGAGAGAGAGAGAGGGAGAGGCGGAGGAGAGAGAGAGGAGAGAGAGACAAAGTGAATGAAAGCAGAGCACCTATAATGTGATCAATGAACGTATGGATCAGATAAAAACGCTCCGTTGATATTTTATAGGCTCGTTATTCTCACTCAATCAATAACTATATAGGCCCTACAACGTTGTTGATAATATAAATGAAAATTGTATTATGTGGTAAATTGCTATTATGCGGTTAAGAAGGCACTTTCTCCAGAAGGGATATGCAATTTGACTTAACATTCTTCTCAATCCCCCTTTTGTTCGGGGGGTGGTGGTTAATTAAAAATAAACAAAACCTTTATTTCCTCAAAGAATCGTAGCGTAAACATCGAAAAATGACAAAGAATTTTGTGTTTTAACTTTCTTCTTGAATTCTTGTAAAATAATGGAAACTATCGACCAAATGCTTCGGAGCGGTACACTGCTGCTTGAGTGACATCAATTCCACGTCTCTTTAACATCGGCCTTTTCGCAATTTGGATTGGGTGTTGGCAGTAATCGTTTTCTGTCGCAAGCTGTAGGACGTTTTTTCTTAAAATGCAAATCGATTTGCTAATTCACTCGGATCCTACATCCGAAGAATCAATAACTGATCCCTCTAATCCTCGTCAATTTTGAACCGCTGCGCCAAAGAAAGAATTATCCTACACCGAGTGACGTCGTCTTAGGAAAAGTTGGATATTACTACTAACGTGAGAGACAGTTATGGGACCCAATTACGGGTAATTAAAAAGGACCTCTGCGGCCGTTTGCGGGTTCACACCAACAAGACGACAGTCTGCTTTCGGATGTACATGGGCAAGATTATATACAATATTTTAAAACAGCGGAACCCAGCAGCTATATGATTGCAAACACGATTCTGAATGTGATCATATCTTGCCTGGTGAGGTGAAATACAAAGTCTCTTGGTTAGTGGGGAGCTACAAATGGCCTGAGACGCCCACCATCGCCGATCATATTCATAGCTTCTCCTGCTCCTTATCTGCCTGGCAGTTCCTTTAGAGGAACCCGCGATTAAGTTTAATGCACGTAAATAACGCCAGTGTATAAATTCACGGCGACATACCCTATGTAATAAGCTTATTAACGCGCATCCCAGTCAGCGCATTTTACTTTTAAATTATTTCGCAATCCCCAAGAACGAGGGCATACATAGATGACGGATGCAAAGGTTCGCCAGTGTGGACAGAAACATTGTTGATACGTACGCACACAAACACCACTCTCCGCGATCCCCTCTGCGGCACCATACACACAAAAAAGCACCCTCGCCACACTCGGGCCTCCACCGCGAGAATGAGTTTTGAATAGATGTGTCAGTTCACCGTGGTACTGTACTCTTCAAAACGAACATCCGCAAATCGTGGTATTCCCTCTCTCGTTTCTTTCTATAATTATTGATGGCACTTATAACCTTGGAATGCATTGGATTGCTCGTCGTATTCATCGCAATTTTTTGCCCGTTTAATTCCTTCCCAGCTGGCCTCGCTTGGAGAACTACAATCTTGATTGCATATCCGGATTTCGCCTCCAGACACGGCTTTACTGATTAAGGTAGTGAAGCAATGTATAAATATCCCATTTATTTACCCATATATTAAATTGCTCAGAAAAATTATGTTGCAGAATTAGAGTTGTTTGCTTCAAATAAACCCATCAACTTAGATTTTAAATCTAAATGAAATATTTAAGGAAATGGGAGTGTGTCCCATGTGCATGAAGTTTTGTAACTCAGTTAAATTTCCATCCTCCCATAAGCTCGTAATATACAATTGTATGATGCATTTTGAGATACCTTGAAATACTAATCATTGTTTTAATTAACATCGTTCGCCATTTGTTCATAGTTGGAGGAGTGTATAGTATGAAAATAATGCGTTGAACATATTTCATTTTTAAGAAACGTTCACCCACCATTACCACATAGTATTTTCTTGTAGAAGAATAACTTAAACTGTTACAGTTTCTGTGATTGTTCAATAAACAAACGTTATATATATGCGGATTTTAAATAATAGAACTTCGAAGTATATTTTGTACGGCACTTTGAGCAAAAGACAACCTTAAAATCATTTTTTATCTAAGTAATTTCTTCATTAATATAATTAACGTATATTTTCGCCACATTTTTTTTACAAAATGAAAATACTAAACGCATCAAAGTGATATACGTTGTTTCGAAATATAGTAATGCTATGTCCCACACTTCATTTCGGATGATAAAGGATTCCATAAAATGTTAGATAGGAATTAACTGGACTATAAATAACTAGTAAATTAACCAGCCATGGAACGCGACCAATTTTCAAGCATGCTCTTCTGCAATAAAGCTCCTCACATGCAGACACAGATAACATCCCGTAAACATGTATATTATGAAATTTTGCTTAAATATTTTGTTTTGCAATAAATGTACAAAGAAACCAATAGGGATTAATAACTCGACTGAAGTGAAAAAAAAAAGGAGCGAAGAGTAGAAGAAAAAGAGAAGAGAAGAAACAACTAATACCTGCCATTTGTGCCACATCTTATTGGAATTTCTACATAAAGCCACTCATGGAATGGTCAGTATCTCTTTGCAAGTCTTCGTTGCGTAGTTTTTGATAATCCTGTGAGGGAGCACTTAGAGTGTCCCTATTCTTGAGAACGATAGCCAGTGGCCAACTTTGCCTGTCTGGGCAAGGGGTGATCCTAAAGATTGATGCACTGAAGTTGCGATGCAAGACAAATCAACTATTTTCATACCTCCTTTATTTATTTTAGAATAAAGCATTCGATAACCTTGATCCATTTCTGATTCTTTGTGAAGAATTCATTTGAAATACACGGATTTTGTGATTGAGGAGTGGAAGCAGATGACGCAACATAGATATACTCGAAGAAAACGAGGATTTAACTATGTGTCTGCTGAATGTTGCTTTATTTCATAAATTGCTAACAATGTGGGCAAAATTATTAGAACACCAAGAATATTTGAATGATTGTAGTTACTTTCATTGGTTGACCATTTAAATACATATAAAATGGTAGGAATATCTCCCGAAAATGATCATTATGCTTTAAAAAACTAAATAACATAGCCTGCGTTTGGAACTCAACGCCGCCTCTTTTATGTTACGCCCAAATAAACATTAAAAATCTTGCCCCCTATCAGGATCCCAAGTGTCATAACGTTTAAAATTGTTGCATTTTCACGTTTTTTAAAATTTGGTACTACATTTTTAATACACGGTCTAAGGAAAGCTGGAAATGTGTAGCGCAACGAGTTTTTAAAGGCTGCGCATTACCTGATGGCGAAACTATTAAATTTGGTATCAGCAGATGCAAAACACAAATGAATCTTAAACTTACTCGGCAAATTCTAGGGCATTGAAATCCAATAGACTTTGTGTACTTCGGGTTCTAATAATTTGGCCACCGCGTATACAGTCTGTTAAAAAAAGAAATAGTACAGTCGAATGTGCAGGTTAAATGTCCAAATAAATGTGTGTATGTGTACCAAATTAAGCCATAATATTTACTTGCCGATGCGCTTGGTTCTGTATAATTGCTTCGTAAAAACAAAGTTATGCTACGCAGGACAAATCGAAATTGCGCACCTTTATTGCTTGGAGCGCTGAATTCATGGCCAGATGCGAACCTAACACAAAGTCCACGGTGCGGCTCGAAAATTGAATTTTCTTGATTGTAAAACTGATCATTCTCAAAAGATTACAGCACCAAATGTGATGAAAAAATACAGAAGAAAGTCTGATTCCTGCTATGAAAATACCAGACATACCAGGTTGTGATTAATTCATAATATAAAAAATGTTTTCCACTTGTACGATTTTATTTGACACAACTGTATATCGAGACAAATTTAATCACTGATTTCACTCCTGCTAGAGGATTTGAAGAAACAGAAGTGATGTTCGACGTGCCTTTGGAATAATAAAGCTTTAACCAATAATGCCCTTGTTGAATTGTCAACGTGAAATTTGCGGCTGATTGGAATTCGTGTCTTGATACTTAAACGTTTCCATTCCCCCAAAACTAGGTACTATCGGAGGAATAGAATGAGATATTAAACATTTCATTTCTCAATTTCATAAATAGTTGCTGTGGAGGATTGCACGCACCTTAAAAAAAAAACAACAACAAAAAACACAACAACAACAACAACAATCAGCAACAACATAACCACAAAAGCAACAACAAACAAAACCATACAAAAAAAGAAGACGAAGATCGGGGCGGAAACAGTAACTTGACGGTTAGGCATGAGGTCGGTTCTTGATGTAGCGGGCGACAGGAGTGGTTAGGAGGTGCTTTGAATTGTGGGTAGTGATAGGGGATTCTCGGTGACGAGTCGATCAAAGTACCCTTCTGAAAGACAAGGGGCCATACTTGACTCTCCATGGCTTGCTAGGTTTATGGTGTATGGCAAGTCACATCACAACAAACTGACAACAGAACAAACAAGTATTTCATGACGATGATGGTAAGATGTTTCTACGATTCTGAAAAACCAAGCTCGGTGGTGTGGTTGGGGCAATTCCATTGAAGCTTGAATGTCAAATCCGTATTTATAGTTTAGCTGGTCAAGTATGCGTGAACTCTAAATATAGGAAAATGGAAAACCATTATGATCTCTGAATTCATCTGACGACTTTCTTCTTTAATTTGGGTATCAAGAGATTGACCGCATTTACTAACAATTGCTTCATGAAGTTAAAGAATCAAATGTTGCAAGTAAAAAATAAAGACCCAGGGAAATAAAACAGAAATATGAATAGAAATGCGGTGGATGAAAGAATGTCGCGGCGAATATCCTCTTTTTTTTTCTGCGGAGGCCCACGGATACCTTCCCGTCATAGTCAGCAGGGAAATAGTGATATTTTCGTTCATCACATAAACAAAGGAATCCATAAGAATAAAGACTAGAAGATTAAATAAGATAAACAACAAAAACGTACTGAACGTAAAGTGTCTTTGTGACTGTAGCTAGTCTTTCTGGTTGGGCAGCTGATATATTACGCCACCGACGCTTTACATCTAAAGAAATAACAATGAATGGTTCGAAAAACTTGAGTAAAAAAAGATGTCTGTGGAGATAAAATTCCTAGCTGCGTCGGCGTTGCGCTTACCTTAATGGAACAACCCGCTCTAACTTCCTCGTGTTGCGTCGAGCGCGTTGGAGCGGTCGTGTCGCGTTATCCTAAACCATACATTCGGCAGTCTCCCTCGCCCCTATTTAAGAAGATGTGCGAAAAAAAAGAGCATTTTGTTGTACTAAAATAACCTTCTAAATAAGTGATTTATTCACCCATCTTTCATTATGCGACGCGCAGTAGCCTTTGATGGGGGGCGGGGGACGCAGCAGCCCTCCATTACCTTCCTGAATGATATTAAACGTTAAAATGTTTTAAAGGAAATGGTGTAGTGGAATGTGTGGGCAACGACGAAAAAATATGTGAACTTTCCTGTTATTTCATGATATTGGGAAGAATAAGTCATAATAAAAGCTTCACAAGAAAAGATATGCTTTCCAAATGCCCCTAATGTGATAATATGGTCCAAAATATACATACAGCTGACATTTTTTGGGTCCGGACATTTGGGTTGCACATACATGCATTCTGTGTAAGTGCATGTGACTCAAAGCTGAATTGGGGTTGATGTCTTATTCATTTTTGGCGATTCCAAAACTCACAGTACAAAATAAGCTTAGGTGAACTTTTATCAACTCTTCAAATACTTTAGACAGTGTCTTCCACATTCATGTCATGAGACCAAACCTAGTTTCACTTAAAAAATATATACTTTTTTTTTTTTTTTTTTTTTAAAATAAAATCGAAGGCACAGATTCACTAATGACTCGGTATTAATTAAAAACATTAAAAAAATTATATTACGACAAATGCAAATAGAAATACATTACCCTTGTACATATTAACACTTTCATTCCATATTGATATGATTTAAAAAATCCTTAATCATCTGAATTTATTAAATTGTTTGGTTATTTTATTGAATAGACTAGTGCTTAATAATGTTAATAAAATGCAATGTCCGTTAGTAACTGGTGTCATTTTGATGTTCTTCTATTCATATCTCCGCGTAAACATATTTCATTGTAAACTTGGTCCGTTTCAAAATCTCAACTGTTTACCAGCTTGATGTAAAAGGTTTACGGGTTATCTTTTTACAATGTTTATTTCATATTTCTCAAAAGACTAATACATCTTGCCTTCCGCTGCAATAGTTCATAATTGCTCTTTGTAAAGCTCTACCTAAGAGTACCTGTTTAACGTTATGATATAACAATAGGCAGGTTTATACATTAAATGTGATGTAAATGGAAATTAAGGTTGAAAATTTGCTGTGCCTCTAACATATTATTTCTGTCCTGTGATGAACATTTGAAGTGTAGAAAAAAGGTGGTAATGTTTTCTATCAAACTAATAATAACCACTAAGACAAAAACATGGGTTGGAGTTTGACGGGTTAGGTATTAAAAGATAAGGTCAGAAAGAAGATGAGAGAATGAGACAGAGAGCATAACATACAATGGCAGAGATGAAAATAAGAAGGTAGAGAGAGAGAGAGAGAGAGATGGAGAGAGAGAGGGATGTGTGTGTGTGTTGTATTGTGTGTGTGTGTGGTGTATGTGTGTGTGTGTGTGTGGTGTGGTGTGACAGAAGAGAAAGAGAGAAAACAGAAAGAGTGGGGGAGAGTTATGAAACAATTTAAATGATCGTAAAATGTACATGAAACGATAAAATTTAATTAATGAGAGGACTAGTAGCAGAGGGTTTCAAGGGGGTTATAAACACATAAGAACATAATGTTGCTCGCCGTTTTTTTTTCTTTATGGTGCGACATTCGAGTATGATATCTTATTTTGTAAAAAGCATTATTTGAACGAAAGCATTGATGATCTTAAAACGTTACAATAAAACAGAGGAGGGGGGAGAGGTGTCGTGAAGTAATTTAAAATGAAATCATAAAGAGTATTACATTTTATTATGATAGGACAGAGGCAAAGAGGGTACAAATTGGTTGAAGGAAAAAAACGACGCAGTGCATTAATATTATTGTGTGGTTTTTCATTTTTTTTAATGCGCTTACATTCTAAATTAATATTATTTCTTAAAGCCTTCTATGATGAAAGCAATAAATCGTTAAAGATACATGAAAAGATTAAATAAGGGCAGAGCAAAGTACTTTAAAAAGGGTAATGACCCCCCCCCCTCAAAAGCAAATGAAGTTCATTAATGTGGTCGTTATTTTTATAATCTAAAGGCGTTGGCATTTAATGAATGTTGAATTTTTTAACAAACCTTTTATTGATTTATTACTTTGTACTTCTCTGAGCAGAAAAAAATGTATGTATCACGTAGGAGAAAACAATAGAGAAATCAAAGCATATACAAAGCATATATGCATGAGGAACGCTACAAGCTGTGTTTCAGCGGTCTATTCACATGTTAATTATGTAAAATAAAATTGGGTACAAATAAGCAACGAACACCATCAAATGAACAAAAGTACTCGTCATGGTCCATCGAAGATGTTTTTTTTTTTAAAAGTAAATGTCTAAAAACATAGAGCATATCTCCTTATTGGCATATAAACTGAACATCTTGGCAATTAACAACACAAATGGGTTGTAGGAGAGCGCTCTAGCAGTAAAAACATAACAAAAACCACAACAGGAACGGGGATGGATAGGAAAAGACACTAGAGAATATGATACGACGGGAGAGAGGGTTGGATAAAACTGATTTTAGAATAGGAGAAGAAGATATTTAGGCGAAAGTGGATGAGAGGGAATGGAAGTGAAAATAGATTTTTGTTTCTGATGGCATGTTTTGATTAGAACTGTTCATCGCCTCATAATGTATTTTAAATGTTCTGCGGCAGGTCAACTGTTTTGAATTGTGATAACGTTACCCTTGGAAGTATTTAAGCTATATTTACGCTTATAGATAAGGCATAATATAAGCAATAAGCAATATTTTTTAGAGTAACAAACACTAATTGTTAAACATTCGTTGCTTTTTTTTTTTGGCTTCATTTTTCAAGATTGTGTCTGTCTTTGAGAAATGATAGAAAGGGAGAAATGACATTTGTTTTTCTTAATGATATAAGCACATACACACAAACAGTTGCTTTTAAACAGGGGAGGGAGAACAAGAATTGAGTGTGTTTGGAATACAGGTACGGATATTAATGCCTCCAATGATATCATCCTGAATTTCAAGAAGATCGAATAGAATGAACAAAACGAATGGAAACCGAACAATTCCTTGATGCTATTAAATTATTGTTGATCTTCGTTTCCAAAGTCGGTGCAGAGAACAAAAAATTCCTTTGCCTGTTTTAGAATTCAGTGAATTTAGGAGGGAAATGCTTGACTGAAGTGCTTGTAAAAAAAAGGATAGTAAGGATAATAACTACCGCAACTTGGTATAACACACAGATTAATCACAATTCATATACATTAATGTGATTTTCCAACTAACGCCACCAAGGGATACGTAACCCTGAGAGGACAAATATATTTAATTTTATTTAATCCCAAATAATACTTAATTATATTGTAATTACTAAATTAGCTTTTTATAAAGAAGACGTCGGCACTGATAACTCAATTAAAGCTACAACATCGAATAGTATATTGTGATCTTTTCTGCCTAAGCAACCCAACAACGCCGTTGAGCAAATATTATCAAACATCATACAAATCAACCTCTAATAAACAAAGCTGAAACTAGATTAAATGACAATCGAATGGACAATGATGACGTTGAATTGCCTTTTGAATTTCATTTCATTTTCAACACAATATTGGAATCAGAAAATTCAGCGTTGTGATACAGTGTATTGTACGCAATGGATAATTCATACAATAACTTGTAAAAAAAGTAAAAAATTATTCAAAGTAAATGTCCATGGTATATTCGATTATAAAAAAGGTACGAATACCTTGATTGTTATGCACTTGACCTTCATTTTATGAAAAGAGGAGGGTCACTGAAAAGCAGAAAGCTTGTAAAGATGTGGACCTCAGGAGGTGTAGGTCCAATACCAGTCACAGAAAAGAGCATTAATACTTTAGGTCACACTAGTTAGTACATTTAGTCACCTAAGTGATAGTCGAATTGTTCAGTGTTAAGGGTTATAGACTGAAACAAATGATGGGAGGAATGTCGAAACTATAAAGCTCTTTATCAGCCCTAAAGAGGATAATGGTCACATGTTAATTATTGCGCTCTTCGAGTAGTGCTGTGTGTTTGGAAATGTTTAACAGTGTTTTAAGTTCAAAGCTCAATGATGTGTAAGGCTTTTTAAATGTAGGCCTAATAGATATGATGCCTGGGCAGAATATATTCCTGGACGTGTCTGTTTCCGTGTAAATAAAGTGAGTAATAAACATTTGGTAAAAAGAACAAGTCGCGGCGTATTGGAGTCCTTTGTGGCTTTCCGTATATAGTTTCGAGGTCGAATTGTTATTTAATTTATCTAAGTTAATTTATTTTTTTGTTTTTTTGTGTTTGTTTTTTGTTTGTTGTTGGTTGTTGTTGTTGTTGTTGGTGGTGTTTTTTTTTTTGGGGGGGGATGGTACATAAGGTACGGTGATGAATTTATGAAATGCCTAGCTGAGGTGGATACAAATTAAATCATTTTTGGGGCATTATATTCAATTGTGTTCACCCTACTTTAATGCTTCCTGGTTTTGTAGACAGGCTTTGCAATACATAAACTGAGCTGCGTAATGTGTTAAAAATCATCAATCTGGCTCAAAATTTGAGACGTGAATAACGCCTGAGATTTTCACATATGATATTATGATCAACGGCTCGCTTGCATGTCAATACAATTAAGCGATCGACACGAATCTGGATTTCAGGAAAACGCTTTTTCTCCATGAATAGACCTCCTTCACAAGATTGTGGAGAAGTGATGATGTTGAGTAAAGAACTAAGTCACATTAACACTCAATGCCGCAGAAAGGATCTCGAGTCCGTCGTGTTTCCTTCAATGCTGCAAAAATTTTTGGGTCATCCTTTTTTTTTAATAATTCTTTTTCTTTCAAATGCTCTTTTTAATGAACTATGCCGTTCTTCTTTCTTCCACTCTCTATCTCGCAACCCCTTAATTAACAAGATCCATGTCTTTCTCTTTCTACCTTTATACGTTAATATCATGTAGTACAGGTATTTTTTTTCTCACCTCAATATCATTTTTCTCGTTTTTTTTCTTTTCTTTCTCGTCTGAACGAAAGGATATCTCTCTTTCTTAATTTTGTCCTCTCAGATCTCTCTTCTTGTTTCCTATTTAATGCACTGTATCAAGCAATAACTCCCCCATCCCTTAAAAAGGAAAGGAGATCGAAAGAAACCTAAAACACCTCACATCATAATGACAGATGATTTCTATTTTTTGTCCCCTTATAATGTTTTTTCTCCTCCCTATTATCTCTCCCCTACTCTTACCCCCTTCCGCCTCTCTCTCCTTTTCTCTTAACCATGGCAAACAGTAAAAGAAATGCTGGTCGGTTTTGAGTGGTTAAGTTACCCCTCAATCTCTCATCTCCCCCTCTTTCATCGGACTTTTTCAATCTGTATGTTGCTTTGTCAAGCCTATCATCACGTTACCAGGGCTCTTATTAAAATCGCTTTTGTTACATGTCCGGTCGATATTTTTTCAACAATTCATTCAGTGGCCTGGAGTGTGCTCTCTTAAGGCGTTTCTTTTGTTCGATCCCAAAGCTGTCTCCCGTTCTTTACAAACAAATCTCATTGGGCAAATATACGTGCTATTCGGTTTAATTCCTGAGATGAATTATTCCATCAAGATAATATGGAGAAGATACGTTTATAGATGAGCATTTAGAGTTGAGCATATTTTACTTTTTAACATTTCATCCTTTATATCATATGAATATTTACAATATTAATGAAGTTGTTACAGAATGATGTAGCTCATTTTTTATTTTCTAAATTAAAATTAAAATCGGATTTCGTTTTTAGAAGCTATTCTTGTCTTAACAGACAATATAACAAGTTCGTCCCCTGACGTATGGACGTAAAAAATGTCTGCGAGGATACAACCAGCTCTGCTTGGTGGCTTGAGGTACTCAAATCGTCAATAATTGTCTGTTTTTCTCTTTCTCCCTTGAACTTTTGCCGCGTCTTATGGACAAACATCATCTCACTTCCATCTCCGTCCATTCTCCATTGTGCCCCTGGTTACCAACATCCTATTAAGATGCGTCACACATTAATTGCTTTGGAGCCAACGTACTGTGGCCCAACGTTTTAGTGTTGTGGTCATGTGGTTGCTTTTTTATTTCACCGGCCTGGTTTTTAAATTATTGACTAAGTTCTCATTAAGGATTTGAGTTGCCTATAAACCTACATTGATTCGCAAGTAATTGCCATGCTCCCAGTAACGTTTGAAAAGAGAAGAAAAAAAAAAACAAACAAAAACAACGTTATGAATCGTTCCGGGTACGTTTGGCTAGACTTTGCATATGTTTGTAAACGTTAACTTCATTTCCTCTTAAGGGCATAAGCGTGTAAGAAATTATTTTGACATTCAGGAATTTAAATCGAACACTCCTGCGACGTGACAAAGAAGCTGAGTCCCGTTGGTCCAACTTTCGGGAAGCCGGCAACTTTGTCAATATTTCTCAACAGATAAATGAAATAGGCTAGTAAGCCGTATAACGTGCATTATGTTAGTCGAACGCTGAGTGTGAGGGCGCTGTTACCTGCTGAAGAATAAGGTAAGATGGGCAGAACTGAATAATGCAGGGAAGGGCTTTAGTAAGCTTGGTAGGATTCATTTTTGATTGCAACGTGTCTTTATCAATACTAGAAGGGTAAAACGGTAACCTGCAATCGTCGGAAGCTACCGTTTTATTTCTCTCAGGGCAACGAACCCTTTCGGATTAACCTGCTTTCGTGCTCTCTTCACTGTTTCTGTGACAACCTGGTACAACCACTCTGTTTCCCTCTGCATTAATACTTCCTTTATCTCACTAACACTCTTCCCTGGGTATTTATATCATTACCATTCACTCACAATATCCCCACAACAACAACGCATATATCTTATATAACGCAGCCCACACACACAGACAACACCCACACAACAACACCCACAACACCTTTCTCTCTCTTTCCTCTCTATTTCTCATCCCTCTCACTGGTCTTCTCTCTCTCTCAATTTCATTGCATTCGGATTGATTTGTTATATCATCTCTTTTGTCTCGTTTTTCACCCTTTTTTCCAATTCTCCTCCTCTTTCCCCGATCTCTCTCGGTATCTGTTTTTATCCATATCAACCTTAATCTGTCTATTATATCTCTATACCAAAATGGCGTCATTAATATCTGTCTAACCTTACCCTTAAGACTTACATTTGCTTTGTGTTTTCCATCCACGTGTATTGAAATTCCTTTATGTCATCAGTTTCACCCACTTTTTTATTACGTTAAGCCTCAGGCTTTCCGAAAAAAGTTTTGTATCATTTTGTATCCTATTTACAGAAAACAAATTACATAGGAATAATTCAATCTTAAAAACAGTCTATTTGTACAGGGCCATGCTGTACATATATCTATTAAGGCCTATATATCTCTCATTTTAATGTTATCCTTCTCTCTTGACTTGTGGTATGTACATACACTGGTCAGAAGTGACACTGCCTTTTCATACGACATGGAGAAATGAAATGGCGCCTCTAAAGGGCCGATTAGTAGGAAGAATAGACGTTATTGTGCTAGTAGTTGTTGATAAGCCACTGTCATTTGTTTGTCAGTTTGAGTTTGGCTGAAGGTAAGTTAAAATTAGCTTCCCTCCTCACACATTGCCAAATTAAAACAACAAAAAAAGTACAGTAGCGATGATAGCTCAAGACTGGATTTATTGTTTGGGCGGATATCCAGCACTTCGATGAATAGCTGTAGATATAGGAATAAAGTTCGTATTGTTTAATGGCAATCAAACGCCCACCTTTTCGCCTATGGGCGAGTTTACATTACCTGTGTGATTCGATTTACGTTCTTTAAACAAAAACTTAACTTTCATAGAAAGGTTTTTTCGAAATATCTAGCCCTACCTCAAATTCTAATACCGTTTCACTCTACAAAAATCACGTTCCCTTAACCCTCTTATTACGAAAAATAGCATCATAGGTAATGAACCGATAACTTCATAATGGAAGTATTTCCATTACAGCCTCGGCAATGTTAAGCTGATGCAAAATTTCAGCTAATTGGCTTGCATATTTGTGCTACAATATATATAGTCTACATTCAAGACGACTATTCTAAGCAATTGATTCGTACAGAATTGGAAGCTCTCTTGGTTGGGGACAGAAATTAAGGTTCTAATCCTTGACCTGGTAATTGCCCAAAGATTTAAGCTAGAGTAACTAGCAGGATCATCAGAAGAAGAAAATGAACAAGTTGAGGATTCATAACTGAGTTTGGTGCAGGGTTTATTCTGCCTGTAAAAAAAACTGAGTTTAATCACGGGGTTCATCGTCATCCCTTGGGCTCCGGTCGATCTCGTTTCCAAAGATGATCAGGATGTCGATTGAGTGTAACGCCACCAGCTAAAACTCGCATCGTATGTCGTAGGTTGTTGAAGGATCAGCGATGAATGCCTACGCATTACTCTCTGAAGAACAATATCGGTGCCTTTGCTTTAAATGTGATTAATATGGTGATCATATAATTCAAACAGAGTTGTCGAAGACGCTCAGTTCCTTAAAATGATGAATAAACCGTTGTTTTTTTCTTAAAATATAAAAATAAAATGTTTGGAAATGATCCTTTCGAGAAACAATTACGGGTAAAACTAATGCTAAGGTGTATATATTGCATCAAATGAAAAGTTAATAATCAAGACTTACCGCTTATTTCAAGAGATGAATATTACTAACAAAATACTTGACTGGTTCTTATGATGAATATCCGATCCTCATTGAGTTCGCTCCTCTACTGAAAATTCTCTTTCTTGCCATGTTTTCTATAAGAAGACAAACTAGCGTATTTTCGATTGTAATAAGTATCATTCATCGGAGGCATTACTACTTTTTAAAGCATCGTGGCTTTAGCGGAGAACTTTGGCTGATATAGTTGGTTTTGGAAAATAGAAATAAGATTTAATAACACAAGCTGGATTTCATTAAAAGCGATGTTAAATAATAGAGTTTGTTTTTAGTTTCGTTTTTTTTTTTTTACAACCTAGTCTATTGAAAATCAATCGAGCGTATCACTTTGAGTGCACGGAATCTTCAATGAGAACATAAAGCAATGCCAAACATTTTACACATTCTGCATGCAGTTTTTTTCCCCCATTAATTTTAACATACTTTTAAAAAAAGTAAACTAATAATTAAAAAATCCTACTTGCAAAAAAAAAAAAAAAAAAAAACCAACACGAAAACAACAACAAAAACAACAACAAAATAAATAAAATAAAAATTATAAATAAAAAATAGTTGTGGTAATTGTTGTAATTAAATTGACATATTGAAAATTGGAAATTGAAATTACATGCGTTTTCATTTAGACTTAGATCAACTATCTTCTTTTATGTAATATTCAGTGCTTGGTAATTGGTTATTTTGTTCAGATCTCACAATAGCTAATGTTTTCTTGCTTTGAAGTGATAATTACAATTTTTTTAATCATTATTTATCAGGTTTTAAGACGATGATCTCATTAAAATAAAAAAAAAAATGCATTATACGTAACTTGTTTAATTAGCGGAAAATTCTGTATGCCTGCCTTTTTTTTTCTCGCTGCGAATTGGTTATTGCTTTCAATGTCATCGGTAATGTATCGCAATTTAATGCAATATAATCTTTTCTAGAGGTTGTTGCCAACTTCGTACGCTTTTATTTAGCTGTATCTCCCTCGCGTCTGATTTGCATTAAAATGTATTTTCTATTTAGTACACGATATGATCTATTAATTTTTGAAATTCAGCGTTTAACTCTTGCACTCGTAAATAATTTAACCCGCAGATGTAGATTGGCAATCGTATAAATTTAGTTTTATTTTTTTTAATGCCTGGGCTAGATGATTAAAAACAAACCTACAAGCCAACAAAAGTCAAATCACACAAACAAAACACGCAATATTCATCGTATCGCATATTAAATAATGAACGCACAGAAGTTTAAGGTCACGAGATTTTTTATACTAAAAAAACACAAAACTTTGGCTTTTTATTTGGTTAACACTGGCAAGCAAGGAAAATTAAACAGTCGAGAGAAACATGCAACATATTCCATGTTTGATTTTTAAAGCCTCTCCGTCTCCCTAGACCGTATTTAAACTGTTTGCAGCCTGCATATTAGAAGTTCGCTCCGAAATACTACGTGTGAATAATATCGATGGCTTATGTACCATTCATATGTGTAAAGGTTCAGTTTACACCCACAAATTCCTCGTCTAAACTGACTATAATGGCCATTCAGGTTAAATTAATTTTTTGTTCGGTAACATCGTTTGGTAGGGATTACCTGGTATGACGGAGAGGCCATAAGGAGAATGACAACCGCTTCTTCTCTGTGTGCCAACACTTTAGGAGGGGGGGGGGGGGGGTGGATTTCATGATCCAGCCTGGCATGTAGAAAAGATATCAAGCGTGTTCGGCCATTTTGCTTGCCTAAATGTTGAGAACAAGATTTTGCTGTCGTTCTGTTTATATAGAAATTGCATGAAAATTAACAAGAGTAATATGCGGTGATGTCGTATTCCAAAATAGATACTTGCATATGAATATATATAGTTTTTTATGTTGCTCAAGCGTCACGCTTGGTAAAACAAAATAATGTATAATCATTCTCCGTTCTGATTCTAACTCATTGCACTTGTAAAATGTACACATGGCCGATTCAAAAGGTGGATTCTGCAAAATCCATGGTTTCACCCTGGGTTTAACTAGGGTTGGACCTAGGAATTTTAAATGGTATTCACAAGGTGGAACTCGACTGGAATCCACAGAATCACATCGTCATAAAACAGTCATAATTTGGGTCAAACTGTTGTGATCATAAACTGGTGGATCGCGTGGAGGCCGTCGATTACAAATCCACAACGGATCCACGATCCGTGGTTTGCAGAAAAATTTGTGAATTCGGGCCCATTGATCCTGAACATATGCAGATAGGCCATTTAATAAGTCTGGCATTAAATAATGATACAAGGAAGCACGTTTTCCTATATAAGTAAGAATAATAAAAATAAAAATCATAACCGTGTGTATAAGATATATAATGAAGCAGGAAAAATAGATTTTCTTGCCTTCTGCATTTTTACATTTTATTTCATTTGGTGGCTTTCAAGATCAAGATAACCTAAAATCCCAATCATTTGTTGTGCATAGCTGGTGTTTCCAACATAATAAAGATATATATAGATATAGAATTTGTTCATTATATTATACTATATATATATAATATAAATATATATATATATATATTATACGGTTTTTAGATACACCATACTTATTTTAAGTCGTATAGTTGTGACTCGGTCCGTGATGTGTCATACAATTCTTTCTGTTGGTTTTGTTTTTCATATAAAAAGAATAAAATCTTAGAGAACATCTCGCTCTGAAATGTAAAAAAGCGTGAAAAATATTAAAGGAGTTAAATGCACTCTATAGTTAATTAGGCGACAAAAAAAAAACCCTTCCTTAGAATGGCGGCAAATCAACAAACAAGCAGAAACCTGAGTGGTCTTTAATCCACTTGATTCTGAAGTGGGAATAAAGTATTATTATATATATATTATATAATATATATATATTATTATAATATAATGGTTTTGTGTTAAATTCCACTGTTTAAATATTTCGAGATATATAATTTCGGAATGTTTACTAAAATGTTAATGATCATGCACGTATACATTATACAATGAATTATTGTTATAAAAAGAAAGAAAAGATTGAATGCCCTTGTTATTCGCCCTAATTTCCCAATTTTGCCCAAGAAGTTGAAAATTCTGCCTTTTGTTAAGCTGGAATATTTAAATAAGCTTTTATATAAAGCGACATATATATTTTTTTGTAAGCCGATAATATCCTTAGTGTAGGAAACGTTTTTTAAGCACTTCCGAAACGCAAGAACAAGGGGAGGGCTGGCAAAATGAACCTCGTTTATCATATCGCAGCTCTGAGGTTATTTTACCGTTGCTAATGATGTCGCGATTTTGATTTTCAAATAAATATTTCATATCAGGGAAGATACTGATCTCAACACACTGGCAATAATTCAAGACTTGAAGGCTCTTTACGTTGAACTCTTAGAAAGGAGCTTCGAATATAGCCTCAAAATAAAAATAAAAAAGCATCCGATATGTTCTTTTTAAAAGCCGAACATAAATACCGTCTCAAGATAAAAACAAATTAAGAATTATCACAACGTTATTTTTTATTGGATTTTCTTTTAAACTTCAATCATATTTATATTGTTTTATTGTTCTTTATCTTTTCTTTTGAACAATTGGTATCCAGGGTGAACTTTCATCTTTAAGATCAAATAAAAGCTGTTTTCGATTTTTTTTTTACGTAGGTGTGCCATGTCATGTACATCATGTTATAGACATTTATGTATTTTTTTTTTTTTATTTGATATCTTATTGTTCCAGTTTATCTTCGTTATTCATGTTTTTTTAAAATAAAAAATAAAGAGTCAAGACGATTCGGTGACGTAGAACCCTTTTTGTATACGATCGCCTCTATACGTGTTGTCGCACGTTTCCATAGAGATCTGAGCCATAAATCATCCCAGTCGCTTGCTGTCTCGCATAGTTTAATGAGGATGTTTGGGGTATGGAGCCTACTTGGTGGATCTATAAATTGAAAAAAAAAAAAATCCAGAATAAATGCGAATTGTTCATTGTTGCTTTTGCTCTGAATCAGGTCACTGACTGGTTTTTGTTTGATTCTTTAAATTTTTTCTTTAGTGCGATATCACTAAAATGAACTAATGACTAGGATATATTTGTTGAGCGTCTAAGTCCTCATTTTAATTTCCCGAAAGGAAGCCTTGGCACGAGCTGGGTTGCCTATTTTATTGTACATGTCGACTCAAACTATCTCTTTTATTAGCCTTAATGTGGTATTTCACGTCTCGGAGACTCGGGGATTCCGTAACGAAAAATATCATGACATGAACATGTTCTATTTTCAGCGACCATGAGACATCGCGTAGAGTCAGGAGACGTTTCCACATTTAGTTCCAACCTGTCTTAACTGTCTAAACCCATCTCAACCATTCATGGAAGTCAGATCACCATCATAAGTAATATTATCCAGGCCCGTACGTCGTGAAAAAGACAGCAGCCATTAATTATTTAGCGCGTTTGCCATTTTCTCTTTTCTTCCCCTGCATCCCCCCCCCCCCCCCCCTTCATTCGGTGTTTTGTCGTACGAAATTGCCGAAACTTTTTTTTTGCGCACGTCACCACGGCTTGAAGATACATTCAGCCCTGTAATCTTGTTACTGACCTTGAATCAAGATTGTGTACTGTTTACAAACATATCCGATAAGACGTGAAGCAAAGAGGAGAGTTATTAATACGCTAGCTTCTGATGGAAAGGATGAATCTTTCTGGATTTGTGAGGATTTCGTCTCCCGCCCTTTATAAGTCTGCGATTCACAATCCGTATGTACGCAGATTACTAAGTTTTTCCTCCGATCGGTGTTGGTGGTTCATTGTCAGAAGTATAAACTGGTACCTTTGCTTTTCTTTTTAGGTGGTATAGTACGCTAATGTACATATCACCTGTTGTTATTATAGAATCTTCTGTTTTGCTGTTCTTTTTTTTATTCTGTACATCTTTAACCCGCTAACTCAAAATATTGATAAAGCATTTCAATTTTTCGCAATTGAAGATCATGTATAAAACTGAGCACTGAATTTTTTAGCTCATTAGCTAGATGTGACGTCATCTAGAGCCATTTTGTAATAACATTATCAAATCGAAACTTTATAATCTAATAATCATTGATTTAATCATATTTGTAGCACGATAAACTTCAATTAAACGCGATCGGGTAAACCATAATGCGGCGCGTACGTGCGCGCATTAAAGGAGTACGCGGCACACACTTAAATTCCAAAATACCCTTGGCCATTAGAGTACTTTACAAGTCATTTAGCATTTCAAGAAATACGCGCGGCACGATTTTGCGCGCGACTTTATGCGCGTCGGGAGATTGCAGCTTCCGACATCGACTTTGCTCTTTTAAGTATCTTGGGATAGTATTACAACCATTGGACCATAATCACTATTTTGTATTCATAACGAAATGAACGTTCTTGTTCATTTTTGGAACTACGCGCATGCGAATTTTCTCAATTTTTGCCAAAATATTCAATTTTTTGGCCAAAACATGCCTAGAAAATCTCTATAATTCTTCAGGATGAACGGCAACCCAACTATTTTTTAAGAGTTGATACCATCAATTCAATAACCTTTTTTTTTTTATTTTTTTTTTCGGGCCAATTGGTGACGAAATTGAGTCGTGACTGGTCTCAATTGATGAGCGTCATGATTGCTAACAAAAAATATTGAAGCCTATTTGATATAAAGTGCTTTTAGTTGAAAGATTTTCAAGAAGAAACGTGTGTCAAATTCCTAAAAATGCTTCAAATATTCCCATATTCATAACCGTATGTTTCAGACCAATTTAAGCTTTTTGAATTTCGCGCGGTAAAGCGCCCGTGCGCGCGTTCTGCGCGCTCTTTTGTAAATCGCATAAAACCTCCGGGGTTTGTTTCTTGATTGGCAATTTGGCTTCCTCTGTCCAAGTTTCTATATATTTTAAATCGTTTCCAGCGACCATACGGAAGCACCGCTCTATACAAAATTTCAAAATCCGCGCGTGCGTCAATGGGGCAAATAAGTAAAACCATAAAGCAAAACTTACGTCTATAGAATCTGCTGTCGTCAGAGAGGTCGAATTTATTTTTTTTAACATGTTCTCGAGTTTTTGGACATATATATAATCCACTAGTAAAATGTGGAGTCTAAGGAATAAACATGGCATATTCTCATGCAAACCCAAAATTTTATCTTTTTTTTTTTAAATCAATGTAGTTAATATCAGGATAATATTGGTTGATTTTCTCCCAAATGCTTTTCATCAGTTGAATTGTGAAAGTATTAAATGTAATTCATCACAATCAATTTCATTTCTCTTTTCAATAAGATGTGTATTCACTCTCTGCTCTTTCCTTGTTCTC
>CALNVZ010002100.1:12829217-12849907 GCA_940671915.1 Paracentrotus lividus
AAGGAAAAAGAAAAGTAGAAAAGATAGAGAAAGGAGAAAGAAGTAGACAGAGAATAAAAAGAGAAGAGAGAGAAAATAAAAAAAAGAAGATCAAAAAAGATACATAAATAAGAAGAAGTAAGAAAGATAAGAAAGAGAAAAAGAATAAGATAAAGAAGATAGAGAAACAAGAGTAGCTAAAGATAAGTAAAAATAAAAAGAACAATAAAAGAAAGCAGAAAAGAAAAAAAGTAAAGCAAAAGAGAACATAGAGAAGAATCAGAGAAAGAAGAAAGAATAAAAATTAAAAATAGAGAACAAGAAGACGAAAAAAAAGAGAAAAAAAAGAAAGAGAGATAAAAAAAAGACAAATAAAAAGAAAGAGAAGAGAATAAGAAAATAAACAGCATAAATAGTAGAAAGCAAAAATAGAGAATAAAAAAAAGAATCAGAAAGCAAAGAAAAACAAAAGAGTAAAAGAAAAAAGAAGAAAAAGAAAAAGAAAAAGAAGAAAAGAGAAAAGAATAAGAAAGAAAGATAGCGATAAGATAGAAGAAGATTACAAATTAAGAAGAAAATAAGACTTAGAAGAGAAAAAGATAAAGAAAGAGAAAGAAGAGAAAAAGAAAATCATAAAATAAAAGAGAAACAAAGCAGAGAAATAAAAAGAAATAAAAGAAAAGAGAAAGAATAGAGTAAAAGAAATAGTAAAGACTAGAGAGAAGTTAAAATAAGAAAAAGTTAGATAGAAAGAGAATAGAAAGAAAAAATAGTAAGAAAATATAAAAAAAAAGAAAAATTAAAGAAGAAGATAGTAATGAAAAGAAATAGAAGAAAAGTAAGAAAGAGAAGCAAAGAACCAAATAGAATTAAGAATGCTAAAGAGAGAAGAGACAAGAAAGAAAAAAGAGAAGAAAATTAGTAAAAAAAAGTAAATCAAAAAAAATAGAAGAAAAGAAACAAAGATAAAGAAAGTACTATTAATAGTAAGTAGATAAGAGAAGAAAAGAAAAGTTAAAAGAGAGAGATAGAAAATAAAAAGAGAGAAGAAGTAAGGAGTAAGAGAAAAGAAAAGTAAGACAAAAAAGAAAACTAGATAAGAAGAAGAAAGCACAAGAGAGAGAAAGAAAAAAATTTTCAAAGATAGAAAAAAAGAAAGAAAGAACAAAAATAAATAAGAAGCAAAAAGTAAAAAGAAAGAAAAAGAGAAAAAGGAAAAAAAAAAGGGGGAAAAAAGGGGAAAAAATAAGAAAAGAATATAATAACAGGAGAGAAAAGAAAAGAACAGAAGAAGAAGAATACGAGAGAAAAGAGAGAATAAGAAGAAAAAAGAAGAGAAAGAAGAGTAAACAAGAAAGAGAGAATAGAAGAAAGAGAAGAAGATAAAAGTATATCAAAAAAAAAGGTAGAAAGCACAAAATTTAAAGAAAAAGAAAATACAAGAAGAAAGAGAAAAGAGAACAGAATAAAAAAAGAGTAGAATTAGAAGGAAGAAGATAGAAAGAAAAGAGATTAGCTAGATAAGAGAAGAAATAAAAAAAAATTAAGAAAAAGTTAAGAATAGAATAGAATAAGAAAAAAAAATAAAGTAGAACAGAAAAAGTAGAAAAGAACAGAAGTTTCAAATAAAAGAGAAAAGAAAGTAGAAGAAAACAAAAAGAAAAAATAAAGAGAGAGAAGAAAACAAGAAGAGAACAGAGTAGAAATAAGTAAGAGAGAGAAAGAGAAAATAGTAAGAAATAAGAGATAATAAGAGAGAGAAAAAAAGACATAAAGAAGAAGAAGAAAAGAAGAGAATAAAAGAAAAAAAAGACAGGATAGGATAAAAGAAGAGTAAATATAAAGTAAAAAAAAATAACTAAAAAGAAAGAAAAGAAGAAAAGAAGAGAACAAGAATCAGATCAAGTCAAGTAAAAGTAAAAAAAGAGAAGAAAATAAAAGAAAGAAATAAAGAAAGATAAAGTTAAATATAGAAATAAAGAAAAGCACAATAAAGAAAAGAAGAAAAGAAGAAGTAGAAAAAAATTAAGCAAAGAAACTAAAAGAGAAGAGAAAGAAAATAGAATATTAGTAATAAATAAGAAAAAAAGAGAAAGAAAAGTAAAAAAGATAAAGAAAAAGAGAGAAAGAAATAAGTAAGAGTAGTGAGTAGAGAAAAAATAATAAAGACAAGAAGAAATTAAAGATATAAGAGAATATAGATAAAGAAAGAAAAAGGAAAAAGAAGAGAAAGGATAAAGAAGAGAAAGAAAGCAATAGAAAAAAAAGAAATAAAAGAAGTAAAGAAAGAATAGATAGTAAGAACTAGAAGAAAAAGGAAGTAAGCAATAGAAAAGAAAGAAAAAGAATAAAGAAAGTAAGAACAATAAAAGAGAAGAGAAAAAGATAGAAGCAGAGAAAAGAGAAGAACTAAAAGAAAAGAGTAGATAAGAGATAGAGAGTAAGAAAGAGAAAAAAAGAAGTAAAAGAAAAAGAAAGAAGAGAGAAATAGAAAAAAAGAGAAGAACATAGTTAAAGAGAAGAAAGATAGAGAAAGATAGAGTAAAAAAGAGAGAGAAAAAGAAGAAAATACAAAGTAGAGTAGAGAGAAAAAAAGAGAGAAGAAGAGAAGAAAAAAGTTAAAAAAGAGAAAATAGAGACAAGATAGAAAGAGAGAAGATATAGAAGAATTAAAAAAAGAATATTATAGAACAGAAGTAATAAAAGAAAAAAGAAGGAGGAAAACAGACAGAGAAAGAAGTAAAAAGTAATAAAGAAAAAGCATTAGAAAGTATAAAAAGAATAGAGAAAGAAAGTATATAAAGAATAAAAGAATAGAGAGATCAAAAACAGATAGAAGTAAAAGTAAAAGAAGAAAGAGAACAGAAGAATAACAGAAAATAGAAGAAGAAAAGAATAGTAAGAAAAACAGTAAAGGAAAGAAAGAGTAAGAAAAGACAAAAGAAGGTAGTAGGAAAAATAGTAGAAGAAAGAAGAAAAAGAAAAGAACAAGAGATAATAGAAGAAGAGATAAAGAAAGTACAAAGAAAAGCAAGAAGAAGAAGAAAAAAAGAAAAAAAAATTAGAGAGAGAAGAAAGAGAAGAAGAAGAAGAGAAAAGAATACTAAACAAGACAAGAGATAGAGATTAAACAGAATAAAAGAAGTAAAAGATAAGAAAAAGAAAAGAAGACAAGAAGAAAAGAAAGAAGATAGAGAGAAAAGTAAAAAAAGAATAAAAGAAAAAAAGAGATAAGTTAGATATAGAATAAAAAGAATAAAGAGAGTCCGAGAAAATAAAAAAAAAATAAACCAGAAGAAGAAAAGTAAGAAAAAAAGAAAGTAAGTAGCAAAATAAAAAAAAAAAAAAGAGCTAAGAAAAAAAGAAGGAAGAGAATAGAAGAAGAAGATAAGAATAAAGAAAGAAGCAAGAAAGAAAAAAAGAGAAAAAGAAAATTAAAGTAGAAGAGAAGAAGAGAAAGAAGAGATAGAAATAAAAAGAAATAAAAGAAATAAAAAAAAAAGAAAAGAGAAGAAGATAAATAAAAAGAAAAAAGAGGATAAGAGAAAAAAAATAAAGAGAGAAGAAAGAGAGAAAAAGAGAAGCAAGAGAGAAGAAAAAAGAAAGAGAAGGAGAAAGAAAGAAAAAAAGAAAAGTAAAGAGAAAAATAGAGAATAAGATAGTAGAAGTAATAAAATAAAAAATTAGAGAGAAAGAAAAGAAGAAGAAAAGATATAAGAATAAAAAAAGTAGATAAAAAGAGAGAAGATAGTAAGAAGAGAGGAAGAAAAGAAGAAAGTAATAATAAAAATACAAAAACAAGAATAAAATAAAAAAATAAGATAAAGATAAAGAAAAAGAAAAAGAAGAGAAATAGTAGAGAAAAGAAAGAAGAAAAAAAGCAAGAAAGAAGAATAGAAAAGAGAAAAAGGTAAGATAAAAAAGAAAAAATAAGAAAGTTAAGAGTTAGAGAAGAAGAGAAAAGTAAGTAAAAAAGAGAAAGAATAAGAACAAGAAAGAAGAAATAAAGAAAGAGAGAAAAAAAAGAGAAGAAAAGTAAAAAAAAAGAAGTAGAAAGAAGAAGAAGAAAAAGAAAATAGTAATAAAATAAAAGAGATCTAAAGATAGTAAGTAAAACATAGAAAAAAAAGAAGAAAGAAGAAGAAAAACAAGAGAAGAAGAAAGAAAGAAAGAGAAAAAAAGCTAGAAGAAAAAAAGAAGAATAAAAAAGAAGATTAAAAAGAAAAAAGAAGTAGAAAGAAATAAGAAAAAGAAGAAAAAAGAAGTAAAAAATAAATAGTAAGAAAGAAGAGAACAGAAAAGAAAAAGATAGAGAAATAAATAAAAAAGAAAAGCAGAAAGATAAAAAAGAAATATAAATAAAAAAAGAGTAAGTAAGAAGAAAGAGAAGATAAATAAATAAAGAAGACAGAGTAAGAAGAGAAAAGAGAGAAGAAGAAGATAGTAAGTAGCAAACAGATAAAAGAAAAAAATATAGAAGAAAAGAAGCATAAAATAGTAGAAAGTAAAGAAGAAAGAAAATATATAAGAAGAAATAGAAGAAAAAAATAAGAAAAAGAATAAAAAAAACAAAGCAAGAGATAAAGAAAAAGATTAGTAAGAATAGAAAAAAAAAAAAAGAGAATAAGATAAAAGAGAAGAGTAGGAAGAAAAGAGAAGAAAAACAATATCACAGAAGAAAATAAGAAAAAAGAAAAGATAAGATAGTAGAATCAGAGGAAAGAAAATAAAGAGTAAATAAAGAAGAAGAAGAAAAAGAAGAAAGGAAAAAGAGAGATTACAGAAACAGAGAAGATTAAAGAAAAAATAAATACATAATAATACAAGAAAGTAGAGAAGAAGAACAAGAAAAAGTAAAGAAGATTTTATAAAAAGAAAACAGTAATAGAGAAACAGAGAAAAAGAAAAAGAAATAAGAAGAGAAAGAAAAAGAAAAGAAGAACAAAAGAGTAAAAGAGAAGAAAAAGAGAAGAGAAAAACAGAGAAAGAAGAAAAAAAGAGTCAGAAGGATGATAAAGAAAGAATATATAAGAGATAATAGAAGAATAATAAAAATACAGAAGAGTAAAAAGTAAAAAAGAGATAGAGAATAGAAGAAGAAAAGGGAGAAGAGTAAAGGCAAAAGAAGAAGAAAGATAAAAAAGAAAAAAAGAGACAGGTAGAGAAGAAAAGAAAGAAGAAAAAAAGAAGAAACAAAGAAATAAAAAGAAGTAAAGATAAAAAGAAAAAGAGAAGAAACAGTAATAAAGAAGATAGAAAAAAGAAGAAAAGAAAAAGAGATAGATATAAAGAGCAGAGAACAAGTATAGTAAAAATAGGAAGAGAAAAGTAAAGAATTAGAAATTAGGAAATTAAGAGGAGAAAACTCTCGTCAAACGCGTGACTAGCGCACACTCCCACGTAGTCACACAGTCTTAATCACTAGCGACAGCGTCCCGCGAACACTCCAGCCACCTATGCAGACACTCATCCTGCCATCGCACCTAGCCTACTCAGTTCACCAAAAGAAGAAAGTAAGAAGTAACAGAAAGAAAAAATAATAAGATTAGAAGAAATAGAGAGAAAAAGAAGAATAAGCAGAGAAAGAAGAAGAGTAAGAAGAAAGAAGAAGAAAGAGCAAAAAGAGAAGAAGAGAAAGAAAGAAAGAAGAAAAGAGAAAAGAGAAAGAAGCAGAAATAAGAAGTAATAAAGAAGGAGAGAAAAGATAGAGAAGATAAGAAAAAG
This sequence comes from Paracentrotus lividus, assembly GCA_940671915.1. NCBI lineage: Eukaryota > Metazoa > Echinodermata > Echinoidea > Camarodonta > Echinidae > Paracentrotus > Paracentrotus lividus. The sequence continues at coordinate 12,834,921 of CALNVZ010002100.1, forward strand.
AAGAGATAGTGTAAGTAAGAAGAGTAGATTAGGGAAAGAAAAAAAGAAAAGAAAAAGGAAAAATAAGAGAGAGAGTAGAAATAAGAAAAAAAGGATAAAAAAGATAAGAAATAAAAAAAGAAGATAAAAAAGAGAGAAGAAAATAATAGAAGCAGAGAAAGAAAAAAGAAGAAGAGAATAAAGAGAAAAGGAAGAAGGATAAGCCAAGAAGAAAAGAAAAAGAAGTAAAAAAAAGGAATTTAAAGTAAAAATAAGAAGAGAAGAAAGAAAAAGATTAAAGAACAAAATAGAAGAAAGAAGAAGAAAAAGAAGAAGATATATAGAAGAAGATAAGATAAGAGGAAAAATATAGGAAAGATAAGAGAGATATAAAAAAGAGAGAAGAAAGAAAGAAGAAAGTAAGAAGAAGAAGAAAAAAAAAAAGTATCAAGAGATACAAGAAAGAGAATAAGAAGTGAAAGAAAAAAAAAAGAGAAGAAAAATATAAAGAAAGATAAAAATACAAGAAGAAAGAGAAGTAAAAGAAAAGAGATAAAAAAAAAAAAAGAGAGAAAGTTAAAGAATAAGAAGAATAAGAGAAAAGAAGAGAAGAAAGAATAAGACAAAAATAGAGATTAAGAAGTAGACAAAGAGAAATAAGAAAGAAAGAAAATAGAAGAAAAAAGAGAAAAAAGAATAAAATAAAAAAAAGAAAAGAAAGAAGTAATAAGAAAGAAGACAAAAAAAGAGAATAAGAAGAAAAATATAGAAAAAGAAGAAAAATTAGAATAAGAAGAAGAGATGAAGAAAAAAAAGAAAAGAAAAGAAAACTAGTAAATTAGATAGAAGACAGAAATATAGAATAGAGATATAGTAGATAAATAAAAAGAGAAGACAAGAAAAGTAGAAAAAAGAACAGAAGAAACAGGAAAGAGAAAAAAAGAAAAGAAAAAGAAAAAAACATAGAGACATAAGGAGAAAAGAAAAAAGAGAAACAGAGAAAATAGAAAAGCACAAGAAATAGGAGAAAGAAAAAAAGAAAGAAAAAAAGAGAAAAAAGAATAGAATTAAAAAAACTATTAAAAAGAGAAAAAAAATAAGAAAAGAAGAAAGAAAAAGTAAAAAAAAGAGAAAAGATAGAGAAGAAAAAAGAAAAGTAAAAATAATATAAACAAATCAATAAGAGGATTTAAAACAAAGATAGAAGAAAGAAATATAAGAAAAGAAGAGAGAAGAAAAGAGGAAAGGAAAAGAAAGAAATAGAAAAAGAATTAAAAAAAGAAGAAGAAAAAACATTAAGAAAGCAAGAAAAGTAAGTAAAAAAGAAGAAAAAAAGAAAGAGAAAAGAAGAGTAAGAAAGAAGAAAAAAAAAGAAGATAAAAAGAGAAGAAAAAAAAAGTAGAAAGAGAAAGAAGAAAGAAAGATAGAGAGAAGAAAGATAAGAAAAAAAGAAAAAGAAAACAAAGAAGAACAAAAGAAGAGAAGAGAGGCAAAGAGAAGAAAAGAGAAAAATAAGAAAAAGAGAAAAGAAAAAAGAAAAAGACAAGAGAGAGAGAAGAAATAAAGAAAGAAAAGAGAAGAGAGATAAAAGAGAGAAAGGATAGAAAGAAAAGATAATAACTAAAAAAAGAAAAAAAAAAGAAATAGAGAAAACAAGAGAAAAGAAGGAAGAGAAGAAGAAAGAAGAAGGAGATAGAAAAAAGTGAAAATAATACAGAATTAATGGAACCGGCCCCACCAGGCCAAGCGGGTCACGTGTTGTGTGACCAATTTGTTTGCTAATTAATAAATAAATTTAAAACTTTGACTAAGAAGGAAGGATTTCATATTGTGTGAGATGCAAGGTAACATTAAATCTAGCTTTGAAGAAATATTCTGATGATACCAGGAAGCCATGAGGTTTAAGAGGATAGGGGCAGTAAACTTTGTGTTTCTGGTTACTTGTGGTGTGAACATTAGTTGATGGAAGTTAATTTTCAGAGGATTGAATTATCTTAAATATTAAATCAATGATTAACAACATTATTTTGGGTGTGTTAGATTAGAGGGAATAGGAGGTCAATAATAAATATACATCGAACAGTAAATGCCAAGTAGTGAAGGTCAGCATATTACCATATCCAGTCAAGGGTATAAAAAAAATGATATCGTATCAATATTACCGTTTTTCCATTTAATTATATATGAGTATGTTAATTTAATGGAAATGAGCTATTGAACAATTTGCAAAAAAATCCGAAAAAACATACGAGAGTTCATGAAACTTCAGACATGCTCGTATTTGAATATGCAGACTTAAAATCAAAAAGCAAAATTTATTTGTAGCCCAAAAAGTTCGCTTTTGCAACGAGAATGTAGCCGGAATAGCCCTGATCCCATTTATATTAAGGCATGACCCATAGTAGTTGGTCCACACGTTGAACCCGCGTGAGGTCACGATGTAGATGACATATTTCAGAAGTTAATTAATAACTAAATTAAAAGCTATCATGGGCTTCATATTTTAGTGTAGATGCAAGGACATATATCTCATGAGCTTTGGAATGGAGAAAAATTGATAATATAATAGAAACAATGGTTTTCGCGAGGGGCGTTTACTTAGGTTCGTGTTTTTGGGGGTCACGTGTGTATGACATTTGGATTGGCAACTAAATTTGCTTTTAGTTAATTATACTTAAAACAAGATCAATTCAACCACCATTATTTTTCATTTAAATTTAAAGGAAATAAAGTTATAAAATGGAGATATAAATTACAATAATAAAGTAATGGAGACCAGCCAAGGATATTACAATCAAGTCAGGGGTCAAAGACAATGAAGTAGTTTTACGTACCATATTTTCTATTTCAATTTTTTGGCTGTTAATTTATGCAAAGAATGAGCATTAAATTTCTGTTAAATTAAGATAAGAAAAAAATGCATATTCATGAACTTCAGCAATTGCTAATGCTCTATATGAATGTGCAGCTTAAAAACAAAAAGGACAAACTTTATTTTTTCCAAAAAAGGTTCACTTTTCAAAGAATCGCCCCTATACGTCACTGCTTCATTCATCTGAAGTGACCATGTTCTATGCATGCATGCATGGCAACAAGAACTTGAACCTCCTACACTAACAAAAACAAGACATGCAGGCGTAACTTCTAAAAGCCCTTATTTTTAAAAACTCTCTATCAGCAACCTCGCAATATTGAAATCTATTTTAATGAAAGGGTAAAAAAAAGTTTCCTGTCTTTAATTAATTAAAATCCTGCTAATCTATTGTTTATCGCTATTTCAGCAGTTTGTGGTTTATACGTGCATAACCAGGGAAGTTTTTCATTGATTCAGGCATTGTTTTTTAATCAGGCATGACATGGCTTGATAAGTCTGAAAGTCTTTGTTTTGTGTATAATGGTTACCATGCATTACTCGCCCGGAGAGCTTTTAAGAATTATTCATATTTTCCTGTCTGTAATCGTTTGAACCCTGCTAATGTCTTGATTATCTGTCTTTGAGCATTAGATGTTACTTACTTTGATTGATGATATGAAGTATAATTTTACCATTTTCATGGTCCTACCTGGGACTTTTGTTAATGCTTGATAATACACCTTTTTTTAGTCTAAATAAGGCAACAGCATTAGACATGGCTAATGAAAATCGATGTTTTCAATTATGTATATTAGTCACCAAAATTCAGATTCGTAATAAATGTAGATAAAAATATTAAACAACAACAAAAAACAAAACCCGAATTCCATTCCAGTGACTTAAAGAACGACCGTACCCTGTTTGGTTTTAAGAATCTTACTTTCCTGTTTGGTTTTAAGAATGATTGTATGTTATTTTCCTGTTTGTAATCGCTCATATCCAGCTAATCTCTTGTTTATCCTGATGTGAGCAATTAAAATGAAGAATTAAGTCAGTGAACCCATATTACTCGTCACTGGAGCGATGTAGGACAAAAATACAAGACGAAGAAAAAAAAAAAAAAAAAAAAAAAAAAAAAAAAAAAAAAAAAAAAAACGCTTGGTGACTATTGAGTGTAATCCTGTCAAGAAACCATGCATGAAGGCAATACAACTAAATTATCCTTCTTGTTATTGATCTCGTTTTTTAATTTTACGGCATGTGTCATTCATGGGTATTTTACAGTTTGAGTTTTCGTCTTTTTTTTTCTTTTTCTTTTTTTTTTTTTTTTTTTAAGGAAAAAGAAAAGTAGAAAAGATAGAGAAAGGAGAAAGAAGTAGACAGAGAATAAAAAGAGAAGAGAGAGAAAATAAAAAAAAGAAGATCAAAAAAGATACATAAATAAGAAGAAGTAAGAAAGATAAGAAAGAGAAAAAGAATAAGATAAAGAAGATAGAGAAACAAGAGTAGCTAAAGATAAGTAAAAATAAAAAGAACAATAAAAGAAAGCAGAAAAGAAAAAAAGTAAAGCAAAAGAGAACATAGAGAAGAATCAGAGAAAGAAGAAAGAATAAAAATTAAAAATAGAGAACAAGAAGACGAAAAAAAAGAGAAAAAAAAGAAAGAGAGATAAAAAAAAGACAAATAAAAAGAAAGAGAAGAGAATAAGAAAATAAACAGCATAAATAGTAGAAAGCAAAAATAGAGAATAAAAAAAAGAATCAGAAAGCAAAGAAAAACAAAAGAGTAAAAGAAAAAAGAAGAAAAAGAAAAAGAAAAAGAAGAAAAGAGAAAAGAATAAGAAAGAAAGATAGCGATAAGATAGAAGAAGATTACAAATTAAGAAGAAAATAAGACTTAGAAGAGAAAAAGATAAAGAAAGAGAAAGAAGAGAAAAAGAAAATCATAAAATAAAAGAGAAACAAAGCAGAGAAATAAAAAGAAATAAAAGAAAAGAGAAAGAATAGAGTAAAAGAAATAGTAAAGACTAGAGAGAAGTTAAAATAAGAAAAAGTTAGATAGAAAGAGAATAGAAAGAAAAAATAGTAAGAAAATATAAAAAAAAAGAAAAATTAAAGAAGAAGATAGTAATGAAAAGAAATAGAAGAAAAGTAAGAAAGAGAAGCAAAGAACCAAATAGAATTAAGAATGCTAAAGAGAGAAGAGACAAGAAAGAAAAAAGAGAAGAAAATTAGTAAAAAAAAGTAAATCAAAAAAAATAGAAGAAAAGAAACAAAGATAAAGAAAGTACTATTAATAGTAAGTAGATAAGAGAAGAAAAGAAAAGTTAAAAGAGAGAGATAGAAAATAAAAAGAGAGAAGAAGTAAGGAGTAAGAGAAAAGAAAAGTAAGACAAAAAAGAAAACTAGATAAGAAGAAGAAAGCACAAGAGAGAGAAAGAAAAAAATTTTCAAAGATAGAAAAAAAGAAAGAAAGAACAAAAATAAATAAGAAGCAAAAAGTAAAAAGAAAGAAAAAGAGAAAAAGGAAAAAAAAAAGGGGGAAAAAAGGGGAAAAAATAAGAAAAGAATATAATAACAGGAGAGAAAAGAAGAAGAACAGAAGTAGAGAAAAATAGAGAAGAAAAAGAGAAGAAATAAAAGAAAAAAGAAGAGAAAGAAGAGTAAACAAGAAAGAGAGAATAGAAGAAAGAGAAGAAGATAAAAGTATATCAAAAAAAAAGGTAGAAAGCACAAAATTTAAAGAAAAAGAAAATACAAGAAGAAAGAGAAAAGAGAACAGAATAAAAAAAGAGTAGAATTAGAAGGAAGAAGATAGAAAGAAAAGAGATTAGCTAGATAAGAGAAGAAATAAAAAAAAATTAAGAAAAAGTTAAGAATAGAATAGAATAAGAAAAAAAAATAAAGTAGAACAGAAAAAGTAGAAAAGAACAGAAGTTTCAAATAAAAGAGAAAAGAAAGTAGAAGAAAACAAAAAGAAAAAATAAAGAGAGAGAAGAAAACAAGAAGAGAACAGAGTAGAAATAAGTAAGAGAGAGAAAGAGAAAATAGTAAGAAATAAGAGATAATAAGAGAGAGAAAAAAAGACATAAAGAAGAAGAAGAAAAGAAGAGAATAAAAGAAAAAAAAGACAGGATAGGATAAAAGAAGAGTAAATATAAAGTAAAAAAAAATAACTAAAAAGAAAGAAAAGAAGAAAAGAAGAGAACAAGAATCAGATCAAGTCAAGTAAAAGTAAAAAAAGAGAAGAAAATAAAAGAAAGAAATAAAGAAAGATAAAGTTAAATATAGAAATAAAGAAAAGCACAATAAAGAAAAGAAGAAAAGAAGAAGTAGAAAAAAATTAAGCAAAGAAACTAAAAGAGAAGAGAAAGAAAATAGAATATTAGTAATAAATAAGAAAAAAAGAGAAAGAAAAGTAAAAAAGATAAAGAAAAAGAGAGAAAGAAATAAGTAAGAGTAGTGAGTAGAGAAAAAATAATAAAGACAAGAAGAAATTAAAGATATAAGAGAATATAGATAAAGAAAGAAAAAGGAAAAAGAAGAGAAAGGATAAAGAAGAGAAAGAAAGCAATAGAAAAAAAAGAAATAAAAGAAGTAAAGAAAGAATAGATAGTAAGAACTAGAAGAAAAAGGAAGTAAGCAATAGAAAAGAAAGAAAAAGAATAAAGAAAGTAAGAACAATAAAAGAGAAGAGAAAAAGATAGAAGCAGAGAAAAGAGAAGAACTAAAAGAAAAGAGTAGATAAGAGATAGAGAGTAAGAAAGAGAAAAAAAGAAGTAAAAGAAAAAGAAAGAAGAGAGAAATAGAAAAAAAGAGAAGAACATAGTTAAAGAGAAGAAAGATAGAGAAAGATAGAGTAAAAAAGAGAGAGAAAAAGAAGAAAATACAAAGTAGAGTAGAGAGAAAAAAAGAGAGAAGAAGAGAAGAAAAAAGTTAAAAAAGAGAAAATAGAGACAAGATAGAAAGAGAGAAGATATAGAAGAATTAAAAAAAGAATATTATAGAACAGAAGTAATAAAAGAAAAAAGAAGGAGGAAAACAGACAGAGAAAGAAGTAAAAAGTAATAAAGAAAAAGCATTAGAAAGTATAAAAAGAATAGAGAAAGAAAGTATATAAAGAATAAAAGAATAGAGAGATCAAAAACAGATAGAAGTAAAAGTAAAAGAAGAAAGAGAACAGAAGAATAACAGAAAATAGAAGAAGAAAAGAATAGTAAGAAAAACAGTAAAGGAAAGAAAGAGTAAGAAAAGACAAAAGAAGGTAGTAGGAAAAATAGTAGAAGAAAGAAGAAAAAGAAAAGAACAAGAGATAATAGAAGAAGAGATAAAGAAAGTACAAAGAAAAGCAAGAAGAAGAAGAAAAAAAGAAAAAAAAATTAGAGAGAGAAGAAAGAGAAGAAGAAGAAGAGAAAAGAATACTAAACAAGACAAGAGATAGAGATTAAACAGAATAAAAGAAGTAAAAGATAAGAAAAAGAAAAGAAGACAAGAAGAAAAGAAAGAAGATAGAGAGAAAAGTAAAAAAAGAATAAAAGAAAAAAAGAGATAAGTTAGATATAGAATAAAAAGAATAAAGAGAGTCCGAGAAAATAAAAAAAAAATAAACCAGAAGAAGAAAAGTAAGAAAAAAAGAAAGTAAGTAGCAAAATAAAAAAAAAAAAAAGAGCTAAGAAAAAAAGAAGGAAGAGAATAGAAGAAGAAGATAAGAATAAAGAAAGAAGCAAGAAAGAAAAAAAGAGAAAAAGAAAATTAAAGTAGAAGAGAAGAAGAGAAAGAAGAGATAGAAATAAAAAGAAATAAAAGAAATAAAAAAAAAAGAAAAGAGAAGAAGATAAATAAAAAGAAAAAAGAGGATAAGAGAAAAAAAATAAAGAGAGAAGAAAGAGAGAAAAAGAGAAGCAAGAGAGAAGAAAAAAGAAAGAGAAGGAGAAAGAAAGAAAAAAAGAAAAGTAAAGAGAAAAATAGAGAATAAGATAGTAGAAGTAATAAAATAAAAAATTAGAGAGAAAGAAAAGAAGAAGAAAAGATATAAGAATAAAAAAAGTAGATAAAAAGAGAGAAGATAGTAAGAAGAGAGGAAGAAAAGAAGAAAGTAATAATAAAAATACAAAAACAAGAATAAAATAAAAAAATAAGATAAAGATAAAGAAAAAGAAAAAGAAGAGAAATAGTAGAGAAAAGAAAGAAGAAAAAAAGCAAGAAAGAAGAATAGAAAAGAGAAAAAGGTAAGATAAAAAAGAAAAAATAAGAAAGTTAAGAGTTAGAGAAGAAGAGAAAAGTAAGTAAAAAAGAGAAAGAATAAGAACAAGAAAGAAGAAATAAAGAAAGAGAGAAAAAAAAGAGAAGAAAAGTAAAAAAAAAGAAGTAGAAAGAAGAAGAAGAAAAAGAAAATAGTAATAAAATAAAAGAGATCTAAAGATAGTAAGTAAAACATAGAAAAAAAAGAAGAAAGAAGAAGAAAAACAAGAGAAGAAGAAAGAAAGAAAGAGAAAAAAAGCTAGAAGAAAAAAAGAAGAATAAAAAAGAAGATTAAAAAGAAAAAAGAAGTAGAAAGAAATAAGAAAAAGAAGAAAAAAGAAGTAAAAAATAAATAGTAAGAAAGAAGAGAACAGAAAAGAAAAAGATAGAGAAATAAATAAAAAAGAAAAGCAGAAAGATAAAAAAGAAATATAAATAAAAAAAGAGTAAGTAAGAAGAAAGAGAAGATAAATAAATAAAGAAGACAGAGTAAGAAGAGAAAAGAGAGAAGAAGAAGATAGTAAGTAGCAAACAGATAAAAGAAAAAAATATAGAAGAAAAGAAGCATAAAATAGTAGAAAGTAAAGAAGAAAGAAAATATATAAGAAGAAATAGAAGAAAAAAATAAGAAAAAGAATAAAAAAAACAAAGCAAGAGATAAAGAAAAAGATTAGTAAGAATAGAAAAAAAAAAAAAGAGAATAAGATAAAAGAGAAGAGTAGGAAGAAAAGAGAAGAAAAACAATATCACAGAAGAAAATAAGAAAAAAGAAAAGATAAGATAGTAGAATCAGAGGAAAGAAAATAAAGAGTAAATAAAGAAGAAGAAGAAAAAGAAGAAAGGAAAAAGAGAGATTACAGAAACAGAGAAGATTAAAGAAAAAATAAATACATAATAATACAAGAAAGTAGAGAAGAAGAACAAGAAAAAGTAAAGAAGATTTTATAAAAAGAAAACAGTAATAGAGAAACAGAGAAAAAGAAAAAGAAATAAGAAGAGAAAGAAAAAGAAAAGAAGAACAAAAGAGTAAAAGAGAAGAAAAAGAGAAGAGAAAAACAGAGAAAGAAGAAAAAAAGAGTCAGAAGGATGATAAAGAAAGAATATATAAGAGATAATAGAAGAATAATAAAAATACAGAAGAGTAAAAAGTAAAAAAGAGATAGAGAATAGAAGAAGAAAAGGGAGAAGAGTAAAGGCAAAAGAAGAAGAAAGATAAAAAAGAAAAAAAGAGACAGGTAGAGAAGAAAAGAAAGAAGAAAAAAAGAAGAAACAAAGAAATAAAAAGAAGTAAAGATAAAAAGAAAAAGAGAAGAAACAGTAATAAAGAAGATAGAAAAAAGAAGAAAAGAAAAAGAGATAGATATAAAGAGCAGAGAACAAGTATAGTAAAAATAGGAAGAGAAAAGTAAAGAATTAGAAATTAGGAAATTAAGAGGAGAAAACTCTCGTCAAACGCGTGACTAGCGCACACTCCCACGTAGTCACACAGTCTTAATCACTAGCGACAGCGTCCCGCGAACACTCCAGCCACCTATGCAGACACTCATCCTGCCATCGCACCTAGCCTACTCAGTTCACCAAAAGAAGAAAGTAAGAAGTAACAGAAAGAAAAAATAATAAGATTAGAAGAAATAGAGAGAAAAAGAAGAATAAGCAGAGAAAGAAGAAGAGTAAGAAGAAAGAAGAAGAAAGAGCAAAAAGAGAAGAAGAGAAAGAAAGAAAGAAGAAAAGAGAAAAGAGAAAGAAGCAGAAATAAGAAGTAATAAAGAAGGAGAGAAAAGATAGAGAAGATAAGAAAAAGAAGAGATAGTGTAAGTAAGAAGAGTAGATTAGGGAAAGAAAAAAAGAAAAGAAAAAGGAAAAATAAGAGAGAGAGTAGAAATAAGAAAAAAAGGATAAAAAAGATAAGAAATAAAAAAAGAAGATAAAAAAGAGAGAAGAAAATAATAGAAGCAGAGAAAGAAAAAAGAAGAAGAGAATAAAGAGAAAAGGAAGAAGGATAAGCCAAGAAGAAAAGAAAAAGAAGTAAAAAAAAGGAATTTAAAGTAAAAATAAGAAGAGAAGAAAGAAAAAGATTAAAGAACAAAATAGAAGAAAGAAGAAGAAAAAGAAGAAGATATATAGAAGAAGATAAGATAAGAGGAAAAATATAGGAAAGATAAGAGAGATATAAAAAAGAGAGAAGAAAGAAAGAAGAAAGTAAGAAGAAGAAGAAAAAAAAAAAGTATCAAGAGATACAAGAAAGAGAATAAGAAGTGAAAGAAAAAAAAAAGAGAAGAAAAATATAAAGAAAGATAAAAATACAAGAAGAAAGAGAAGTAAAAGAAAAGAGATAAAAAAAAAAAAAGAGAGAAAGTTAAAGAATAAGAAGAATAAGAGAAAAGAAGAGAAGAAAGAATAAGACAAAAATAGAGATTAAGAAGTAGACAAAGAGAAATAAGAAAGAAAGAAAATAGAAGAAAAAAGAGAAAAAAGAATAAAATAAAAAAAAGAAAAGAAAGAAGTAATAAGAAAGAAGACAAAAAAAGAGAATAAGAAGAAAAATATAGAAAAAGAAGAAAAATTAGAATAAGAAGAAGAGATGAAGAAAAAAAAGAAAAGAAAAGAAAACTAGTAAATTAGATAGAAGACAGAAATATAGAATAGAGATATAGTAGATAAATAAAAAGAGAAGACAAGAAAAGTAGAAAAAAGAACAGAAGAAACAGGAAAGAGAAAAAAAGAAAAGAAAAAGAAAAAAACATAGAGACATAAGGAGAAAAGAAAAAAGAGAAACAGAGAAAATAGAAAAGCACAAGAAATAGGAGAAAGAAAAAAAGAAAGAAAAAAAGAGAAAAAAGAATAGAATTAAAAAAACTATTAAAAAGAGAAAAAAAATAAGAAAAGAAGAAAGAAAAAGTAAAAAAAAGAGAAAAGATAGAGAAGAAAAAAGAAAAGTAAAAATAATATAAACAAATCAATAAGAGGATTTAAAACAAAGATAGAAGAAAGAAATATAAGAAAAGAAGAGAGAAGAAAAGAGGAAAGGAAAAGAAAGAAATAGAAAAAGAATTAAAAAAAGAAGAAGAAAAAACATTAAGAAAGCAAGAAAAGTAAGTAAAAAAGAAGAAAAAAAGAAAGAGAAAAGAAGAGTAAGAAAGAAGAAAAAAAAAGAAGATAAAAAGAGAAGAAAAAAAAAGTAGAAAGAGAAAGAAGAAAGAAAGATAGAGAGAAGAAAGATAAGAAAAAAAGAAAAAGAAAACAAAGAAGAACAAAAGAAGAGAAGAGAGGCAAAGAGAAGAAAAGAGAAAAATAAGAAAAAGAGAAAAGAAAAAAGAAAAAGACAAGAGAGAGAGAAGAAATAAAGAAAGAAAAGAGAAGAGAGATAAAAGAGAGAAAGGATAGAAAGAAAAGATAATAACTAAAAAAAGAAAAAAAAAAGTAAATAGAGAACACATAGAAGAGGAAGATAAGTAAAATAGAAATCAGCGATGAAAAAAGTGAAAATAATCAGAATTATGACCGCGCCCCACCAGGAGGGTCACGTGTGTGTGACCAATTTGTTTGCTAATTATATAATAAATTAAAACTTGTAATGGATTCATATTAGTGAGATGCAAGGTACATTAAATCTAGCTTTGAAAAATAATTCTGATAATACCAGAGCCATGGTTAAGACGGGGCATAAACTTTGTGTTTTCTGGTTACTTGTGTGTGACATTTTGAGGGCAATTAATTTTCAGGGTTGATTATCTTAATATAATCAATTTAACAACATTTTTTGGGGGTTAGATTAGAGGAATAGAGGTCAATAATAATATAATGACAGTAATCCAAGTAAGGAAGTCAGCATATCCATTCCAGTCAGGGTTAAAAAAATGATATTTTTATTACCGTTTTTCCATTTAATTATCATTTATGTTAATTTATGCAAATGAGCATGAACAATTGCAAAAATCACGAAAAAAACATCAAGTTCATGAAACTTCAGACATTGCTCTATTTGAATATGCAGCTTAAAATCAAAAAGCAAAAATTTATTTGTCCCAAAAAAGTTCGCTTTTCAAAGAATGCCGAATAGCCTGATCCCTTTTTTAAAGGCATGACCATAGTTGGTCACACACGTGACCCTGGGTCAGGTGTAGATCAAAGATTAATTAATAACTAAATTAAAAGCTATCATGGCTTCATATTTAGTGAGATGCAAGGCACATATATCTTAGCTTTGGAAAAAATTGTAATAATAATAGAACACATGGTTTTCGGGGGGCGTTATACTTTTCGTGTTTTTGGGTCACGTGTGTTGACATTTGATGGCAACTAATTTCTTTAGTTAATTATCTTAAAACAATCAATTCAACACCATTATTTTTCATTTAAATTTAAAGGAATAAGTTATAAAAGGGATATATTACAATAATAAAAGTAAGGAGACCAGCATATACAATCAAGTCAGGGTCAAAAAATGATATTTTACGTACCAATTTTCTATTCAATTTTTTGCATGTTAATTTATGCAAATGAATGAGCAAAATTTGTTAAATTAAGATAAAAAAATGCATTTCAGAAACTTCAGACAATGCTCTATATGAATGTGCAGCTTAAAAACAAAAAGGACAAACTTTATTTTTTCCAAAAAGGTTCACTTTTTCAAAGAATCGCCCCATATAGTCACTGCTTCATTCATCTGAAGTGACCATGTTCTATGCATGCATGCATGGCAACAAGAACTTGAAACTCCTACACTAACAAAAAAAGACATGCAGGCGTAACTTCTAAAAGCCCTTATTTTTAAAAACTTCTCATCAGCAACCTCGCAATATTGAAATCTATTTTAATGAAAGGGTAAAAAAAAGTTTCCTGTCTTTAAATAATTAAAATCCTGCTAATCTATTGTTTATCGCTATTTCAGCAGTTTGTGGTTTATACGTGCATAACCAGGGAAGTTTTTCATTGATTCAGGCATTGTTTTTTTAATCAGGCATGACATGGCTTGATAAGTCTGAAAGTCTTTTGTTTTGTGTATAATGGTTACCATGCAACTCGCACGGAGAGCTTTTAAGAATTATTCATATTTTCCTGTCTGTAATCGTTTGAACCCTGCAATGTCTTGATTATCTGTCTTTGAGCATTAGATGTTACTTAATTTGATTGATGATAATGAATATAATTTACCATTTTCATGGTCCTGCCTGGGACTTTTGTTAATGCTTGATAATACACTTTTTTTAGTCTAAATAAGGCAACAGCATTAGACATGCTAATGAAATCATGTTTTCAATTTGTATATTAGTCACCAAAATTCAGATTCGTAATAAATGTATAAAAAATATAAACAACAACAAAAACAAAACCCGAATTCCATTCCAGTGACTTAAAGAACGACCGTACTTTCCTGTTTGGTTTTAAGATCTTACTTTCCTGTTTGGTTTTAAGAATGATTGTATGTTATTTTCCTGTTTGTAATCGCTCATATCCAGCTAATCTCTTGTTTATCCTGATTGAGCAATTAAAATGAAGAATTAAGTCAGTGAACCCATATTACTCGTCACTGGAGCGATGTAGGACAAAAATACAAGACGAAGAAAAAAAAAAAAAAAAAAAAAAAACGCTTGGTGACTATTGAGTGTAATCCTGTCAAGAAACCATGCATGAAGGCAATACAACTAAATTATCCTTCTTTTATTGATCTCGTTTTTTAATTTTACGGCATGTGTCATTCATGGGTATTTTACAGTTTGAGTTTTCGTCTTTTTTTTTCTTTTTTCTTTTTTTTTTTTTGGGGGGGGATTAACTACAATGTTATATTATTATAAGAAACGAAGTGACCGTCCTTTATCGGAGTTGGTAAAAAAAAATGAAGGAGAGGAAAAAAGAGCGAACATTTTGCCAAAATATTAAAAAGGAAACATGAAATGAAATCACTTTTTTAATCGGCTAAACCTGTGAACTTTACCTTCTTCTGTGAATTAAAAATACTTAGGAAAATCCCGAAAATCCACAGTAACGCCGTTTGACTCTTTAAAGCAGGTTAAAGTGACCGAACGAACTAGTGTAACCCCAGCCCTATTAAGCTCACACACTTCTACAATAGCTGAATAGCACTCTGGTATTTTAATCTATTTCTTGAATCAATTATCCTTATAATCTACGAATAGTAGGAGTTACATCTTTGTTGTACACGAACTGACCAATACTAATTCAGAATGAATAGAATGATAGAAAATTATCGGGATTTTGAAGTTTATGATTATTGTCCTTTTTGTAAGCAAAGCGGGGGATCTTTTTCAAAAAAAGATATTGTAATTTATTATGATTTATGATACACCTATTCAAGTTGAAGGACAAGATATACATATCATTGCAGTCTCCAGGATCATTTATCAACTTGGAGGTATTTCATTCTTTTATTTCAGTATCACGCTATCATGTTGAACAAATAAATGGGAATATTTCATTTATCATGACCATGACGTTATAGTACTGGAAAGGTTGCAGACAGATCGTTACACATGACTAAAAGGTAATTTGATGTAACTTATTATCGACTTTATTATCCCTGTATAACTAAAACATTATGCACGATATGCTATTGAAAATTTACAGATTGAAGATGTTCTTTACATCAACCTTTTATGAATAAAGTCATAACTTATAATCAATTGTAATATATTCAATAATAAAGCAGACTTAAAAAATTGGGCACCACCCTTCAAAGTATGCGACTTTGTGACATACATTTTTTTTTCCGTCCCACATTTAAAAAGTGAAGGGTCAAATTAACCTAATATTTTTGGTCCATTACAGCAATACCTTTTCCGGGTCAAAGTATCACACATCGCATAGTTGGATTGATGACAATAAATATTCCAATACTGATAAAGTATAGGAATAACTGACAAAGTTTACTATTTACAAAACAATTAAGTTTTAGT
>CALNVZ010002100.1:12879783-12926275 GCA_940671915.1 Paracentrotus lividus
TTAAAATAATAATAATCAACAAAATGGGCAAATTTTTGTGGTACCCCAGGGTACCATTTATGTCATCATTTGACTAAGGTGAATGTGACTTCAGTTTGACTATTATTTGGCATCTTATAAGCTATACTCTTACATCACTAAGTGTAGATAAGAATTTCTCATGAAATTTTCTTCTGCTTGGTCTCTTTCTCTGTTAAATGCACATTGATACCATAAATCTGTCTGCATTGCCTGCGGGCTGGAGTCGGCCGTTGCAAGGTCTTATGGCCAAATGGCATTGACACTGAAGGAAGAGAGAGAGACGGAGAGGAGGCCACCAGTCATCTTCTACAATGCCCTCTTCTCCCTACCCCTGCTCCCAAGCTGATCTTACTACTCTTCCGCGTAATGGGATCACCTACGTTTCAGTGCAATAATGGTAGAGTCTAATTCAGAGTTTGATTCCCCGAATAATCAATATATACAATGCATACTATGATCTTTAAATGTAATAAGGTTTAATTACAAATCAAACAGAAGAAAAGGAGAAAGGACTCAAGAAGAAGGAGAAAGGACTCGAGAAAGACCATAAACAAAGATATAATATGCTAATTGTGTACAAGAACTGTGCCCCATAACATCAAGGTTGTGATCAATTAAATCAAAATCAAACCCATCATAATCCTTGATGGATACATTTCTTGCATAAAAGTCTCACTTTTGTAAACTAACCAGAATGGTTGTTTTATGTCTTTAATTGATCATAACTCTTTATGTTATGGTGAAGTAAAACTTACTGCTCCATTATCAGGGACTTGAACTGCACCAGGGGTCATCTCAAAGCCTGGATCTCCCTTGTTGCAGGACACGGCTCGACCCCTCCTCCCTTGGGACTCCTCCTCCTGGATGACAGGCTTGACAGGCATGTCCCCTCCACCATTTATCCAGGATCCATTCCAGCACAATCTTGCAGCTGAGTCTTCAGACTCTTCTTCTCTGGTGAAAACCATCAATCTGGTCTAGTAATGACCTTCAAAAACAGAGAATATTCATAATAATAACTCAATGAAAAAATAGAAAAAAATCCGCCGTGAAAAATCAAAAGATGTTAGACTTTAGAGCTTGTTTCGGCTGCGGGGTGAAAGCTGTAGCGCAGCTAGAGCGAGAGTGCGGAAGCCACTGCATGCAGTGCGCTTGCGAGCGAGCGCTAGAGTATATCGCACACATCACATAGCGCGTGCATTGCGTAATGCCATGGTTGTACTCGAGTAAACGTGAGATGGCGCTAAACAACGTGATATCCCGGGTTACTACGATACCCCGGGGTAACGCGTGGTGCATCAAATGTCTTTCCAAGTCATCTTCTCTTTATATTCTATTCTTTCAATTGTAGATACATATAAGTTACATTTGTTCGAAGTCGAAGCTATTTATGCAGCCGATCCAAACAGACTGGACTGAAATATCTCTAACACTTCGTAATGTTACCACTTCATGGAAGCAACACACAAAAATCCTCATCCAGTTGCTAATCAGGCTTTGATGAGAAAAAACGTAGAAGTAGCCCACACTCGATTAATAATGAAACCATTAATTTTCATTTGTTTCGCGCTTGATATAATAGATCAAATGTCTATGACGCGTATATTATACGCGACATAGACATTTGATCTATTTTCAGCTCTCATTAGCGGCTGATTTGTAATTAATGCTAAATTTTATTCATTTCAACTGCAAATGCTATTATGAAGGCTCTCTGTAGATCTATATCACCTGACATGAAGAGACACTTATGTATTTGGCAAGGAAGTTAAAAGTGGGTCAGGATACATATGTGGCAAATAAAAGTTTCATATAAACTGTCAATCAATGTTTTGCTCATATGAGGAGGAATTTATCTCATACATTATGTGATATACAACATGTGCCTGATACTATCAGAGGAAATACTTGGTCTGTTTTATGTGCCATAATTACTGTTATTCTTCCTGCTGTTATGTTTCCTAGACCGGTTTCAGTCTGCGGAAGTTGTGGGCCTTTACTGGTCCCGGTTTCCTGATGAGCATAGCCTACCTTGATCCAGGCAACATTGAATCAGATCTACAGTCTGGTGCTGTTGCTGAATACAAGGTAATTCAAACATCAACTTTTTGATAGGTCGAATTTACCTCTTCCTCCTCAAATCTGCACAACAATATTTTTTCTACATTTTTATATCCTTCAGACTAAATAAAATTTGTATTCTGTCAACCTGTACAAATTGAAATGAAAATCAAAAAAGAAACAATGCCAATTTGTACATGAAAAAAATAAATTATTATATATTGTTCTTTGCATTGCCAATTTGGGGATGTTGATGATTATTTTTATTCAAACTGTTTGGAATCATGTACTGCTTAAAGTACTGACCCATTCTGTTAATTATACATGTAGCTGTATAGTTCATTGTATTCCTGAATAAATGATAATTAAACTTGGCCTATGTACAAACAATAAATCTGATATGCATTGTTTCTATAAGGATAGCGTTAAGCAAAGGCACAATTGTCTTTTATTTATTTGATTAATTGTAACTAGTTCATTGAGTATGATTTAACTCCTAAAGTGAAATTTATGTAGAGCCCTAGCAAACAATGAAGAATATAAGTGAAAGTAATTAAGCCACACAGTTTTACATAATTGAGCATTATATCAGAATTACTTACATGTTAGATATTGATCTCACAACTAAGTGTTGATAATTTTAATGTTACATTATGAATAGAAAGTTATGATTTATTGAGTTTGTGGTTGTATTTATTTTCTACCTGTGGCTATTTGAAAAGAAGTGGTCTGACATATAAACAGAAAGTCATCCAAAAGATTGTAAACTGAAATTTGATGAACATGGGACAGAAGTGGTTATTTACTAGGAAAGGATGTGACATTAAAACAGAGAGTCATAAAAAAAATTGTAAACTGAAAGCTGTTAAACATCGGATATAATTGCAGTGTAGGTCCTGGTAATTATTGTAAGATACTGATATACTGTGTGATACTTGATCTGTTATGTTAAATGTTACAATATTGTTAATAATAATATATATACATTGTTATTCAACCTAAAATTGATTTCTCTGAATTTAAGTTGAAAATTCAAGCATACATGTAAATACATGTCTCATCAGTTCTACATGGGATTGAGACTCTAAAGAATTGCTCATTAACTGTCAAAAATCAACATCCTTTAAAACCATGATAGCTTTATATAGGTCAGGGTCAAGTGTTTTATGTTTTCTTTTTGCTCAAATTAGGTGTTATATTTTAAAGAGTCAAAGTATATGTTTATAAAGTATTTAAAAAAAAAAAAAAAAAAAAAAAAAAAAAAAAAAAAAAAAAAAACATAAAGTATACGTTATTTGTCAAAGTATAGGTTTACATGTACATCCACTTGGTCTACCAGCAGTTGGTCCAATTCTTCGATTATCTAATAGAGTCAAAGCCAAGAATAGGGGAACGGGATGGAATTTGATAGAGTAATAGAATAATAGACATTTTAGCTGCTATTTACCCTCACTATTCAAGCTTACTTGAAACCTTCAACCTGCCGCAAAAAAATATTGAAATTCATTTTGTTTTCACAGCAACATCAAATTTCAGTTTTGCGTGACGGAATGGAATTAAAATATTGTCTAGTTTTTGAAAAAAAGATTTAACAGAGAATTCTATCAAAGTTAATTAGCAAGACTGACCATGTCAAGTGGTGTTACATTCGATAGATAACTAGTACAAATAGAGCTAACAACTAAGTCTAATAGATTGTGATTTATAGACAATTTTCTAAAGCCATGTCAATGTCAAGATAAGTTTATGTATTGAAAATTTTATTTCCCACCATTATGAGGGTGAGTCTTTTCTCTTAAAATTCCTAACAGCTACTGTGGGTTCTTATGTGGTGTACTGTGATGGGTCTAGTACTGCAGTTACTAGCAGCAAGACTGGGATCTGTGACTGGTAAGACTAACATTTGTTATCATGTAAATTAAACTTCTTCATAATGGTTATATTCTAAAGAGATGCTTTTCATATATATTTGCATCATCTTTGAAAGTACTATGGCTGTAAATATATTGCAGATGTATCATTTGGAAATGATAGTTAGTGATTTAAGAGAAGTATTTACATGATAGCTAATAATTTTATATCGGTTTGCCATTTGATTAATTACGTCAAGTGTAAGATATCATTATCATTAAATGTTAGGATCATATTCATGTATTTGCAAAGCATTTACTAACTCCCTGCTCACTAAATAAAGCAGATGTGAAAGAAATCTTTGTTGAAAATTTCCTTAGGAGATGCATTTTTCAGTTAGAATTTTGAGCTGGAGTTTGAGACATTTACATTATGACCACGAGAAACTCTCAACTTGTTGACTAATGTTAACTATTATTATTATTATTATTGATTATTATTATTATTAGGTTATCATCTAGCGCAGGTGTGTTACCGGGAATACCCCACCGTTCCTCGTTTAGCTCTTTGGATCATGATTGAGATTGCTATTATTGGATCAGATATTCAAGAGGTCGTCGGATCAGCTGTGGCAATCAACCTACTGTCTAATAATAAGTAAGTTCTCTTTGATTCTATCCGAGGATATGATCTGTTGCCAGGGCAGTAGGCCTGTCATACACATGTCCATGTGTGCCTCCCCCCCCCCAAAAAAAAAAAACAACAACAACAAAACAACAACAACAACAGCAAAAAACAAACATGAAATATGCTGCCTTCGCCTACAAAACACTTGAAAATTGTTTGGTGGGTTAATAATATTTTATTATTTTTTCTCCTCTATAATAAATATATTGCTTTTAAAGACATTGATTATGAGTTATAGGACATTCTTCACATAGATCTGACATTTTCTTCTCACAAAAAATTTGGGTCTGCAATTTTTTTTCTAAATACTTGAAGATTTATAAAGGGCACTTTATCAAATCATTGATGACATATGACTATTTATATTCTTCCTGCTTTTGTTTGTAGAATTCCAATTTTTGCTGGCTGCCTGATAACAGGAGTAGATACATTCACATTCCTCTTCTTAGAAAGTGCAGGTAAGTTGTGATTCATATTGAATATTTACAATGAAACATATTAAGATATGTATATACCAATCCAACTTCAGAGCACGATATATCTTATGGGGGCCATATTTGGGGAGCTTCCAATGGGCCATGCAATGTGCCAGGTGGTCATTGCTATGTTTACATGTGCATTTTCTTTTGTTGTGCATACTTAGATCAGCCCTGTTAGAAATTACCGTAAAAAACAGCATCCCAACTGAATAAGGCTGTACATAGCGTCTCAGAAAAATAGTGAACCTAACTTTGAGAGCCTCATATTAAAAATGTATAACATGTATGTCATTAGTTTTTATTTCTTTAAATCAAATCTATTTGATAAGACCGAACTTATATCTGTGCTGTCATGCTATTATATGATCATTATTATTATATTTTAATACAATTTCCATGATGTTTATATCAATCTAGGTCTTCGGAAATTGGAAGCTTTATTTGGTGCTCTCATCACCACTATGGGAGGAACTTTTCTGTACATGGTATGGTTTCATTTCTGTAAAATTATGTATTCTTCCTTAGGCTGTGAGGTTTTAAAAAAAAAAAAAAAACTTGGTTATTAATTGATGGTGTTGATTTATTACCAGTAGTTTATGTTATTGCCATAAAGGGTATAATATCTTGAAGAAACTTCCAGCAGAGCATCCTATTAATAGGCCGAACACACACTGAATTTATTTGGCTTTCATAAATTCTAAAAGTATATTTATTTATGTATGGAAGATGTTGAGAGAGAAAGTACTTGAACTAAGAAGCAGGTTGCCTAAATCTAGTATTTTAAACAGGAGGTTTCGGGACCAAATTGAAGTATCGATCCTCATTACAAAGTCTCTTGGATAGGACATGAAAACTGTAAATCCCCTGGTTTATTAGATTATTTTTGTAGCTGTCTTGGGAAATAGAATGTACAATAGTAATTTAGCACCAACCTTATTTTTCTTTGAAAATACATTGTTGTAGTGCTGGAGCAGTAGGTGGTTTACCAAGTCATTTGTACAGTCTGCATGATTTTTACAAATAATTGATTATTAGATCTTGTGCTCAGTGACGGAGAATGTAATTAGTATACATTTAGCACCGAAGGACATATTCCATTCGTTTCAAAGTTATTTGTAACTTTATGAAAGATCCCATGGTGAAATCTTTTAAGGAATGGTTTCCATGGTGCAAGGGTTCTTAACTACAATTTATCAAGCAACCAGTTTGCATTATAGGGGCTGTCTTCATGCCTCATAACTCTCTACGATTCTCTTTGTTTTCTTGAACAGTACATTGTTGTAGCACCGGACCAGGGTGAAATCTTAAAAGGTATGTGGTTTCCATGGTGCGAGGGTTGTGAACTGCCGGCTATCCAGCAAGCAGTAGGCATCGTTGGGGCCGTCATCATGCCTCATAACATCTATCTACACTCTGCTCTTGTACTGGTAAGTTAAACAATGTCATGAATACTATTAAAAGCCAACACAATGAAACAAGACACTCTTGCAGACTATGTTTGTATAAGTTGAAGTTCGTGTGAAGCTATTATGCGATCCTTTTATCTGATTCATCAATCAACATCAAATAAACGGACCAAACTTCAACTTATACAAACACAGTCTTTGATCCGGAATATGGGCCATTATGTCTGAGGTTAATCTTTTCTCTTGGATTTTGTCTAGTAAAAACAATACAACAGCAATGGGAGAGTTGTTGGGTACTTTGAATTGTCCATTCAATTCACTATGGTTTTCTTATACCAATGGAAAATAGATTTTCAATATGTTTCTCACAGACCAGTGTTGATATTTTTTTCTTCATGTGTACAAATGTACAATTTAGTTTTCACACCTTACTTAAAATGTGCATTCTGTTTTACAACTCTATAGATTTTAGAATAAATTCTAATGGTTTTCTGTGAAATGTAAGAGGTTATTTTCTTACTGCTTGAAAAAAATATTGTGTCCATTTCTGTATTCTTTTGTATCCAGACTCGCAAGGTCGATCACAAAGATAAAAACAAGGTCCGAGAAAGCAATATGTACTATTCAATAGAGTCCGGTAAGACATTTATTTTAAAGCTCAACTTGATTTGTTGTATTTAAATTAATTTGCAATTAATTGTTTAAATATGTCCTCATATTGTTCCACTAACATAAAGTGATACCCTCACCTAATCTGTTCATATTCCAGATATTGTTATCTTGTTTTGTCTACAGCTCTAGTATTATTTGTATCATTAACCATTTGAGATGCCTAACTCTAATGTCATAGATAACTCAATAATATTGTAAATTTTATCTTGTTTTGTCTACAGCTATAGCATTATTTGTATCATTTCTTATCAACCTGTTTGTTGTTGCTGTGTTCGCTGCTGCCTTCTACCCGTCTTCTACGGCTACCCTCGTTAGTGCTGTAAGTTATTAAAGGAATCAGCGAATTGAATTACATTGAGTTCATATACAACCTACTAGTATCATTGTCAATTAGTAGCAAGGAGTGTACATGTGACCCATGAGGTCTCAGCAAAATCACAATGCTGAAGGAAAATACATTGTTGTGATTTCAAAACCTGTATAGTGGAATGTCAAGCAAATTTGTTATAGTGATGTTTTCATCTGGAATGCTATTAATTACACGCAACGTAAGGACTTCAAAAGCAAATATCATGTACAAATTCAAATGTATTTTTGTTGCTATAACGTAAAAATGTTTAGGAATAACAATAATCATTAAGATTTATAAATTGGCATAACAGTTTTTGTTTTTTGTTTTTTGTTTTTTTTATTTTGGGGGGGATGGATCTTCACATTTCACATACATTATCCCATCTCTATCATTTACATTACACTAAATTAATTGCTTTAACTCTCTGTTACTTCCTTAGGGTAAAATGATTCATGATAAGTATGGTAATGCTATGAAAATCATCTGGGGTATAGGACTGCTAGCTGCAGGACAAAGCTCAACAATGACGGTATGTTATCCTTATTTTATTTCCGTCATAATTTCGGCTATGCAAGAAAAAATCTTTGAAAATTTTGTATGAAATTAAGTGATATATTAACCCTAAAAAGACTGGGCTATTTTGACACACATAAAGACTGGGGGGGGGGGGGTCATTCAGCCCCCCCCCTAAGATCTCGGCCGTTGAGCGCGCGATCGCGCCGAAAATTGGCACGTGTGTTACCCACGGCATCCTCTCCAAAACCGAAGAGTCATATTCTCCGAAAAATTTCTTCACTAATTAATTATGCTAATTTACGCATAAAATCTAAGATTTGCTCTAATTAATTAAGTAAAGCTCTAAAAGTGCTAATTTTTGGTTTACAGGCTCTTTGTATGCTTCTGGTGAAATGGGTTTTTAAAAAAAATCTGTATCAAGATTTTTTTCTTATGTATTCTATTGTTTTTAAAATTTCTTATGTATTTCTTTGTTTTTTGACTTTTTGTTTTTTTATTGTTTTTTCGATGGAAATCATTGGTGACACTATTTTAATCATTAACAAACTTAAATTAATTGATTTTAATCAGTTAAAGAGAAAATAATGATACATTTATGAATTTTGGCTGAAAACACAATTTGTATTGGATTTGTACACAAAATCACGTATTTGAGCTACTTTGGGTCTGACGCACGGTTACAAAATGTTACGTAATTTCGGAACTGCGTACCCGGGCATCGCAAATTTGGTCTCAAAAGTTGCGCGAGACTTGAAAGAAAATAGTCATGAAGTCTCGCCAAATTTTTTTTCCACGTTGCGAAATTATCGCGAAAAATGTCGAGGGGGGGGCTGAATGAGCCCCCCCCCCCCCAGTCTTTTTAGGGTTAAATTACATTTAATTATGTATTATCAAAATAAGAACCAGGAATATAAAGGATTTTGTTTCCGTGAATTCTATTTATTATGCAATGTGATGTGTTATGTACCACACTGAATGGTATCGCCCTTAAAAACGAGTGCTAAGGTTTTCCATCGCAAAGAACGTGAAATAATATCCTGTGTGTTCTATTTGAACAGTCATAATCAGAAACATACATGAGAAAGGGAAAGTTTTTGTCTTTCTTAGAATTCAAAAATCCTTTCTAGATGATCTGGAAATATTGTTATATGTATGGTGCAAATTGTTGCTGTAATACTCTTTAAAGAATGAAGATGGTGCACAGGATTGTGTGGGTTTGAGATCCAGTGACCAGAGGTAATCGTAACATTGATGATTATAGTGAAGTATTCATGGAGTATAGTTCACAAATGTAATATTTTATTTATTTGTTTGGGTTGCAGGGTACATATGCTGGTCAGTTTGCAATGGAGGTAGGTCAAATTACTGCCCCCCCCCCCATTTCTATTAAGAATTTCTATATAATGTGACTCTGAGGCTGTTTCTCAGTCTTGATATGAAAGAAAATATATTGAAGTTGTGAGAGTTACGATGTCTATTTAAGGATTACTTTAGTTACGTTACTTTGCTATTTGAAGTATGTCACGAACTCCTGCGGTGGAGCAAATTATATTATATATCCCTTATAAATTTTATGAATATTGTGACATGACATGTATTGCTTGAAGACCTGAATATAAAAATGGTTAAATCCATGCCTTGGCCAAATAGAGTTAAATATGGAAAATTGCTGCCCATACACGAGCCCATCTTGTTTATAATTAAAACCTCTAAATTCCACCCAGAAGATTTTGAAATGAATTAAATACTGTCCAAAGTCCTTATATGACACACAGAAAATATTCAGCTTTTCCTTATTTTTCTAGAAATGAACTGTCATGGCCCTTGGCCTTGCTTATATTCATTTTCTAAATTCTATTGAATCTTATGACAGGGTTTCCTAGGCATCAAATGGGCCAAGTGGAAGCGTGTTTTGCTCACAAGATCTATTGCCATGGTACCCACTCTCTTGGTGGCTGTCTTTGCTGGTAGTGCGCTTGATGAACTCAATTCTATTATCAATGTCATCCAGAGTATTCAGCTTCCTTTTGCTCTGCTTCCTATTCTTTACTTCACGAGTCAGGAGAGACTCATGGGAGAGTTTAAAAATTCCAGGTTTGTTCCCTCATCTCATCGATGAATTTCCACTTGGTCCAGGTGTGGATCCAGAATTCGCTCTCACAAAAGATTGTGCAGACCCAATTGTCTGGGGGAAATAGTGGCTCTATTGTTTTTAGGGCATGAGCTCATACAATCTTTTTTACGAGTTGAGGCTGGATCTGCTACTGTGGTCTACTACTAATTGGTCAAATGCCAATCTGGCCCCATACCACATGGTCCAATTGCTTTTCGTCTCCAACCAGTTTTTCTACTCACTATTTGGTCTATTTGATCTATTTTGGTTAATTTCCAGTTAGTTTATTCCCATTTCATCAAATTTCCACTTGGTTTAACACTACTTAATCTATGTGTTTATATGAATTGGTAACGATCCAAATTTTCATTTGCCAAAATGTGGAAAAGTAAGTAAACAAAGGGGTAATTAGACCATCTGGACATAAGACTAAATCCTAGTTAACCCTATTAGACCAAGATATAATGTGACTAAAAAAAACACAATTATACCAAATTGATAGTAGACCATATGGATTTAGCTGATGTGATATTAGACAATCAGAGAATTAGACCATCTGCTACTAAAGCAAGTGGAGATGTATCCATCTCATCTTGAATATGGTAAAAGAAAGATAGAAACTGTCCCCTGCTCCCAGAGACACTTACATTTAAAATAAAATCATTGTAAATATAATTTAATCATTTTCATATCCACTGCAGTAAATTATTCTAAAAAAGGTTTTTGGAGAGCTTTTGTTACAAAATATATATATATATATATATATTTTTTTAAATAAAAAAAGCAACTAATTTTAATGATATCATAGTGATATGTTATAACTTATTTTTTAACAAGTATAATTTGTGCATATACTCTATTTACCTGTTTCAAGTGAATGCTTAAAATATGCTATGTTGTTACCATGGTTGGTTGTTACCCTGTATTAGCTCTCTTTAAAATGTCATGTTATCAACATCGCCATTCTTTTTCCATACAGTTTCACCAAATTTATAGTGTGGTGTCTCGCAGTACTGATTATGGGAGTGAACTTCTACTTAGTTTTTGCAGTAAGTCTGTTTCATATGAAATATACCTCTTTGTTTTTAGATACAAAATTGTGGCAAATACACCTGACTGGATATAAAAAGATCCTTCCGTGCACATTGAATCTTGGGTAATGTACATGTAAGCATGAAATGGCATGAAATTGGTGAAGTACTTGTAGTGAACTGAAAGACATGATTGAGATTCCTTTCTGGATCCAATCTGATCATTTATAGTTTCCTTAAAACTTTTCAAGTTCCAAAATTAAATTTCGGTTAAAGGGTAAGATTCTGTTTATTATTGTAAGAACCATTTATTGAGTGACAAGCACGGTATCTTCATACATATCTTTCCTTACAGCCAGCGCCATGCGTTTGTGGAACAAACTCCTTGCTTTCATAAGGTCAAGAAGATCAATTACGATTTTCCCCAAGTCTGAAGACTAATCTCATAAGAAAAACCTATGGCTATCAGGCGGATGCAGAGTAGGATCTATAGTCCCATCAATTTCTTGTTGAATCTATAAAATTTTAATATAGTACAGTGGCTAAAACTTATTATAACGAGATCAGATATAACATGGTTCCTGATATGAGGCAACTTTGTTTCTTTTGTTTTTACCCTGATATAATGAAATTCCTGATATAACAAGGAAACTTCTATGGTCCCAAGTATCTTGTTAAAACGAGTATCCACTGTAGTGGATTTGTAAGAAGCCTGTTATCTATGCTAAAATGTTGCCTTTATCTGTGTGCCTTTGATGACTTTCATAGGGACCAACTTTTTTCATTGACTTCAAAATTAGGCTGCTCCATAGGTGTCCAGAAATATTTTGTAAGAACCACATGATTTTGAAATCATGGTAGATATTTTTAGACCAGAACGATGTAAACAAAGTTCTTGTTTCCTGTTTTCAATTCCACGTTTCCTTGGTTTCTTCATATTTAAAACAATAAGTCTCTTTTTTCAATGACTAAAAAAATAGGGTTGTTCATAGGCCTAGATGTCCAGAAATAATTTGGAAGGAAGCACATGATTTTGAAATCATTGTAGATATTTTGAGACCAGAGTGATGAAAACACAGTTCTCATTTCCTGTTTTCAAATCCACATTTCCTTCCTAGGAATCCTGTCTAGATATCAAAAACCACATTCAAGTCATTCATACTGAATTTCAGTTTCAGTTTAGATTATCTCACATTAAATTATTTCATATGCAATATATAATTATTGCGCTTTATAGATTATTATCATCATCAATAACATCAAAGCTTTAATACAGCTAGTGAAGTAAACAAATGAAGTATAATCCATTCCTGTTATAAACAAGGTGATTGGGACAAATGAAATTTCCTTGCTATAAAGAAAATCTCATATTATAAACAGTGAAAATGTAGGTTTGCATCAATCTGGACCGGGATAATTGCCTATAATGAAATCTTGTATCTGTTCTCCATATCAGAAATGGATTTATTTTTTTCCTTTTTTAATTTTTTTTTTTTTATTTTTTTATTTTTTTTTTGCACCAGAGAGTCATGTTAAAGTGAAATGAAATCACATACGTATTAACAACAAGACAGCAGAAATTTGAGGGTGATATGTGAGTGAATAAAAAATGTTCAATCCTTAAAAAAAAAAAATCTGTTTTGATTACAGGAACTGGCAGACAAACCATGGTGGGCGTATTTCCTCATGAGCATATTGGGGGTGCTGTATGTGGTATTTGTAGGTTATTTGGTGAGTATGAATTCCAAACTGTATCATTGAATTACTGCTTCTTTATGATTTCATTTCTTCCTCTTTGGTCCTTTTATTTCTGCTTCTTCTGAATATTATTATGATTATGCCACAAGTGACTTTAATCACTATTGTACTGTTACATGTAACGATACTATCATGATAATTTTCATTATTTCATTAGTTTTCTCTTTTAGAGAGAAAACTAATTGGATAAGAATTAAACAAATAAATAATAATATTGTTTCGGCTGGAACAGTTTAAAAAAAGGTACTCTAGTAAAGGAACTTCCTGTGAATTTAAAGGAATTGATAATGCACTGGACATGAAAATCAATGGAGATGATGATGTTAACTATTTACATTTTGGGGTTTGGTGTTATTTACATTTTATACATTGTTTTCTATTCTACAGGCCTTTGGAATTGAGCTATCACACACTATAAAGGTTTGTATCTGGATCAATACTTTGATAGAAAACTGTTATATATTTATAATAAGCAAATAATCACCATTGATTCAAATGATAGGCGAACTATCACTTCCCAGGCAAGCTGGATAGCTATCTCCTCTTAAGCAAAGCTGAGGAGAGATAGCGTGTACATCCAGCTTGCCGAGGAAGTGATAGTTTGTCTGTCACTTAAAATCAAGAGGGAATTATTTGCTTTATATTTCACTTCTGAAAAATTTTAAGAGCAAGGGGTAAACCAATATTTTAATTAAAGCATTCAAGGTTTCCTTGATCCTTAAAAAAATCCACTCAAGTCATTGATGCCTGCGCTTGTAATTGCAACGTAAGCGTGCACAAATAAAGTGCTTGTAATTGCAACTTAAAGCTCATGTATAGTTTTGGGAGAACATATTTTTTGTTTTACTTCCATAGTGGAATAATATGAATTAATACCTCAAATAACCTCTGTGTTCAAACTGATTTGCTATAAAATCCACTCTAAGACCTGAATTTAGAAACAAAACTGTAAATCGATCTGTTGAGTGGCCATGCCTAAACAGGA
This sequence comes from Paracentrotus lividus, assembly GCA_940671915.1. Classification (NCBI taxonomy): domain Eukaryota; kingdom Metazoa; phylum Echinodermata; class Echinoidea; order Camarodonta; family Echinidae; genus Paracentrotus; species Paracentrotus lividus. The sequence goes on from CALNVZ010002100.1 coordinate 12,893,716, forward strand.
TAACACCGGAGAGAGTGCAACGTGCAGTGGTTTGTGTGCAAAGTATACGCTATTGATGCACAGACTGATACACACAGAATGCACACACCCAATACCAGTCAGCAGTGGTGTGGCATGGCCAGAGCTCTGGGGTGAGAGTGAAGGAAGTATGGCCTCATTTTGATGAACATCTCCCCATGTTTATGCTAACTATAACATATCATGGATAGACAAGTATGGTACATGATTATATTGCTTGTCCATGCATTGATATGTCATTGGAACTACCATCATTTGCAAAAGTTTAAGACCACCCTAAATTTTTGGGGTATTATGTTCAATGAGCATTATTCTTTTGTTCCATTGAAATATTATGTAACATGTTTTCCTGTCATGGTTCATGGGATGAGATTAATGGTTTAAGCTCATTTCCATGAATGTCTTTGCCTCAGAAGGTCTTCATCTGGCACTTTGTCTCTTATCCAGGATGGGAAAAAAACAGAGTCTAAGTCAGGTTCAGAGGGTTAAAATAGTAACCCTTTTCCAAGAAGGCTACTCTGAACGCAAGATTAGTGAGAAGACAGGGTGTAGCAAGACTGTCGTCCACAATGCCATTCACAAATTTCGAAACGATGGCTCATTTTCTATCATGGATAGACAAGTATGGTACATGATTATATTGCTTGTCCATGCATTGATATGTCATTGGAACTACCATCATTTGCAAAAGTTTAAGACCACCCTAAATTTTTGGGGTATTATGTTCAATGAGCATTATTCTTTTGTTCCATTGAAATATTATGTAACATGTTTTCCTGTCATGGTTCATGGGATGAGATTAATGGTTTAAGCTCATTTCCATGAATGTCTTTGCCTCAGAAGGTCTTCATCTGGCACTTTGTCTCTTATCCAGGATGGGAAAAAAACAGAGTCTAAGTCAGGTTCAGAGGGTTAAAATAGTAACCCTTTTCCAAGAAGGCTACTCTGAACGCAAGATTAGTGAGAAGACAGGGTGTAGCAAGACTGTCGTACACAATGCCATTCACAAATTTCGAAACGATGGCTCATTTTCCGACCGGAAGAGGAGTGGTCGTCCAAGAAAAACAACGCGTTGCGAGGACAACATGATGAAGAGGATTGTTGGAAGAGATTGTTCCATTTCCTGTCGTGACATCAAGGCCGAGCTGCAGTCTACTGGTATTACAGTCAGTAAGAGTACCATTTCTCGCCGTTTGAGCAAGGAATTTGGGCTAAAAGAATAATGCTCATTGAATATAATACCCCAAAAATTTAGGGTGGTCTTAAACTTTTGCAAATGATGGTATATGACGACAAGTTGAGTAAGTTTTAGAAAAATGCAATTTTCTCTACCACAACTATACTTGGGCTTTAAGCGTGCAGAAATAAAGTGCTTGTAATTGCAACTTAAACGTGCAATTTATTTAGTGTGTAGGAGTAGCTCAAATGGGCAGAAGTGATTGTTACGTAACAAAGAAATTTAAAAAAAGGAATTGTTACGTCACAGAGGTATTTATCTGTCGCTGCGTGTGATAGTAAAATGATAGTACAAAAAAAACGAGTGATGACGCACTTTTTTTTGCGCATCCTAAAAATAATTGATAACGCGTTATGGTTCTACATGCTCTATGGGGCGCTGAAGTGATCAGCGAAACTCAAAAGTATTATCACTGCGAGTGATGATTATTGATGATGGGAAAACTAAAACTTATCACGTGATTGACTTTTGACCAATCCTGTTACAACATTCTTAGTATATGGAATATAAAAGTGGTTAATGACTTTGTGTTACTTCTGTGATGTGAACTTATCATCTAAAATAACTAATGCTTGTACCATGAAGAATAGAAGATTTAACATTTGGTCAAGCCCAAACGCTGAATACATGATTTTATTGAGCTCTTCAAACTGATCATTGGAAATGCCTAATATAGTGTAATGCTGGGGACTAATTTTTACTCCCCCCCCCCCTCTTTGTTTTTTAGGTAACATAACAAAATCAATATGTACATCATTAAAAGAAGATGCTTTAATACTTTTTATTGGATTTATCAGACTCGTCATACAATTTTATTATTTTTTAATTTCTTTTATTATTCAGTGTTGGGCACTAAAGAAGATGGGACGGATGGAGTACACTAGATTGGAAGAGGACTTTGCAACAAGGAGACCACGTTATCCACAGACCCCATCAATACCTGAGGAGAGGACTGAAGATGGAGAAGGAATTCAGTGATGTATCTCAAGCTGGACAAAAAATTTTAAGTAATAAAGACCTTTTTGTTGATAGAGTCTGTGTCTGGCACAGGTTGTTCAACATTACAATTATTCTTGCAGTGCCATATTAACTACAACTATCTATAAACAGAGATGCCACTTTTCAGAAAAATTTTCTGTATACAGGAACCTTATTACTCAAATTTCTGCCAGTTATTGTCAGCCCTTTTTGTCCTAGCTTTTGGCCCAAATTCATGCATTTAACAGGACTCAAATTTCTGTTTTTTCAGTTATTGTCAGCCCTTTTCGTCCTAGGTTTTTTGCCCAAATTCATGCATTTAACAGGATTTTTTTTGAAAATTTTAAGATTTTTGAATAGTACTTAATGGCATTCCTCTATAAACGCTGGACCCTACAGGGTATGGAAAGGCTCAGTTATTCTTTTCCATGCCACATTAATTTTGAAGAAAAAAACATGAAAAGATTTTCTCTTATAAATTTACATATGATACACCTCCACCTCCATTATAACGAAGTGCTTGGAACCAAGTCAATCACCTTATTTTAATAAAAACTTAGTATACTTTACATATATGCACTGGTTTAAAACTTGGGCTGAGAGAACTGCCTTAGTATAATGAATACTCATTGTATCCATAGTTATTATTATAACAGGAGTAGACTGTATTAACAAAGTTTATGCAGAGTGAATACTCCATATTACTCCAGAGACATGATATAAGCAGTATTTTTTTCAATTACTCTAGCACAAGCATTCAAGAGATATTAAAATATTACAATAGTTTAGTGAAGGTTATTCAGTTGAAAACATGCCTCAAATAGGTTAAAATAATGCTGAAATACTTCCCATTAAAATTTAAAATTTGTGACATATTCAGAATTTGTAGCTGACATAGGGTGCCACAACATTTGAATTTTCATTTTATAAAATGAAAATTTTAAAGTCAAGTTCTTAACTTTGACTATCAAATGTTATGAGGTCTTTACAAAGTTGAAACACACCTCATATAGGTTTAGTGTATGGATTATCCTGTAAAAGCTTTGTTAGTGTTTTTCGTACTATTGTTGCACTTTGATGGGAGTACCTTGGATACATTGATATTTCTTGTATTATTGTTATGAGAATATGTATTAATCTCAAACATTGTGTGTGAAATTTGAGTTTGAATGAGTACTCTTCATTTGCAAGATTTTCTTTTGTCTGGACAAAGATATGTATTTTGTCATGAGAGAGTAAGTTATGTAATGAGAAAATTTGTGCCAATTTACACCATCTTACTTCTTGTTTAATGAGAAAGTGAACCTTTGGAAATTATATAAATCTCTTAGAAAATAACACTTGCCTCTAAATAATAAATTTTATTAGAGGCATTACCAACATGGTTTTAATGGTGAAGTATGGAATATAATTCAAACCTGTTCTATTTCCTTTATCAAATATATTTCTATATTATTTCTAGAGGAATTTAAATTCTTCCTGTTGTAATGTTAGATATCACTATCTGGATATGGTAGGATCTTTTGACAGAAGAAGCTGTTGTTTTCTACAGTAATTGTTTTCATACTACCTTTATGCAAACAAAATGTGAAAAGATATTTTCTTCATACTTTAGTGAATGATTATCTTCAGAGACCATTCCTGAGAGTTTGAATTCATTTTAAAGATAAAGAATTAAAGAGTATTTTAATTTTTCTGCTGGTAAAACATTAGCAGCCTAATAGTTTAGTAAGTAATGTGTCTGTTATGTGTGCACTTAGATTTTTAATATGTAGAAACTAATAAGTAGTTTCCTTTCTGGAGGTGGTTCTAGAGACATCATGGTTGTAGGTTGTCAGTATGTCAGTATTTCAGTCCCACTCTCCCATTTATTAGAATAACTTGGTCAAAGGTCACAGAGACAACTCATGAAATTCCAGTTAATATCCTAGTTCTCTCAATATCTAATAAAAGCCACTAGAGATATGAACTTGATGGTGGTATGTGTCATTGAAGACATAACTTTAATTGGAGTTTGGAATATGGAGGTCACATATTACAGAAATTAACAACGGTGAAAGAATTTAGGAGATGCAAATGCATTTGCCTTGCTTATGTATGTACTTAAAAAGTGAATTCATATTTGACATTTTATTGTGGTACTAATGAGAGAAAATTACTGCTTAAAGTTGTATACAGTAATGTAGAATTTGGCTGACACTTTTCGATGACCTATTTGGAATTTGAAAGCCAATTTGTATGCATGTCAATTTTTATGGTAGACAAAAATGTCATTATACAATGATGCATAAAGCAACGACATTATTATTATAGAAAAAATGTTATTATTGATGTGTGCAATTGTCAGACCAAGGTTTACAATATGTGCAATATTTCTAAAAAGGGTATGTTCCTTTGTGTCGTGTCTTATCCTTATATGGGGCTTTTTCTTGTCTTCCAACGTACAAATTCAATATTTATGTAAGGTTATACACTCGTAAGTTTGTAAATAAATTGTATTTGTCATTAATGGGTAATGAAGATGACTTTATTAGTGTGGACAGGTGTCTTAATGTAATTTGTCTTCAACGGTGTAATGAATAAATATATTATAACAAATGTTACTTACTTTTTGTTTTAGAATAATTTTAAGCCTGTCTATAATGAACTTAATCAAACAGAAAAAAAGTGACTGGTATCGACTGGTAGCCCATAAAGACAAGTTCTGTGACAAATGTTTTCTCTCAGAAGGGAGACCATAATTCATTGCCATGGCAGACAGATGATATTTATATAGAGGTCGTCATTTAGGTTTGACCCTTTGTATTTTTTTGTATTTCATTTATACTTGAGAATATAACAATGAAATCATTCGAGAAAAGAGAATACAGATGAAATGACAGCCAATCGATATTGATTAGCTATTTGTATGTACATTTATGTAATCTTTAATAATTTGTGCTGAACAGTTTAGGAGATATGTTTCAATATTTGATGGTTTGGGAAGGAAGAATTGAGTTTATTGTAGACTGCCTTGTGCAGGAGACAATCAATTTGAATTTCATAAATAGAAACTAAGTAATAATAATGTTTTACTATCATAGGGAATTTTTTTTAAATTTGTAATATTTTTATACTGAACTGCATAAACACATTCTTTATGAGGGCAATTTCTTTTTCATTTTATATGTTGAATGAGGATTACTAGAACAAATTATTAGCTTTGCATTATTTATGTAAATGGAAAGAAAATTTACAAGAAAAAAGTCTGGTTTCAAAATATAAAGTTGACTATTCAATGTTAGAATGGCTGGATTTAATGCCTCTTTAAAGTACTGTGTTTGTGCAGGAAATATAGATATATAGATTGTGAAGATTTAAAGGTCTTTATTTGTATATCTACTCATCAATCAAAGAGATATCTTATGTAACATACTTGAATATTTGTTTTCTAAATGGTTTTTTGAATTGACAATCTTGTAAGAGCGCATGCCAAATCATTACAACAATCTTCGATGTGAACATTATTAAAATTTCCTCTTTGAAATTCCCAAAACTTTCATTGTTTTGCATCTCTTTTTTTGTGTTTTAATTGTGGACTTGTATTCATTTATATCCTGTAGGCCTATATTTAAATAACGATTTTGATATTTAAACCCAGGTCATGCATTTAAAAAAAAAAGAATGTCCTCCCCCAATATATTTCACGTGATGTTCTAACACACCCTAAAGAGTCCTTCCGATTATAATAAATAAGCACCTAATTCATGTCACTTATTTTACACTTACAAGCAAAAAAAAAAAAAAGGGAATAAATCAACATAATTACACTAGTATAATGCATCAATAATGGAGGAAGAATCTCTCTTTCCTGCATGCATCAACTATAGCAAGCTGGTCATGCTCACAATGGCAGGTTTTTATACTATAATGGAAATTATCTCTGTGAGGTCCTTGGGACCATGGAAATTACCTTGTTATATCAGAAAAACTAGAAGAATACAAAGAGCTGGGACGTCCATCAAAACCAAATTATTTAGGCATTAGCCCTGCATGGAGCAACTATTTGCTCCCCATCATCAGCCTTCCTGATTGACATAAAGTTGTGATGATGATCCCCTAATTTGTAAAACTTTTATTATGTTAATAGTAGGCCCCCTATTTTAAAACTATATGATGCCCTAAACTCCGGGCAGTTCCCGTTCCTAGTTGTCTCTTCTTATACGTGAACTGCCGATGATTGGGTTTCATGTGAAGTTGGTTAAATTTTGTCCCATGTCGATTATCTCCCCCCCCCCCCCCCATGATATGTATGCGATCGTCCAATGGTTTTTTTAAAAATATATCTTTTTGTATTAATCGATATTTTTCCAGCTCCTCCCCCTCCCCTCAATCGATCCCCTATTCCCTCCTCCGCGCCCGTCCCACCACCGACCCCCCCCCCCCCCCCCCGCCCCCCGCGCGCTCGATCGCGATATACTCTAGCGCATGCGCATTGTCTTCAATAAAAACAAAATGGCAGCGTCCAGTGGCAAGAAAAAGGTTCGACTTGCGGGAGTTAATGAGGGCAGCAAAAGGCTGCAAAGCAAACCAGCAGCAGGAGGATGATTCACCATTGGCAAAATAATCCTTTACAATAATTATAAAGATGTACATTTCCTCAAGACTTCCGTCATTGTCTTCATTTTTAGTTCATTAGGAAAAATAGCGTAGCCGTAGGTCGTATACTCGTTAGTCCCCCATACTGTTTAAAATTGTGTTTGGAAGGTGCCAGTAGATAAATCATGACATTTATTTTGAAAAGTAGAAGAAATCCGGAATATGTCAAGGTTCATATGTCGATACTTTCATGAAGACAACTTACTTTCAGTAGTCAAATAAGACAGTACAAACCAGAGTCACAGGAAAAGTGCAGTCTAAGCAATAAAAATAGATCCTTGAACTTTTGCGACACTCATGCACTACACTCGTTTGATATATCAAACTCGTGCCTCTGACTCTACGTGACTCTGGCGTTAGTGCTGTGCCGATCCGATGATCGAGTCCCCGATCCGATCGATTTTCCCCCTTTTCTTAAATCTCGTTCGATATTCGATCTTAACCCACGTAAAAAAAATTGAATGTATATGATCGAATGTTTATATTTATCGTGCCAGAGCAGTGCCACACAACCCGCTCGTAGCCTGCTGCATGCCGGCCCCTTCGACATTCTAGTCAAACTTTTTTGTTTTTGTTTTATTCTTTTCAGTCCCTTTGACCAATATACATGCTGTCAGGTTAGCCACAAATCGTAATATTCACACAACAACAATCAACCCCACACGCCTTTGAAGTTTGGAGTTCGTGAAAGTAGGTCACATCCAGGCACGCTGAAGACGCACATGAACATGTAAACATAAAATCAACACAAACACGCACCGACCATGTGCGTTTGTCTTAGTGTGTACATTATCTCTTGCACCGACATACAAAGCTACATGTACTGCGCACTCAATAAGTGTGGAGGTATAACGTTATCATGCATGTCAATTCCATCGTTGTGTTAATTCTCTTGCAAATTTGTATTCGCGCTGAGTCAGCAAAGTGTGCTTAGAATTCTGAGCGCATATTTCACGATTTTGACTACAGAATTTTAATTTTAGATGGAATAAAGCATGAGTTTAAGTGCTGGTAAGAAATTTCATTTTTTCGTGGCTAATACTAGAAAAACTTAGGGAGCCAGCGCGGCTTATCTCAATTACTTTTGATCGATCGAGGTAAAATTATTTATGTGAAACTATTTTCAAATGTTTTGTGTTTCGTCAGAGTTTTGTTTACATCTCACCATGCACTGTGGTTTGCCTCAATTCAAAGGAAACTGCATGCGTGCAGCGCACGCAGGCTAGGGCCCTAGGCATTGCTTTTGGCGAGTGCGAACTTTTCGCGCATAATGAGCTCTTGTTTTTTTTTCCTTTTATAAATGTATTATTCTTTCCGATCGATATCGATTCCGTCAGATCATGCTGCAAATTTCCGATCCGATCATGATCCGATTTTTTTTTTTTTTGCACAGCACTACTCTGGCGTGGTTACAAAAAATAATTTCTAACCTAAAATTTACACTTTCATCCCGTATAACGTTTAAATTTGGGAGTCAATGTGCACTTAAATATTTATTTTTAAATCCTAACTAATCTCTGACAATGCTTACTGAACTAAAAAGGTGAAATGAGAGCAAAAACTCACCGATTTTCAGCAGTCTTCCGATTTTCTGCCACTCGATTTCGTATGGTCGCTTTGAGAAAAAAATGAAAATGGAAATATAGAGATAGAGTGCCTGCGATCGCGATCACGACTATGCGAGAGGTGTGTTACTGTAAAACATCGCGTAAAATAAGCAAATGTTAACCTACCTTCCACACTTGAGTATTAAAAAAAAAAAAAAAAAAAAAAAAAAAAAAAATTGGAGAGATGGTTTTTTTTCCCGCCCCTCACACATCATAAAGGTCATCGTGTATCGGCCATAGGGGTAGGATTGAGTGCCTAAATCGGGCCTGCCGTCAATCCCCCCTTTTTTTTTCCTTAGGACTTTTTTTTTGGGGGGGGGGGGGGGCTGGACGAGATATTTTTGTAATGGGGCCGGAAGGAGCTTAGCCTTTTTTTTTTTTTTCTTTTTTTTTTCCTTTTTTTTTTCTTTAGGGGTGGAGAGGGGGGGGGGGGGGCTGGACGAGATATTTTTTGTCATGGGGCCCGGAGGAGCTTGGTCTTTTTTTTTTTTTTTTTTTCTTTAGGGGTGGAGAGGGGGGGGGGGCGGGACGAGAATATTTTTGTCATGGGGCCCGCAGCTTTTTTTTTTTTTTTTTTTGCTTAGACTTTTTTTTAGGGGTGGATGGAGGGGTTGGGTGGACGAGATATTTTGGTAATGGGGGGGCCCGGAGGAGCTTAGTCTTGTTTACTTTGTCTTTACTTTTAAATTCCTTATAATCTGTATTTCTTCATGTGTTTGTAAATAAAATTAAACTTGAATTGAAATACATCTAACTGTCTTTGTCTCTGTTTTATTTATTTATTTCTTTTTTAACAAAGTACATACGTCTAAGCATTCATTGGGGAGGGGGAAATGGGGCAGGAAATTTAGGCCTACAATTGCCCTAGTAAATCTTGGATAGAATTTGGACTTATTCCCTCCCCCCCAAAAAAAAAATAAATAAAATAAATAAAAAAAATAAAAAATAAATAAATAAAATAAATGAAAAAAAAAACAAAACAAAAACAAACAAATAAACAACAAACATGAAAATGAAAAAAACTAAAAGCAAAAAAAAAAAAAAGATCATTATAACTTTTAGTATTTATGAGGGGGCGGGGAGGGGGGTTCAGCCAACTTTTCTCAGCAAACATGTACAAAACACAAAAGTTACTATACTTCACGATTTTTTAGCTTGTTCAGCCCCCACACCCCCCCCTTGTGACCCAGCCCCTTCACTTTAAAAAATCAGAAATCACCAGGCCTTCCTACCTCATATAATAGCTTTAAAAAACAATAAACAAAACTTTTGTTAATATTATATATTATTTTATTATTACTAGGCCCTACTATTTTATTTAGTTATTTATTTTTTTTCATTCTATTCGCGAGTGAATCAAAGCTAATCATCCTACAACGAATTAAACAAACAAGGTAACAACTAACTGTTGCCATGTCACATTCGACTCGTGACGGAGACATCGTCGAAATGCAAACCTTCGACAAAAGAGGGCGGCACAATTTATCCCGCACATTGAATTACTTGCTTCTCTTGGTCAGTGGAATCGGTGGCAAAAGATGTACGATATAGCGGTTGAATACTAAAATTACTACTTTGAGGACATAAGGAGCAGTGCTCAAGGAAAGGAATAAGGAGAAGAATATTGGAAACATTCGGTAAGTGAATTTCCCATGTTTTAATTCATATCGTTCATATTGCTCAAATCTTTTGAGTACGACTGTGTTGATGTTTCGTACGTAGTCCCGTCTATGCTAGTCTCGGTAAGTTCATAACGGCTCCACTCCACGCGTGTTTTGCGATGCGATCGATCATGCGGTCCTGACTCCTGGCTCCTGCTTCCTGAAAGATGCATATCTTAGTTACGCATGTCAATTAGCAAAATGGGTTCCAAAACCCAAATTGTATTTCAAAGATCTTCTTACATATAGAAAAGGATTCTTCATGTATTACATCTTCTGAAGTTTCTTTTCGCATTAAAGAGTCGGTCAAAAGAGTGTAGATCTAGATCTAACTTACATGTTTCGTTACACATCGAAATGCCTACAAGTTCGTTCATACAGAGCCAGAGGACAATGCATTTTGTTTGTTGGGCGCTCTGATTATCTATCGCGTCGAGCTCCGCCTCCTGGTTGCGATGACTGAAGTGCGTTAACCGTAACTGAACAACACGATACAGCTGTTCCCGAAAAAGACCCCTATGTCGTGCGCGCTGTCAATCATAACCAAAGTGGACCCATTTCGCAAGAAAAACTGCAAGACTCGACTTCACAAAACGAACGCCCGCAAAGCCACTCTTTCAATACTTTTTAGAATAGAGAAGAGAAATATAAAAAGGAACTTCAACGAATCCACACTGTCGGACTCCGCCTGACAGTTGAAAACGTATAAAGAAATGAGGACTTACCAAAAAAATAAATGAATCTAAATTTTATCCTGACTATTGTTCATTGGAAGGCACAATGGTAGTGTATTTCATATGCTAACGTGATCATTCGAGCGTCGTGCATAAATTATGGAGTAAAAATTTCTACGTGCCTTAGATTCTTGACTTGAGAAACACTACCGAAATTTCATTTAAGGCCTAGAGTCTATACCAAGATTAAATTTTCTGAGATAGCATCAGAGTTTTTTTACCAATTCATACATCGGGAGCTCTGCCGCTAAATACCGACTCCGACTGCCAGGAGTTTAAACCAGCGGTAGACTGAGATGCTCCTGTCTCCTATGTCGCCTGGCCCGAGCCCCCCTCTCCTGAAAGACAAGTGCATCTCGGTCTAAACCAGCGGGTGCAATGAACGGCGTGCAAACTCTCGCACCATTCCAAATCTATATCCAAAACAACAAAAATCAAAATGAATGTAATTATGCTAATTCTAAATTTTTTTTCTTTAAATACAATAATCACAATATTGGCTTTCATTAAATGAAAATAACTATGAAATAAAGAGTCCAGAGTTTGGATTTTCTCCTCAATGGTCAAAAACTGCCTCTTCTATTCTAGTCCAAACTACATGTAGGGTCTACTCTAGTTTAGTTCAATATAAAATAATATCCTTCAAATTTGTTTAAATTTCTGTGATTTTTGCCCATAATAAAGTTAGTCCACTTTGTCTTTGAATGATCTGTGATCAACGATCATAGTTTAGGTCTAGTAAGAGCTCTAATTTGATTGAGTCTAGGGAATGAAATCTAACATTAGTCTTAGATATGATGCCTTAAGTGTATCCATTGGCATTACAATTTGCTTGAATTTAAAAAAAAACTGTCTATGTGAATTAAAATATCCTCTGAATATATATAGAGATGTCAAATTTGGAGTTAGAAATTGAATAACATCCTACATACAATAAATGGATCTATTGTTCCCCTTTTTTTACCCTGGCATATGCAAAAATGGTCATGGTTTTGACATGAAAACCAAATTTTGTGCATTTCCGTCATACGATCTCCGTGATTTAGTTTTGCTGTAGTGGGTATATAATTAAAGGGATTTTTAAACCCCTGTTTACTCAAACAAAATAGAATTAAGTCATAACTAGAGGGGCGTATTTTGAAATGAATTCTAACAATTGATCCCATATGATTTTGATCATATGATACCAAAACCCCTGAAACTTATAGACTTTCAAAATAAATTTTCATAGCCCCATATCTTGTGCATAAAATTAGTAACAACAGTTTTTAGGTTTTGTGGCAAGATAACGAAACAGATTGCATAATATTGATTGAACTCTTCCATAGACCTTAACTATGTCACACATACAACAACCTTGGTCAGCTGATCTGTGTGGTTTGCAACCAGCAAATTAAGAGTGAAATACTGTGGACAGCTCATAGTCAAGGAAAGAAACACAAAGATGTAAGATCCCTTTCTCCTTATTAGCCATATATTTCACAGGAGTATTATTTTTGCAAATTTTGTGGATCCATATACATCAGTATACACCAATATAGTATGTAAGGCTACTTGTAATGTAAAAGTCATGAAATTATTCACTCACAATTTTCTCCAACTAGTCCAAAATTTTGAAATATTGCTTATGTGACTTTTACAATACTTGACGATTTGTATAAACGATTGGTCTTCTTGATGATACTGTTGTCATACACAATATTCTATTCAGGTTGATGTCTTTATCATCAATTTTTAATGAAAATCTTTATGTATTTTATTTTATTAAATTTTTTTAATAGATTAATTTCATCTTCTCTCTAAAGAGAATGTAGTACAGTGGAAACTCATTATAAAGAGGTCTTATATCTACACAAAAAGGTAATTTTGTTTGTCACAGCTCTTTGAATTTTTTAAAACCCTGATATTTAAAAATACCTGATATAACAAGGTAATATCCATGGTCCCAAGGACCTTGCTTTATTCAATTTCCACTGTATTTCTGAAAACAGGGAGGATGCGGAACCTGATAAGTTTGCCACAGATGGACATTTTCCAGATTTCAAAGTTTGAAGGCCTGTGAAAAATTTAAACTTTTGTGGTTACCACTTGATATTATGACAAAATTTGATTGCCATGGATACATGGTAATGTTTAATGTCACAGACGAGATGCTCACTCTTAACTGATCAGGCTCTGTGACGTAGTAAGGTGAATAAATTAAATTTTTATCTTATCTATAATTCACAGAATGTAGTATTACTAAAGACAGGGAAGACAGCTCCTAATGCCATTGATACAAATCCATTGAGGAGTGATGTACAGCCAAGATCACATTCTACAGTCCCAGCGAAGAGGAAAGCAGAAACAACCACATCCCAACCTGTCAAAGGCATACTTAAAAAACCAAGAAGTAAGAAAAGATTGAGAGTTACCTTATATTTTGTGGGAATAATGGTGCCTACATGTTTGTGTACACTAATGCAGCGGTCACAACTCGTCGTAGGCTACAGGGCACGTGCCATCAACGTAGCCTGCGTTGCATGTACAGTGCATGCACAGGTCGTTGGTCAATTTCTGCGATTCCTGCGTTTCTGTAGTAAGGGTATTGGAAAAACTTCCTGCACGTCATACATGCAACATGCCTCCGAGGTACCTGCGCTGCACGATTTTTCTATGAAATCCATCGTAGGGAGTTGCACGTCGAAGGTACGGTGAGTTGTGACCGCCGCATAAGTTTAACTGTTTACCACATTTCATTGAAAAGTTACAAGAAACATTATTAACGTGTTCAAAATATACAATATTACAAGCTTCTTTTTTTGTACATACAAAAATAGAAACTCCAAGAGGAACCACATTAACTACTACACGTTACACAGTGCATATGATTCTAGGCTAGTGTGGGGTTTTAAAATGAACAGTTTGTAGTGAAGTAAAATAAGCTCAAACATCAACAGCAATCAAATAACAGCAAACGGAAGATTAGCTACATAAAGAATCAATAACGCAAACGGAAGATTCAGAAACAGGAACGGGACACAAAATAAAATATAACTTAACTAGATGAAGTCTGGTAGTGCATGATTATTTCTAAGGGCTACTTGGCGCATCGAAATCATACAATACAAGATAAATTTACATATTCAAATTAATCAGTTAACCATAGAATAAAGACAATGGGAACCAACTCAAAATGTTAAGTCCATTTCATAAGATAACCCAATAGAGATAAGAGATGAAGATGAATAAGAATGATGAGTGATTATGTATAAGAAATGTTGAACAAAAGAATCAGAATGTGGAATGTAATGAATGAAGACATCTGGAGGAAGGAATGATAGAGAAGGAGGTTAAAGTCAAAGAGGAAATGGATGTAAACAAGCTGGACTAAATACCAAAGCTGAATAGAATTAAGGTCAACTAATAAAGGAAACCTAAATGTACAATAAACAGTCCTACACTAGTAATATTATATGAGGGCCAGGTACTAGCGATCAAGAGGCATCAACATAGCAATATTGAGAGCTTTTCCAATGATTAATTTTTGAAAAATTATTAACTGGGCAATGCATGTCATCTTTTTTTTTTTTTATGTCAAACATTTATTATGTTGCTTGTTAAATGTTTTTTCATTATTTACCTTTTTATATTTTACTTCTAGTTGGCCTTGTTGTCATATGAGATTCATCATCAGATGAATCAGAAAACGAACTCACAAGACAGTAATTTCCTCATGCCTATCTTTATATCATTTGTAACTTGGGCAGTCCTTCTCAATGTAAATACCTTCTTGCTACTAACATTTGAATTCCTTTTAACTTAATCTATTCAGAATGGATATCATCATACGATGCAAATAATACTGATGATACATGTATGTATATTTATTCTATGACTGGGAATTTTAAAAATTATGTACATGATGTACCATATAATTTGTGTATCCATGGTTTTTATACCAAAGTGCAGTTTCAAATTTTCCATATATTCTATGGGAATCTGTTACAGTGCATTGTCCTTCCAGTCACAATCGCTTTACCTTTTTCTCAATGATAAGGCATTTCAATGAAAATATATCGTATCAGGATCTCCCCCGGACAACTCCCCGGGGACAATTTCGGAGGACAGCTCCCGGAGGACATGGGTTAGGGTTAGGGTTGGGTTAGAGTTAGGGTCTGTCCTCCGGGGAGTTGTCCGGGGAGCTTGTCCCGGGATTGTCCCGGGGAAGTTGCCTCGGAGATGTCTATGAACAATAATACATGTTTATAGCAGCTGTTTTCCATTTTTAAAATTATTGTTTGTACAGACTTCAGCAGACTTCTTTGACAATTCCAAGGGTCAATCATAACATACAAAGACAAACATTCATCAGGTCACTCAGTGTCAAAGGTCAATAGTGGGTCAGGTGATGCTATTCCATCAGGTCTCCAGCAGGTATATATTATATATGTTTGTTTGTTTATATATTCAGTGATATAGTCAAATGAACCTTAGAGCATAAGAGTGATGTATTACTGGGGGTTTAATGGTTTCTGCATGTTTAAAGGGTTCTAGGACAATTACCCCTGGACAATCACCCCCAGCAATTACCCCTGGACAATACTCCGACGGACTACGAGGCATTACCCGGGACATTACCCCCCGAGGACAATTACCCCCGGGACAATTACCCCGGACAATTACCGTATACCCCGACAATTACCCCCGGACAATAACCCGCCGGACAATACCCCCGGAAATTACCCCGGACAATAACCCACATACCGACAGTTACCCCGAGGATTACCTTTGAGGAAATACCCCCCCCCCCCGGACATTACCTGGACAATAACCCCGAATTACCCCGGACAATAACCCCCGGACAATTCCGGACAATTACCCGAGAGACAATTACCGGGAATATTACACAGGACAATTATCCGGAAATTACTCCCAGAAAAATTACCCCCCCCCCCCATTGTGAGTCTTGCCCGTGTTGCATGTTTTCAAATTATTTTTTACTTTCTTTTTCCCTTTCTATTTTATATTTCTTTTCTCTCTCTCTCTCTCTCTCTCTCTCTCTCTACTCTCACTTTCTTCTTTTTTCCTTGCTTTACTTTTTTTTCTTCATTTTCCCCTTTCTTCCCAATATTCCAGATTAAGATGTGGCTTCATCACTTAATAAGCTTAATACTTTAAAACAAAGATGATACGCACAATAACACTTGTAATCTTACTTTGGTGATAGCAATTAAACGTCAAGAAGGAATTAAGTACCAAATTCCTAAATTGTAGACGATATGACATAAAATATGTGTTTTCCATCCTCCATAAATTAGCAAATAAGTGAAATATATCTATAAAGCCCAATGTCAATTTATGCAAAAATAAGGTTAATCGTAAATCAGATATTACACATTACTTATTTTCACTTTATTTGTTAATTTTAGAGTCATTGATTATGGCCCTTATATGACCGCCCATAGAAACCATCGTTTCAGACGACGGATTTTGCAGAATACACCGTCAAGAATTCTGGCCAATAAGTTTTTCATTGATTTACACCACCTTATTCATGTGGTTACTGTATAAACTTTTGAGAATTGATAATTGTTAAAAACAAAAACAATGTAGTATTCGCCAAACAAATTTATTGATTTTTAATTTAATTGTATACCTAAATGAAATCAATTTTTAGGCCTGACAAAATATGAATAATATTATATATGGAATTGGGAAGAAATGAAGTATGAAGATATTTGCAACTTGTACAAGACCATTTCGTCTGATGTTGTTGTTGCTCTTACAGCGTTCTTACGATAAACATTATTAGCATTGAAGCATGCCTCAATATTGCCGTTGGACCATATTAAATATACAATATCTTACGTGGTTTTACGGCGTTCTTGGGGGGGGGTAGTTGTCTTGTGGGTAATTATCCGGGGGTATTTGTCAAGGGGTAGTTATCCAGGGGGTAATTGTCTAGGGGTATGGTCTGGAGGTAATTGTCCGGGGGTAATTGTCCGGGGGTTATTGTCCGGGGTTATTGTCCGGGGTAATTATCCAGGGGGTAATTGTCTGAGGTATTTGTCGTCGGGGGATTGTACTTGGGTAATTGTCCGGGTGTTATTGCCCGGGGGTAATGTGCCGGGGGGTAATTGTCTCGGGGTAATTGTCCTCAGGGGTAATTGTCCTCAGGGGTATTGTCCGGGGGGTAATTGTCCTTGGGGGTAATGTCGGGGTTATGTCCGGGGGGTAGTTGTCCTGATACGGTTTAAAAGCTATAGAAAAGAAAAAGGGTTGAAAATATTCTTTAAATAAAAAATTTCATGAATTTAGGAAGTTTTCTGAAAAGTGGCATCTCTTGCTGGCAGATCAACCATCACCTTTGACAGTGGCGCCACATCCAATAATGGTTCCGGAGAGCCATCACATACAGACAATAAAGAAGACAACAAAGATCAGGCAAAGTGAGCATACTACTCTCTTATTTTTCAAAGGTCTATTTATAATTGGTAACCTTTTCCCCCTCCAGAGTTTTCTTTCCCTCCCACATGTAACCCTAATCAGACTGGGACATCAGACATTTTCCGCGACCACTCCGCCGCACTTGAAACCATTTTCGCAAAAATTGGTCGTACCGTTACGACGCTGCACGATGTTAAAAAATATCCGTCAGACCAAAAATGGTTCAAAAACGTGATTTCGTGTACAAAGTCAATGCAAATGGAGTTTTCTCACCTAATTCATAAAGATATGATTATTTTCACTTTCATTGGCTGAAATCAATTTATTTTAGCATATTTATGCTTAAAAATGGTACTTAAATGATTTTTGCGTAAAAAAAAAAGAAAAACAAAAGGTCGATAAAACAAAGAAATACATAAGAAATTCATAAAACAATAAAAAACATAAGAAATTAATTTTGAAACGAAAATTTTTTTCTAGTACAATTGTTAGGAATGCTATAAGGAATAATAATACACAAAATTAGCACTCTAGGAGCTTTATTTTTTCAATTAGAGCAAAAAGTATGATTTCATGCATAAGTTAGCATAATTAATTCATATAAAAAAAATTCATATTATTTTGGAAAAATTAACAGCGCAGTCTTGTAGATTACATGGCTCGCTACCATCGTGCAAATTTTCGGCGCGGTCGCACGATCGGCGGCCGAGATCTTAGGGGGGGGGGGCCATGATGGCCCCCCCCCCCAGTCTTGACAGCTACCAAAACACCCCAGACTGATTAGGGTTAAGGAAATATTGCGATGTGAATGCAATTTTCCATTTTGTAATCATGGAAATGGTGAATTTGAATATCACTTTTAAATATAGATTTTAAATGCTGATTTTAAATTTTGATTTTCAATTTAATTTTTACCCTGATATAAAGAGCTTCCTGAAGTAACAAGGTACTTTCCATGGTCCTAAAGACTTTGTTATGACAAGTTTCCTCTGTAATTGGCTTATTATTTGCTTTGCTTTGCTGTTTTTTTCTCTTAAGTAAACCAATGTCAGAGGTTCTTCCAGAAGGTTTCTTTGATGATCCTGTGAAGGATGCCAAGGTATGGATTTCAAAGCCTTTTTGGGTTTTCTTTTATCGTTCAGTGGAAATTATGGTTAATTGCCACCAGATCTACACTTTGACTATTTCTTGCTTAGTCTTCCCCCACATGATCCAATGCTATTTTGTCTACAACCAGTTTTTCTATTACCTTTTGGTCAAATTGCAACCTCATCTAATTGTTTCTAGATGATATGGGTTTAGCCCATGTGTATAAGACAGTCTGAGAATTGAACACCTCATTATAACAGGAGTTGACTGTCATTGTATTGTGTGTGTTGTTTTCATGTCATGCTGTAGGTACGGAAAGTGGAAGTCAGGAACACAATGGAGGAGGAATGGGAGAAGTTTCAGAAAGAGATAGAAACTCAAAAACAGGTAAGTGGTGTTGTGCCCTCTTTTATATCCATGATTCAAAGTTTGTCGATAACTGATTGGTTAGGAGCATTCCACGTGATTTAAAATAATTCTCCTTTAAAAGAAAATTTTCCTATTTACCCAAGTATAGTTGGGATTACTATTTTATCCGCAGACTATATGCGTGCAGCATGAAAAACGCATACATTTTACACGCACTGCTATTATGACGTACAGAATTGGCGCGCGCACGCTGCTTGAATTTAAATTAAGAATAGACTGAATGGAGGTAGACCTACAAATAAGTTTAAGATTAAGATCTCTCTTGAATCTAACTTTTCAACCTTATTTAGTTACTTATTTATTTTATTCTATTTTGGATGACAAATATGAAACAAATATACGTTCCTTCATTCGCAAGAATGGTTAAATCTACACGATCTTAGCTACTTAAATATCGCCATTTCCTTCAGGGCTAAAGCCCTTCAGGAAATAGAAATATTTTTAGTAGCTGCGATCTATAGATTTAACAATCCTTGCTCAAGGTCCTTATATTTGTATACTATACCCATATTCAAAGCCACAGACCCAGCTGAGCTGTCCAACCAAGAGCGAGGTTGGATCTTTGTATGCGTGAAGACAAACTCAAGCACTTGTTGCATTATTACTGAATTATTATTTGTCATCAATTTCTTCATCACTATCAATATTGGGCCATCTGCGTGAAAGCAATTCATTGCTTTTACTAGAAAGCATTTTACAATGTTTAGTTTTGCATTATTGTTTATTTTATCATTTGGAAAAAGAATAAATTGGTATTGACTTAAATTGAATTCAAAAGTTTCAGTTTAAGTAAATGTAAGTTTCATTTTAAGTAAAATAAGACCTATCAACTTGACATCAACATGCTCACAATCCCCCATCAGCTATATCATGTCATATTGTGTCCAGCAAACTTCCTAATGCGTGCTTTTATGGTTCTTACATCGCAATGCAGGATTTTACAGAATTCTAGTCTGATTAGCTCATCAACTAATTATGTGTGATCATTATTGTAAACGCTATGAGAAATTCATTTTTTCCTTATTGTGTGTGGATCAGTTTAATATACGACTATTTTTATACAATTTCAAGTATATATCTTTGGTAAGAAAGGATTTGTGGATAAATATGTAAGACATAGATGATTCTAACTTACGTTCATAACACAGCATAGAGCGCTGCAATCGGTTCAAAGACTAGATTTCTGTCCCATCATGCATTTTAATGAAAGAACCGTTAATGCACATATTGTAATTTGAACCTACCCCCCCCCCCCCTGAAAAAAAAATAAATTTCCCATTCTGCCATTTTCCATGGCAGGTGTCAGAAAATCTAGCAGAGGAAGATGATGAGGCAGCTCAGACAGAGAGGAACATTGATGAGATAGATGAACAAATGTAAGTCTTATCATGGAAGACATTGGGCTTTCTTTCTTCTTTTTTTGTCAAAGAATTATGTTGATGCTCCTTTTCTCGAAGGGGAATCCACCCTTAAAATAAATTGGTTTTAAATAAGCAGAAATGTTAGAGGTTGAAGAAAATCCATCAAGAAAGTTGTTTTTGTGATGTTACTTGTAAGTTGCTCTTCCATATTATTTGTACTCTAAAATCTAGCTGTTTTTGGTTTTTTTATTATTTTTCTTTTTTAAGTAGAATTAACAATTTCACCTGTGCATTTGATATATCATCAAATCCATGTTCATCTACATAGATCCTTCATCTAGAACATTTTAAAAAAATATGGAACTGACAGAACATAACATGTGGGAGAAGAGCTCGCAAGTGATGTCACAAAATTAAATTTTAAAATGAATTTTCTTCAAACCTTCACTGATATTTTCCTTTTAGTTTTATTTGATTAAACTCAGGATGAACTTCCTCTATAATTTTCCCTTTGTCTCCTGAATATGATGAAGCTTTGATTCAAGTCTTCATTTTTACACTCTATTCCTCAATGATGTACATTACATGAATCAGGAAAACGAAAGTATAGTTTAGATGGTCTTTTTATCTTTATTGTCTCACAATACACGTTCAGATTAAAATGTAGTAAATAGTATGGATATTCATAATTTAAATATCATGGTATGTCCAGTTATTGCTCTTCTGACTTTGTTTTTAACTCATGTATACAGACTTCTCATTTTAGAAGATCATTGGCCTTTAATATAAATAATTATTGTTAATTGCAAATTTAAATCAACCATTCTGATTTGTCAGAGTGAGACTTTTTTTTTTGCAGTAAGTGCATGCGATAAGGAGATCAATTGATGGTAATGTTCTGGGAGGGTGTTTCACCAAGTCGTTTGTAAAGTTACAATGATTACAAACGACTGCAACATGTTCTTGGGCTATATCACATTCTTAATCATTTAGGAAAATAACTGAACACATCGCAAATAAAAAAAAGTTTTGGGGAAGTAACGAATGTCATTGTGAAAACACCCCAGGGCAAAGTTTTGGATTAATATGGATTCTTTTGCATTCCATTTTGCAGCCAATGTTTTGCCAAAGTGGAGACACTGTGGACAAGAAAGACGAGATGAAATCAAGGGCTGAAGCAGATAGAATGAAGGTTGGAGAGAAATGCAGGATGGAGAAGAACAGGATGAGAGCGGAGACGAAGCAGAGTTTGATGAATTCTTGAACTGGAGATCGAAAGGGCTTGGAAATGAAACATAGATCTCATGACATTTGTTTTGAAGAACAGTTTATGTGCATTGAGATGCCTTTAATACTCTCAGCTCAGATGAATGGAATGGCTCCGGTACTATATGAACATCAATAGAGTTCCAAAGTGTTGCAGTCATAAACTTTCATGGTTTCAGTTACTGTTCTGAACAAAAAAGCCTTTGCATGAGGTTTAGTCTGAATGCAGTCCAGCAATAGGCTAGACTCAGAGACATACTGGGACAGGTTGCAGTGGATCAAATTGCTATTGTTCAGCACTAGTTTGTTTAGACGTAGCAAACATAGCAACATGACTGGTATGACATCAACTGGGTACTCAGTTTCAAGCAATGTCAGCGATCATGATAGGAAGATTATCACATGTTCATCAGTCATTTACTCCGTTTGGAGTCAGACAAGAGGCAGTAGAAACAAACAATAAAGCGAGATTTTCTCTTTTCATTTTTGAAATGGTAATAGAGTCTTACAGGAAATTATTCCACAGAGACTACAGTCATCCCATTGTAATCACACACGGATGTAACAAAATTGATAACAGGTGATTCTCCCTGTACAATTTTCAAACATGTGCATCCTGTCTATGTGCCTTTAAGGTCAGTATAAGAAGCTTTCATTATAACAAGGTAATTGGCTCTGTCCAAGCACCTCTTTATAAGGGAATTTGACTGTATTGTTGCTTTAAAATCATTGTGACAAAAGTCTATTGTGGCAGGCAAAGAAGTCAAGCCTTGCTGTTTAGAGTTGTTGTAACTGCATTTGATGCATTAATATAATTTATTCTTTTTTTTTCACACTCTGATCTGTGCACCATTGCATAAAACTTTCTATCAATGCCAAATTCCATGAATTTCTGGATTTTATTGGTTATTGAAAAGTGCTATCATGAAGTTAACCATTGGTAGTAAGTTTATACAGTGGACCATGAATTTTGAATGGAAGTACACTGTATAAAATACATGTACAATAAATTATAAATATTTTGTATTACAAATTAACATATATTTGTTCTCTGGTGTTCATTTCCTCTTGAATGTTTGCAAGCTATATATAAATCAACATGTTTTTTTATAAAATGTTTCTTCAGACTAAATTCTTAGATAAAAATATAATATTGTATAGTTAAGTACATGATATCGATAACTAAGACAAACAAAGTTATAGTAATGAATAGAGTACTGAGTTAAATAAGATATTGCACCTCATTTTTCAAACAATACTTACTTATAAAGCTTAATTATCTGCGTTCCACATGCTCTCAAACTTATTTATCTCCATGTAACCCCACAAGTCTGTGTCTTTCATACACATACTAGTAGCTGCGTATATACAACATGGTTGATATGGCAACTGTGAATGAAACTGGCTATTACCGATAGCGTATGTCTATTATTCCACATCAAACTGTAGGCTCTGACAAAGTGCATTCTAATAGGTCCTTAGGTGACTGTAGCTCTAAAGGTTTATAGTCTGGTCTAATGTCCTCTCATCAAATCATCGTCTTTAGAGATGTGCATTTTCAATGATTGATATGGCGACTGTAGCTTTAAATGAATATTAATGTATGGTCTAATATCTTGACATACACTGTAGTCTCTGAAGATGTGCATCTCTCCAACACCCCTCACTACGTCTCCTTTCAAACTTGACTCCTCCCTTTAAATTGGACCATTCAGAGGTGGACCCCAAAGAAAATCTGGAAAGAATGATCAGCAAAACAAACTTCTTAAAAGTTGACATATCAATTACCAGTAGCTAAAGTTCCATAGAAGAGATAGAGAAATATTGAGAATACATGAAAGAGGATAAAAATGATAAATTTATCATGATTTATTATAGTCTGCATTTCCGCTTGAGGCTTGTGACTTTCTTCCATCCATCTATTGACATCTATCCATTTCACTTTATCTCTGGCATCATCTTCTCTCAATTTGAGCACTCTTTCTCCTCTGACCCTGTCGTCTCATATTAGTTATGACAGGTTCGACCTTCCTCAAACAGTTCAGTATATTTTATAGTTTAGCCCGAACATATACTATCTGTGGCTCTTTCTGAAGAAAAGGAAAAAAAAAAATTTCTTTCAAACTAAATCATTCTGACTGCAATATACATAATAAAAGTGAACAAAATATTGAAGATTGATAAGTTATTGAAAACACTCACCTTCTTGCTCCTGACAGCAGAGAGTGTAAAAAGAGGCTCTGTCACCTTCTCAGCTGTATCTTGTTGTTTATACAGATCATTTGACATCGGTTACAGCAACCTTTGCCTAATATACAAGTAGAAATATAGAAGCTATTATCATGGGAATTGATCTTGTATAACACAAAAAAAAATAAAATTGTAACTTCTCTTCTGATGTAATAGTACTTTACTCCAATATAAAACACAATTTCAGACTGATTACGATTAATTGAAAAGAAAACTACATGTAGACAAATGCAACTGTCTCCAACATGTGTACGCCAATGAAATCCATACTTTCAGAAATTAACATCTTTGACCTACTTTCTCCAAAATCTTTTCAGATTGTCTTCCCCCCTCCAACGGTAGGGACTTTTGCATTTTGGGACTTTAAATTGTGTTATTTTGTGCATACCTGTAGGGAAAAAAAAAATAAATTGAAAAAGAAAAAAAAAAAATTCGCAAATCCTATTTAAATCGCAGGAATATCACCCTCGTTAACCTGCTGGAACAATACACAAATATCGCTATATTAATACGCTAAGGAATCCGCCCGTGCTGCATCCGCGCTCCCCGTAGACCGCACGCTGTAAGACCGCCGTGAAAAGCGGGCAGCATCTCCATTTTCCACGAAGCGCGGCCGGCGCCGCGGTCGGGGCTCGACGGAGGCCGGGTCCCATTGCGGCTCGCGGGCTTCGTTTTCTTCGACGAGCTCGCGTTGGTCGCTGGGCAACGATTCCCTGAACGACGAAATCCCCATTGGCTCGCGTGCTTTAAGGCGACGCGCGAAAACAAGCAGGTAACGGAAAGAGTGTCCGTCGGAAGTGTCCTGTCTCCTTTCAAGACTGGACCGGTATTTCACGGCTTCGACAACGCCCTTTCATAGGCAAGGGTGTGTGCCAACCCGTTGTACGGTGACGACGAAAAAAAGAAAAACGTCTAACAGTTAGTCTTTCATCTGATTAGAGCGTCTGGGTCGCTGGATTTAATCCGATAAGGAAGATATTTGCCTGCCGATTTTATTTTGAGGAAAAAACCCAGATTGATCAGTGATTGAAATCACAATTCGAAATTGGTATAGTTGAAATCTACGTTAAAAGTTCTGCTAACAGAGCAAACATTTTACGAAATGCGACACTTTTTAAAGCAGTATTTTTGAAGATATAGTCAATTTTTATTTATTTCGGTGATAGGATATGAAGAATAGACACACCTGTCAATCTATTGACTGCCTTTGTTATTCTTCGGATAACAACCTTCTCGGTGCGGCCGAGCAAACTCCCTCCTGCGCTGTCGTAGTGGATTATCGGATTAAAGTATTATAGAGCGTTGATTGACTAGGTATTTATTATTTTGTTAAAAATTGATAAAGGGTATATCTTTTGATTTTAGGAAGGCAAAATTCAATCTCCTAATGAAAAATTACATCAAATTGATGTGTTTTTGATCTGAAAAGGAGCTTTTTTCTATAATTAAGATTGTACTACAAGAAGGAACAATTAAAAGGAAACATGGTTATTTTAAAACTATTTAACTACATTAAATATGGGTATAAATTAACGAACTGATCGTATAAGGGAGGGATCGAAATAACGTTTGGTGTATTTTGTTGTTGATTTTGGATAATAAAGATTGGCATGTAGAACAAAATAAAATTTTTAAAAGAAATTAAAGAAAAAGAAGAAAAAATGAAGGATGAGAGTGATAGAACAGGACGGGTTTAGTCAAGGAAAACTAATAAAGGAATGTGAAAAGGAAGATAATTCGAGAGAGAATTAGGATTATGGACGAAGTGAGAGGGATGGAGGGCGCAAGAGAGAGATGGACAGAGTATAGGCTACGATTTCATTGGCACACATGTACGAAAGGCAACAAATAAATAGTTAGATAAGTAAATCAATCAATCAAACAAAAAAAAAGGAAAGTACATATTCGCAGAAGAATCATATAGGGCTACAAAAAAAAATTAATTGATTAAACGGGAGTGAAACGACTCACCGGGTCTTTTTTTCTTTTTTTTCTTTTTTTTTTTTTTAATGAATTGCAGGAAAATTTATCGAATACGAGGGTTCGGACCCCCCTATTGCTAGCCCCGTGGATTGCTGCACGGGGCTTTCTGCTAGTTAAAATATTATTAAAGATATATCAAAAAATATTGTAGCAGCCATTCTTGTACAATAATGTCTATCATAGTAATTTGTATAAAAGTTAATATAAGCTTGCAAAAAAAGCGAACAATATTACAAATAACATGTTTGCACCTCAAATCTTGACTTCCAATGGCTATCTTGCTCCAAGACTCCTCATCAAAAGCACCACACCCTTCCACCACAAGATTGACCTGAATCGAGATATCATGTCTTCTGTTGATAGTCTATTTCCTTCTTGAAGAGTAGCTTGTTGAACTGCTGAGAGTAGGGAGCTGATGAGGAGGCAGTCACTAAGAGATACTGGGACTGGTTGGCAAGGGATAGGGAACAATTGGAAGCTCTCTGGCTGTGTATAGAATGATATGATGTTGAGCGATGCGATTAGTTGAACATAGATGGCATTGAGTACCATTAAAAATGCTTAAATTGGCACCAAAAAAAACATGGAAAAGCACACCTATTTGGCAAAATATTTAAAAATATTCTTTTGAAAAAGGGCTGGAAATACGTCAATGAATGCGGAGTACAACAAATCCTCACTTTGTGGAAATTTGAGTTGACTGTATCGTTTTAACTGAAGAAATATGACACATGAAAACTATATTTCATACTTATTGGTCTTCACTGTCAATATCTATCATTCTGGGTGGTAAACAAAATCTGAAATATGAGAAAAGAAAAGGTTACCAGTATCTTCCACAAATTCATGATTATATAGAAAGGGAAAGAGGTATAAAAGTCTCAACCCAATTCTGGTGGTAATAAAATATTAAATATCTATGAAATAATATTCTACATTTGATTTGAAATATTCTTCTTGGACAAATTTGTGTTAATAGCAAAAGGAAGTGATGTCAAAGTCTTGAATTACTGAATTTTTTGTTGAGTTTACTAGCTCTATGGTAATCTGGATCTTGCTCTGCTGAAGACGACAACGTTGACCGATGACCTCAGTGAGCCATGCAGCAACCTCATCCCCCAATCGATTGTGTTTACTCTGTAAGGAAAAAAAAAAAAAACCTCTTTCAGGATACAGTAACAGGAGTAATTTATAGAGAACAAAAGTAACATTAGATACAAGAATGAAGAATATTTATTTAATGGAGACATTCAGATTCAAGCAAGACTGGAACCATTTTGATTTGTCAAAATCAATATGGTATTCAACTTGTCTCCTGTAATTGGAAACCACTCATTGACCTTCAAATTTTAAATTTAATTGGTAACATCAGAAAATGTTGGCACCCCCCTCCCCCCCTCAATTTCAAATCCTGTATCCTCCACTGGACGTGCTCACTCATTCACTTTGCAACCTACAGATCTAGTATACAGACTTTGGGCATAAAAATAAACATTTAGTGTCAAGAAATATAATTTGGGTAAAGTAACATTTTCATGAAAGTTTTTATGTGTCCCTTTGCACATCTGAACATAAAATTAGACAGTGCTACTGTTGCAAGATTTATTATATCAAAATTAACATTGATTCTGGCCCAGACACGGGAGTGCAAAGAGATCGGGCAACCAGCTAAACATTTGTCATGTTTATTATATTTGTAGTGACTTGACCTTACAAGAAATTGACCTTGAATTGTGTATAGCTCTACTCTTGCTTTATATTCAATTGTCCCTATTTCTATAGTCACACATGTTCATAACTTGAATACTTGCTTTCAAATCTCCTGGCAAGGACAATGCCATTCCCTATTGTGATGGATGTTATTCACCCAACACAGTTCTTGCATATATCAGCAAGTGACACACCTTTTTTCTTCACTCCTTCTAAGCTGTTTCATAGAAAGCAACGCCCTTTAGAGAGAGTCCTCAGCTATAATATAGCAATTCTTCAACTGCATGTCAAGTTTGCATGAGGCTTGCTACTTATTTGAGATTTTGAGTCTCCCGTTCTTCATCCCCAAGAAGTGCTATTATTTGTATATATAGTCTACTTTTTTCTAAAGAACAGTGCAATATATGAACAGTGACTTACCACATTTTGAAATATATAATATCTCTGTGATATGTGTGGCCCAAGAAATGTTGGTAATATCAACAGGGGATCCTAGATCAGGTAGGAAATGAACTTTTGTATTTCCTTATTTAGCAACTAATTTCAATAAAACAAAATTCTTTTTCTTACCTATCACCACACACCTTGCCTGAACATAAGGATGTTCATTGATGTAAGACCTGGGTATATCCAGTGACAATATGAATGGTTGCTTATCTGAATAAATAAAAAAAAATAAAAAAAAAGAAAATGATAAGAAAGAACCTTGATGGAAAAAAATGTAACTAACAAAAGGGTAGTAAATTAGACGAAAAGCGTTTTTTTCTTTTTAAAAGTAAAATTGCTCTGTGAAAACTAACATGCACTGCTTCTGGAATTTAAACAAGTAAGATAAAGAGATGTTTCTATAACACTTTTAATGCTTCTCCTAACAAAGGTGGTATGTATCACCACATCGGAAGATGATCTAACTGTAATTAGATTTTGGAGAATGCAGGTCAAAGGTAAAGGGTCAGCAGAGGTCAACTTATGAAGTCCATTGTGTTGAGCTCATTATCGCCATATCAAGAATAACTTACGGATGTATCACCAAGTGAAATGATCCTAGCAAATTTTGGAGTAGGTAAAAGGATTCTTTTTTTATGCAGTCTTGGATAAAGGTCTCACTTTGAACCAATCAAAATGGTGTTTCAACTTTGCAATTGATTTTAACTCAGCACTTTGTAAAGTGCTTTTCTTCTTTCAAGAACCCATATATGATTACTATTACCTGCATATTTTAAATAGAGTTGTTGGTTGACAGGTCTATGGTAGGCTTTATGAGGCATAGATGAGGGATGCGTTCTGAGACATGTAAACACCACCATCATTGACTATCATCCATCGTCTATCATACTTGAGTCCTGCCTCGCTCAATTCCCATTCAGAAACCTAGGAGAAAATAAAGCGAAAGGCTGAATGTCCCTTCAATCAAGTAATTTGTATGTCAAACACCTTGCTTTGAAGCCATTTTCAAGCACTTACCAACTAGATCCTAAACTGCCCAAACTGCCCTCAGTTTTCTCCCCACTATATTCCTGATACATGATTTATCCAGACTATGTGGTCAAACATACCCATACTTGTTGTGCCTTACCTACCATCTGTGTGCCGTTAATACCAGACCAAAATGAACATGCTTGTATAGAGCGAATACAAGAATTTTCCATTGAAACATACAGGTGAATACAGCCGAACACTTTCTATAAGAAAATAAGCTGATATTTTTCATGAAGTCTGTAGTTGCTTAAGTGTAAAAAAAGTTTGATTAATGTGGAATTCTACTAGGAGCATGAACCTTCCCCTGTAATCTCAGCTCTTTTGTTGGCTAATTGGATAATCTTTTAATTGAGCAGAATGCAAAATTGAGGAGCCTAAATTGTAATCCTACCTCCATAGCACCGCATGACTTGACTGGATACAGATAGATCCCAGATAGCCATGGGGCATCATAAGGCAACGGCTCATGGATGGTCCTTTGTCCAAGGGAGATGGATGACATCCTTGCATCAATGCTGGAGACATTCGTCTGATCTGATGGAGAGGTACTACTCTTTGGCCCTGATGATGGATCTAAAGTTCTTGGAGGTTGCATCAATGATGAAGTTGAAATTGGTATTGTTGATGATGATACCTTTGATGATGATAAATCTAAATTACTTGGAGGTTGTGACGGAGATGAAGACATAGACGCTGGTATTGATGATTCTTCTGATGATGGATCAGAACTTAGTCGGGGTTCCGACTGAGATGAATATGTAGACGTTTGTATTGATACTTTTGATGCAGATGGATCTAAACGACTTGGAGGTTGTGACATAGATGACATTGTTAACGTTGGTATTGATGATACCTTAGCTGATGATGAATCTGTACTATTTGAAGATGTTGAAGATGTTGATGTTGGTATTGATGGTGGAACAGACTGGCATTTGTCATCTCCAACTATGGTTGAACATGATGGCAGTGATGACTGTGATGATGATAATGATGATGCTTCCACGGAGTGCTCAAGTCTTCCTTTTTCTGCTGGTAGCAATGTATTCGTTGATTCTTCAGCATCTTTTTCTGTTGTGCAGTCTCTATCTACAAAGCAGTTTCCTACGAATCTTAGAAACCTGTCGGCATCTTCCTGGTTTGACATGTATCCAAAGGAGATCCGGACTGAACCTGTGGGCCTGCCCTCAATAAGATCCATATCATCTCCACACACATGTCCAGCCTAGGAAAGAAAAAAATAAAGTGCATTAAAAATTGGAATCTGCAATACATATGCAACTAACAAAATAGAGTCTAAGGCCACTTCAACTTTAAAGTATTCCATGAATATCATCAACAGTGAAAAAAAAAACAACACTCATATTATCTCTATTAGATGTGAAAATAGTGATTATATTCTCAAAGATCAAATCCACTAAAAAAAACTTCTGTAAACGATTATGTAAATATTCAATATTCAAGTTTCATTGACTTATTTTCTTTGGCCTTTCCAAATGAAAGAAATTTGTAAAAGCTAATGCCCTAAAATGTCATCTTTGTTTTACATAATTTTATTTTGGCAGAAATTATTCAAAGAACAAATGAACCTTGTTAAAAATAATCCCTTTATGAAAGATATCCAAATCATTTACTAATTCAATATAAACTGAGGTAGAGACATTGCCTGGGGAGCATTTCATCAAAGGACTTATAAGCTACTGAAATGCTTGCATCTGATTGGCTAAGAGCAAATTTGTTGGATGAAATGTCCAACAAATCCTTTGATGAAATGCCCCCCAGATTATCTATTTTTCATTACAAGAGCTAATATTTTTAAAAATTGAAGAAATCAGATCTTACATCTAGATTATCCATGATGTCCTGATCAGATATGTTGAGATATGACTGACAAGCTCCAGTATTACAGAAACAACCAGTCCTCAGATGAATATCGTGGAGAGATGCTAATCTCTCAAACTATTAAGTAGAAATATAGTCATTGTTTGAACTAGAATAATTGAATCAAAATTGTATTTATTAATAATTTTCATTTTTGGAGATTAATATAGAACATTCAGAATATTCTTGTCTTGATCAGATATGTTGAGATATGACTGACAAGCTCGAGTATTTCAGAAACAAACAGTCTTCACAGAAATGTTATGGAGCGACACTAATCTCTCAAACTATCAAATTAAAAAAAATGTCATTGTATAAATAAAAATAATTGAATCAAAATTTATTTTTTTAATAATCTAGATATTGAGAGACTAATATCAAACAGTTAGAATATCCTATTTTTCATGTCTTAGCAATATTTTGATAAGAATAACTGCAACAACGATAACAATAACAATGAAAATAATAATAATAGTATGGATTCTTATATCTCAGCTAAGCTAAGTTACCAATTCTGGTGCACACAACATTCATGCAATTTCTTCCTGCAGTAAGCCATTTATTTTAAATGGGTCAAGTGTGGCAAATATAGATAAATGTATTAAAAAAGGAAATTAACAAAGTGGTTAGAGTTGAATAACTTATTCATAACATTTCATATTTTAAACAAATAATCTTTCATGAGAAGCAACTAATGATTACAAGTAATCTTTTTTCCTCCATTTCTCACAATATAAAATTAAGGGTTCACAAAAAAAAGGTCAAATACCACGAAGAAATTGTTCTGTCACTGATTTATTGATATTAAATGTGAGTTGCTGGATTTTTTCATTTTACCAAAATGTGCAAGATTTGAAATTACCTCTGCATATCCCGCATGTTCTCCATTGGACAGAAGCAGGTTGAAATTAACAATAGGGCCTTGATTGTCCAAACTATCAAATTGTGTCTGGTTGTACATCTCACATACCGCACATCTATTGCTGTGTTTCCAACTGGATAGCTGCTTGTAAACATACTCAGCCAAAAGGAATGTATGCTCTGAAATTGATTTCATTCCACCTGCATTTTTATATCGTAAAAAGTAGGAAACAAATTAGGATTATTGCACTCATTAGGGTGCAAAGGAAACATTAACAAATTTACATACTACACTTATAGCAGAACAATAACCCGGGGGATACTCTTGTAGAGTAAAGTAACGAAAGGATATTGTAAATGCTAAATTTTAATAAAGTCATAAACTTTTGCTCCAGAAGTTCTTTGAAGCATTTCACCATATTGAAAAATCTATGCTGATTTAGTCATTTAAATGATTATAATCAAATTGATAGTTATTCAAACAGCATAATGTAGGCCTAATACAAAAGAAAAAAATAAATATATGACTGACAGTGATTTTTGTTCTTTCTGCTGATAAATTTTAGATGCCACTAAATTACAGCATTCGAAGATTTAAAGAAAAACTTCACCCAAAGTCACCGTTTACTGCTATGGGTAACGATCCAATACAAAAACATTTCTACTGACCTCCAAGTGTTTCTACTACATCGAACCCGTGACGTAGGCTGACTATATCTAAGAACGGTAGCGTGCCATCCTCAAACCTGAAATGATCAGAATTTTCACTTGTAAATTTTTAAAATCAAATATAATGAATTCATTCCATTTCAACTTGTTCATCGGGAACATTTCTATTCATTTCCATTCCCCATCAGGCTTATCATAATAATAGAAAAAGTGTTTCCTTTTTAACAAATTGTGATTTATGATAGTATGATAATAAACTTCTTTTTTTTTTTTTTTTTGGCAA
>CALNVZ010002100.1:12950144-12991977 GCA_940671915.1 Paracentrotus lividus
AAAAAAAAAAATAATGACATCATCAACAAAACCTTGCATTTCCAGGGTTGAAAAGCTAGAGTCACATTGATACACAATAAGCCACACACACAATTGTATGTTGTGTCTGAACTCTTCTATCTGTATTACCTGAACACTTGAGTGCATACAATAATCAAGGAATTTCTTCTTACTAATATACATTATATTTCACATGGGTTGAGTGAGGCAAATACAAATTAATGTCTTATTTAATCTATGTTGGTGTTTGGGAACTTACAGCTGCTCTCTTCTGTGGGTTAGCTTTGTTGAGTGTCTTGACTGCACTGTCAAACTCCACTAACTTTATTGTTCTTCTGTGTAACATTTCCTGAAAAATGGAAGAAAAAAAGGAGTTCAATAAGGAAGACTTGGTCTAGAGGTATAATCTCTCTCGCCTTTGTCTCTAAAGGGTTTATTTCACATTTATATCTACTTTGAAAACTATTCAGCCTCTGAATTAAAACCAATTGGTCAAATTGATTCTAACAGGATCTTGGCTCATGACTGAGCCAGGTTTCTTTTGGCTGGTGATATTAATTAAAGACACAGTATTGTCAGAGTCTGTGTGTTTCAATGTTTGACCACCAAGAGAGAGTTTATGAACATATCATGTGGTCATTGTGCGTGCAGTGGGGATTCATAGACCCATGCTCTTCACATGATGTTGAACATAGGGATGATAATTGATCTACTGTGCAAATCACCAATTTTAATAAGCCTTTTAAAAATGTAGGCAAGACATGAAAATTAGGGTCGGTCGACACATTTTATTTATTTCTTTCATTATTTTTTTTTTAAATTCAGATTTGAATTTAAAAAGTTGGCAGATTTTATGAGGGTCGGTTGAATTATGACAAGGAAACATTTTTTGTAATGCCTGAACCAAGGGTGCCAGCGCTCATGTTCCACGGACCTCACACAGGAGTAGAGCATTCCACTGGCCCCCAGTTTTTGTATGAAGTCAAACTTTTCAAAGCATCAGAAAATAGATATGCATCTCCATGCAAACTAACGATCATATGCCTTTAAAGTTCATGACAATTATTTACCTTCTCTGCTTCTGCATATCTTGCATAGAGATCAAGGTAAAAGCCTAATGTTGATTCATGGTTTGCTGTAAACACATCTATTCCATGAGAATAGTGTTCCATGGCTCGGGCAAATAACAGTTGGATCCTAGAGATAATAATAAAAGATATTCACGTGTGATAAGCTTGAGTAACTGAGTAACAAAAGGGCACAGGAGTACATGTATTCTTTTATGAATTATGAGAATTATAGTGAAATGAGAGCTACCGCATACATGTAAAGGGATTTGACACCTGGTTTTATACTACCAGTCAAATGCACACAATACTAGATGACCAGCCTGGATTGAAATAACTTACTTTCATTAACTTAATTACATTAAAAACATAAACTCACAGTAAGAAATTATGTCTCTTGTGTTTCCATTTTGTTCTTGTGCATTACAAGAATGTGCCATCAACTGTCAGAATTTACAAGTCAAAGAAAAGAAATATACCAGAATCTTCAGAATGGTTCTTTGGAAATGGCTTTTTATACAAGTGAATTACATTTGAGATTTTTTTGTGTCGAGATTCAGTATGATATTGCGCCTCATTCAAAAGATTTGGGATATGAGCGAATTTCATCATTACAAATATAAAGAGTTTTATTCCAAAAGGTTTATTCCAAAAGAGACTAAATAAACTTTTAATACAAACTGAGTTTTTTTTTATATCAGACCATTGTTCAGGTACATACCTGACTTTGTATAAATATCCTAAATTTTTACTGTAGCTATGTACAAGAAAATGTGCCATTTAACTTCACCTTTCCATTGATGTATGCGCAAAATTTGGTATTAACAAATGCCCTATTCTCTTTAAAAGGGATTTAATCCCTTTTGAAATGAAACTACCAATTCACTTACTGGGTTCCTTCTATGAGTTTTTCTTCTTTCTCTGCACTGCTGACCAAACACAAGGCTGTAGCAAAGTGGTTCAGGGCAGCAGATAATCCTAAACACAAAAAATACAGAAAACTATTAATGTTTTATTAATGATAATATTTGTTTTAATAATAAATGATTAATAAAAAATACTGCACTACATTAATCTGAATTAAATAATTGTTTTGTACTGTGAAGTAACTTCTGCAAGTCTTGTTTCTAAAATCATTTCCTCTATAATATTTGCAAAGCAAAGTGCAAAGATTTGTCGCCATTCTTCTGATAATAATAAGTGTAACAATAACTATGTCTTTATGGATAAATTGGTGAATTGCAGCCTATGTACATATCGTATCAGGGAAAAGCTTTAAGATTAACCAATGTTTGGGCTTTAAAAATTTATTTTAAAAAAAATTGCATCAGCCATAAATACTTCAAAATAATACTTTGGAAAGTTATCGTTGTTGTTTTTATTTTTCAACTGCACTGCCTTTTATAATACAAATATTTATGCCATCTCAGTTGCATTTTTTACGACACACAGAAAAAGCATTTTGATCATCTGTAAAAAGACGAAGCCTCATACGTATTATGTGAGGAGAGAAAAGGGGGCAATAAAACCTATACGCCTAAAGCCAAAAACGCTTAAAAAGAAATTAGCAGCACAAGCTGTGATAGATCTGTCATACGTCAAAAGCCTGTAATGAAAGACACTCAATTGAAATAAAACAAAGAAATTCAATATTTTGACCAGACAATAAAAATAAAGAAACAAGGATTATGAACTCCCAAACTTACTCTGTAAATGGTTTGTCCTCTGCTTGAAGACCGTGCTGAGATCTCTCATGATAGGGAGTACCTGATTGGATCTGTCTCTCTCATGCTGGAACTCACTATCCATGTCCTGATGTCCACCTTTCATCACCTCAGACATCTTCTGGGTGAAGCTAGAGAACAGACCCCGCTTCACCTTCGCGCGGATTGGTGGCTGCGGATATA
Source organism: Paracentrotus lividus (assembly GCA_940671915.1). NCBI lineage: Eukaryota > Metazoa > Echinodermata > Echinoidea > Camarodonta > Echinidae > Paracentrotus > Paracentrotus lividus. Next base: position 12,953,119 of record CALNVZ010002100.1, read on the forward strand.
AGAGTAACAATACGATGGAAACTTGTGATAACAAGGTCCTTGGGACCATCAATATTACATTGTTATAATAGGAATCTCTTCATATCAGGGTAAAAAGTCAATAGAATTCAAAGAACTGGACCCAGCAACATTAAATTGTTATATCAGACCTTTTTATACAAGTTTCCAATGTATTAAAAAAAAAAGATAAGATGTTGATTACCTTTCACAGGATAATGATATAAAAACAAATAATTGGCAAGATTCCTGACTGTCTATCAAGAATTACTGGAAGAAAAAAATATTATGACTTGTTGATTCGATTTGTTAACTCCTAATGTGACACAAAAGTGAAAGCCATGTGCAACAGAGAAATTCTCAAGCTGTAGTGTTATTAAAATTGTCAAGATTATCTGAAATTGAGTATGGAACTATCGTGTGCTGATGAAAAAAAAAAACGATTTTCAGCTAACCCAGATATGGGTTAAATACCCAAAGTTTTTTGGTTTTTTTTAATTAAGAGTCCATACTTAGTCTTAATTTGTTTCATTTTGTTTGTGGAGATGCCATGCCATGCAACTCCACTTTACTACATGTATCATTCACTTGTAATTTCATCACTAATTGAATTATATAACTTACATCTGTTGCTGTGAGGAATTTAGCGAGAGTCTCATCCTTGCCCAAGGTACTATGTTTGATGACTAAGGTGAGGTATTTCTCTAAATGACGGCAGTCTTTATGAAACTCATCTCCTGCACAACAAATAAAAATTGACTAATGATTTCAAATTAAAATATGAATGGTACCACAACAATTTAAATACGGTCTTGAAAAGAGTTGAATTAAGAATTCCATTCTAAGTCGTTCAAGTGAAACATCCCTAGAAAGATTCTTGATAAAAACACTGATAGTTAAAAGAAATTCCTAATTTTGAAAACACCTCTAATGCCCTGAGTTACTGTTAGTTTGAAACAGCTACTCTGATGGGTTCACAGTGAGTTTGTTCTACAAGAAGTGCATGCAACTGGGATGCTGATTGGCTCCTAGCAATATGCAATTGATCGTAACTCCCTATGTTACAGGGCATAGAAGTGCCATTCTTCTCACCTCTGCTGTGTTGACTAGAACAGTTCCATCTCCCACTCCCCCCATGAAATAGCTTCACATCCGATTTGGATCGAATATTCATATAATTTATAAACTTGATTAACCAACAGATTTAATCTAAACAATAGGTTTAATAATTAAAGGATATTCATTTTTGTCTTTTACAACGATATGTACCTCTCTTTGTTTTTGATTTTTTAACCTTGATCTACAGATATAAATAATAATAATAATAATGGTCTCATTGTCAACTCAAAATGCAAAATTACAAAATTTCATTTTTACATACGGTAGTACAACATAAATGATAAAAAATATATATAACATTATCACGATAGCAGAAATTCTGAATTGTTGTATAATGTTTACATGATAGTAGCCTAAATTAAGTGTTGTTACAGTACTAGAGATTAAAACATCTATTATGAGGTAAATGCACTTAGATATAAACCTTAACAAGAAGTTCCGCAAATGGACTTTGGGCCATGATAACTTTCCCGGTATGCTTTAGTTATTCCTTATAGTTAGACTATTGGAAAGATAATTATTTCCCTTTTTATGATATCATATTTGTAATGATTGTGTCATGCTTACGGTAAATGCACAGAGTGTCAAAATATGGAAGAAAGTAAAACGTCAAATGCTGCAAATGCAGTTTTATTGATCAAATTGAATTCCAAACTCAACTTTAGGCCCTGATAACTTTTGAGGTATTTATCAATTTCATTGAATTTTTTCCATTGCCAAGTTCCTCTTTTCAATGAAACTTAAAGATGTACGTTCCCATAGTGTAGAGGGAGTTCAAAATACGTACGCGGTAACGAACTATACAAGCTGCCCATTCATACCAACGATGTGCGACTCTTACGCAGTGGTCCAAAAACCGAAAGCTAGAACACCCGAACGATTGCCGAAGTCATGAGCCAATTTCTTATCGGCAATGATTCGCGTGCAAGCGAGAAGTGATACTAGATCCGAACACTACAATGTATCGGCCCAGGTATTCACTCATGCATGTATGCTTTATACACACAAACAGTAGCACACACAATGGTGTGTATCGCGAATCGCTCTCACAGCGCGATCGCGATTGGCTGGCATGTAACCGTATGCAAATTAAGTCATGCTCTAAGCTTCGTGAACATATGGTCGACCACACACACAGTTTAGCAATGCTCGTGAATGACCACCTTTAATTGCAACAATAGTATTGTTCATGTATGCACAGAACACCTGCATAATAAGACAAGTCAGAAGTCAAATGTTGAAAATTGAATGCCTATTGCGACTGTTATTGTCTATTGCGAGTTTCTCATTTTGAGCAATAAGCATTTCGTAACTTTTCACTTTTTAATTCGCATTATGTTCGTGAATTATGTGCATTCAAGCATGATGTTACCATTGCAAATAGGGCATTAATAAAAAGAAGAATAAATGAATTTTCAATGCTATAAAATTGATAATGATTAAAACCCATATTAATTGTATCCAGGTTCAAAGTTGTGTTTTAATACAGAACATTTAAACTGGACATTATCTTTCACTTGCCTTGCATTCAGTTGGTATTCAGGGGTTCTGTGGACCCAGGCATGACATCACTGTATCAAATTAGGTATCAATAAAAAGAGAATAAATGAACTTGACAATGGTATAAAATTCAATAAAAATAAAAAAATACCCCAACAGTTTTCAGGGTCTAAATTGGCGTGCGGAACTTCAATGTGATCAATAAAAGTGCACTTTACAACATTTGACTTTTTGTTCATAACTTTACACCCCTAAACTAGCAGGCATGACATCACTGTATAAATTAGGTATCAATAAAAAGAGGAATAATGAACTTTACAATGGTATAAAATTCAATAAAAATAAAAATACCCCAACAGTTTTCAGGGTCTAAATGGGCGTGCGGAACTTCAATGTGTCAATAAAAGTGCACTTTACAACATTTGACTTTTTGTTCATAACTTTACACCCTAAACTACAATTTTTTTCTACAACTGGATGAAATTTTATGTGATATGATCTAAGAATCACAAAAATATGAGCATGTTGTCATTACACATCAGGAAACCTCTCCATCCAAGTTTGTATTGAGTAGTACCGGATGTATCGAATAAAACAAACCCAAGTTTGATCATTAATACTTCTATAAATATTTTAGTAATAATTATGAAATTTATACCACTGTAAAGTGCAACTCATTACCATTTCAATGATACTTCTCTCAGCTCACTAATATTATGTATCACTGAACCCATTGCTTTAAATATGTCTTGCAAAATGTGAGTGGTTCACTTTCACGCTCGTTGATGATCAAAGTTGGGTTCCTTTTAGGCACATTTGAATAACGCATCTCAAGGAGCATGAAGGTGAACACTCACAATTTGCAAGACTTTTTCAAAACAATGGGGTTCAGCGATGCGTAATATTGGTGAGCTGAGAGACATATCATTAGAATGGTAATGAGTTGCACTTTACAGTGATATCAATTTTATAATCACTACTGAAATATTTTTCAAATTATTAATGATCAAACTTGGGTTTCTTTTCTTTGATATCCCGGTACTACTTAATATAAACTTGGATGGAGAGGTTTCCTGTGTGTGATGAAAAAATGCTTATATCTTTGTGATGATTGGACCATATCACATAAAATTTCATCCAGTTACAGAAAATGAATTGTAGTTTATGGGTGTAGAGATATAAATAACATAATATTGTTGTTTTAATTTTATACCCATCTAAAGGGCCATTAGCATTTTTTGTGGACACACTGTATATATATTCAATCAAAGAACATATTAATTCATTTCATTACACAATGCTTTGAATGGCACTGACCTTTGACCTTTGTGCTTTCCTCTCCCATTCCTTCCTGGATTTTGCAGCAGAATCAGCTGCTGATGAGACTGGCCTTGGTGGCAACGGAGGCAGCTAACCAATGAAAATGTTTACAATGTCATAGACGAAAAGAACAATTTAAATTTAAATTTAAATTTTCTAATACTTCAAAAATTCAAATTGATAACAAATATCATATGGATCTTCTCCAAATATCTAATAATTAGGTTTTCCGGTCAATTTCATTGTTTTGTCAATCAATTGCATGTTAGAGGTTCATTTTCGGGAAAAACGCCTGTACATCGAAATGTTACCAGTCATAATCATATTCAATCATCAAAATTAACGATTACTGTGATTGATTTCGTATTTGCGCATTCTACTTCACATATTAAGCATATACATTCGGTCATAACTATTCAATTTCGTCGACATTTCATTCCGTATACTCAAATTCACACTAATTTAAATGCACAAAGAATGAATTAAATGACTATATCCGAATTTGAACTTTAGACCATTACTTTGTGTGCCTAAAAGCGAATTTGATAGCATGAACACGAAATTGTTTGACTAAAGTCAGTCTGTCGCATCAACACAACAAATTTGAATACACATTAAATGAAAACGAATGATAAATGTATGAATTTGGGCGGGAAAACCTATAATAATAATGATAGTTACATTTATATGGCGCTTAATACAATATCCAGCTTAGTGTTTCTAAGCGCTTATAGTGTTAACTAATTATTACCCGGCTTAGCTAGGCTACCCGAAGATGCTCACAGCATTCTTAACCAAAAAATCTGAAATTCATTGACTAACAATAATTTTTAATGATTTGATTTGATCCTTAAAGTATCAACCATACATGGACTTAATAACATTTAAAAATCAATTTGATGTTTAATTTCCATAGATACATTATTTAACATTTTGAAAGGATTAAAAGAAGTCATCAATTTGGCTTGATATGAACAAAAAATATCTCTGAAACTTGTAAGGTGAATGATCAAGAAATTTCCACCATGTACAACTTTGTCATTCACACAGTATCGGGACAATACGAATACAAGTTTCAAACTCGTATTAACATGTTTACAGCACAACCTGAAATATCTGAGTTATTATCTCAATGTTATTACTTACAATAACACCACCTATGTCATTATCAGTAGAGAGACAGTGTTGTAGCCATTCAAAATCTTCATACACTCGATCAACAGTGACCTCTGTGCATCTTCTTCAAGCTATCAGGGTAAAAGATACAAACATGTAATCAAATACCTGCTCATAACAAATTATGTGTTTATGATCCAGTTTATGTGTTAAATGATGACAATTGAGCACGGACAGAGGAATAAAGGGGGGGGGGAATGAGGTCTTTATAGAAATGGCTTCAAAGAAGGACTTTTTGTCAATGATTTACTATAAACATTTTCAAGTTATAAAATGCAACCAAAATATTCTTGTTCATCATTAAATCATAATAAAAATATGTAAATGAAAATAAAAAAATAAAAAAAAACTTTTCTTACTGTTCATAATTGACATCAGAAATAATGATATTTTGTCACATTGCCTATAAAAGGATCTTCATTTAGAGAAAAGTTTAGGATCTTATCTGTCAAAAATTTATATCTTTCACATGTATGCACTGTTTGAATATTGCAACTTGTAATTTAATTTTCAAACTTTTTTTTCAATTAATCATAATTTCTCTGAAGAATTTTTTTGAGTTGGGAGACGACCATGTTTGATGAATGAATCCTAGCCGAGATTCATCTGTCAACAATCATCAAGGAAGTAGAGATGATGCGACGATCTCAAGAATGTCATTTCCTGTTTCTCACCACTAGCCTTTGTTAAGTGGTATTACCTTGAACTATATAAGCTCATAATTACATCTCTACTTTACAATGGCAAATACTATAACCATCATTCCTTACAGATTAGCTCGGGTCCAGCACATAAGTGAATGAATTTGAACAGAGGGTGTAATTTATGCCTACAGGCACTGAAAATGCAATTAGGCCTATGTCCCCAGGCGCTGATCCAAGAAATCAAATTGAATGCATTTCGGGGCCCAATTGTCTGGGGACAAAAGCGGCTCTATTATGTTTACGCATGGGCCCGGTAATTTCATTGTGTGACTCCGGTCTCGCGCGTTACTAGTCCCCTAGAGTTAGTGTGAAGCCCTGCTTAGTGTACATACTGTGTACATTGTACATCTCTTCACAGTAAACGTATTTCTTGTTAGGAGTTTAATTTTTTTATCTGCACATTGTTTGTTTTAACTATAAAAACCCTTTAGAATCTTACAGGAAATCAGAGAAGAAAGGTACGATTGAACAATAAAACACAAAAAACAAATTATTTTTTTATTTTTGCCTGTTTCTTATTTTTTATTTTTATATAAACCCCTCCCAAAAAGTTGCAAATCGACTTTGGGCCATGATAACTTTTCAGGTACGCTTTAGTTATTCCCGATATTCATACCATTGGAAAGATAATTTATTCCCCTTTTATTGATATCCTATTTGTAATGATTTTGTCATGCTTCAATGCACAGAATATCAAAATATGGAGAAAATAAAAAGTCAAATGTGTATAAATTGCATTTTTATTGATCACATTGAAGTTCCGCAACTTGACTTAGGTCCTTATTACTTTGGGAATATTTTCTAATTTTTATTGAATTCTATACCATTGTCAAGTAAATTTATTCCTCTCTTTATTGTCATGATGATGTCATGCCTGGGTCCACAGAACCCCAGAATACCATCTGAATACATGGCAAAGCAAAGATAATTTTCAGTTTAAATTCTGTAACACTACTCTGAACCTTGATACATTTTAATGTGGGTTTTTAATCTTACAATTTTATAGCATTAAAAAGTTCATTTATTCTTCTTTTTATTGATGCCCTATTTGCAATAGTAACACATGTTTGATGCACATAACTCATGAATATAATGCAAAGTAAAAAGTGAAAAGTTGCGAAATGCATTGTTATGCTGGCAACAGACAACAATAATCTCACAATAGGCATTCAATTTGCACCATTTAACTTCTGACTAGTCCTAACATTCAGGTGTTCTGTGCATGCAAGAACAACACTATCGTTACAATTAGGGTGTCATTAAAAAGATGAATAAATTTATTTGACAATGGTATAGAATTCAATAAAAATGAGAAAATACCCCAAAAGTTATCAGGGCCATTCGAGTTGCGGACTTCACTTTGATAAATGCATTTTGCAACATTTGACTTTTTCATTTCTCCATATTTTGATTCTGTGCATTGAAGCATGACAAAATCATTACAAATAGGATATCAATAAAAGGGGGAAATAATAACCTTTCCAATGGTATGAATATCACGATAAACTAAAGAGTACCTGAAAAGTTAACATGGCCAAAAGTCGATTTGAGAAACTTTTTGGGAGGGGTTTATATGGGAAAGATGAAAAAAGATCACAAAACAAAGAGATATGAATGCCTTACAAATGTGGAAGGACATAGGAAAGCAAGATTTTTGGAAATTCGAGTTAAATGAAAATGAAAAATCAACAAATCTATATTTACTATGTGTGAATAAGAGTTGTGATTTTCAATTAAACCAATTCAACAATGTTTTTCTAAACCTGTTTATTTTAGTTTGATAAGAAAAATCATCAATAAAAAGAAGTTGTATGTGTCGATGCACTACCCCAAGTTTTTGGCAACTTGAAAAAAGAAACTTATTTTGAATAAGTCTAGATACTCCTTGCCCTCAATGAATTATCTATTTTTCCATACTATAACTTAAGATCCTCTTGCCTCAAGAATAATTTGTTTCAATTTGCTTTATCTCCAAACAATTTTTTTTTTCTTAAAGCAGAAAAAAAAGAAAAAAGTTTAGACTCCTTGCCTTCGAAAATGAACAAAGGCAAACACTGAATTGTTTCAAGACCTCTTAAAATCAGGAATATCATTAGTTTGTTCTTTTATCACTTTGGAACTAGAATCATCCAGTTGTTCTGAGCTGAAAACCAAAGTTCTAGAAAAAATTCACTTCAGTGTCTTTATCTTGAAAATGATTGCTTCCCCATTCTTTGTTGCATCGCTGATGCCGACCTGGTACCAAGGCTCAAAGGGAGTGGCGGAGGAGGACCATCTCCATTCTCTTCTACAGCTTTATCCTGTAATAAAGCATCAGACATGATGAATGATTAACGTTCAGGTTCAAGTTCATGGTCCTTGCCTGATACAAAAACAAGTCACATTGATAATCATTAAAATTTTAAAACATTGAATTTCTTCTTTCGTGTCCAAAAAAAAAATTATATTAGGATATAACGTTAGACTCTAGGCCCCTATACTTTATGCAATTATAAAATTACAATGACTGGTTGCCCATTCTTCAGAAATGGCTTCTTTTTTTTCTCCTCTCTCTCTCTCTCTCTCTCTCTTAGTCTTTAAAAAAAAAAAAAAAGACATCATATTTTGTTCATATATGTTCATGAGAAATGTTCAAATAAATCTTCAGGATCCTAGTAGGGTTCAATGAATCATTACCTTACATTACAATTTACGTGTCATGACCATCATCTATTGCCGACCGGTATACCGGTAATGTTTCTTTGGGCATCAACATTCTGACAACGATCAACAACAACGACTCTCTGACTGGACCAAGACCTCAGGCTCAGCTAGCTAGCTGAAAGATCACTCGAATCGACCCCGTCCTTCTCGGGTATAATTTATCACAGAACATTGACAATGTATATACAAGGACCATACTTACCATTACTTCACAAGCTCTTGTAGGAAACGTCGAAAATTAAACCAAAATTTAAGTTTGCAGAATAACTTCCGGACAATTTTTTTTTCAGGTCCCACACAAACGTTAACGTACCGTCAATCAAGCCACGGCCACAGCAGCACACCCCTTTTGTCTGTGCACAAGAATTGAATGTATCATACAGATTATGACAACAAATTGGGAAATCGGTACAATACTAGTGTGTCTTCAAAAAGTCAAAGTTCCGCGGAACAAATGGGCCTGTTCTTTTAGGGCATGCGCCCATGCCAGGCAGTGTTTTTTTTTTTTTAATGGAAATTAGAATAAAAAGAGTTAAAAGGACCAGAAACTGATAAATCATGGGGTAAAGCAGGGCATTAATAAGATCCCGTTATTGAGGAGTGAGTCAAAAAAGAAAGGGGGAAAGGCAAACTATATTTATTTAGACTTAAAAAGCTGTCATTAAATATAAAACCAATCATTGAACACCAAAATATACATATTTTGAAATGGAAAACATCTCCCTTATCTTCAGTACAATTTTCGTGTGCCTTTGTAGTATCTCAGTTTTTAAGGAACTATTTGATTCATTGAATCCTAAAGTTTTTTTTATTTTTTTTTCTTTTGTCAGAGGATCTAGGATCAAAAGGAATAAGAAGAGACGGCATGAAGTAGCGCGTTGCGATTTTATTCTCGCTCTTATAATATAGTACAGATAGAGTTTCATGTAAGTTGGATTACGTCATCATGTGATCAGAGTAAGCAAATGTTTGTCTCAAGTAAAGATTTGTATTCGATCGTGAATACCTTTGGCATCTGGGCATGTAGGCATACTACACTGTTGCCCATAAAGGTTGGATATTTTTTTATGTGATTCAGCAACATATTTGTGCTCCAGCTTTAATTTCTTGAAATTGTTTGTCCCCATGTTAACTTTTCGGGGCCCTGGCTATACCTTGGACGTTCCCCCAACCATTCTCGGGCATTGAAAAACAAAATAAGTTTGTCAATATTAACCCCCACAATGACCATTTTTGCAATTTTTTTTCATTTTGGGGCCCCTTTTTTGTTTACCCGGCTGACTAAGGCCCCCTCCGTCCTACCCCCATGAAACGCGACTGAGGTATAGGGTTGTTATTATTCTTAAGTTAAATCTTGGTTTATGGTCACAGACTTGGATTTCTTGTGTAGGGGAAGGGTCAAAGTTTATTTCGATTGTCGCTCAAAATTGATTTTATTCATTTTTACAAAGTGGACATTTCTATCTTCCCAAAAATGTACTGTAGAATATCAGCCAAACATGAATCATAATGAAAGAAAGACAATAGTCAACATTTACAACCTTGTCATTAAGGCTAAAACAAAATTTTGGGGAAAATGATAATAATTAAGTGTTTATGGTTGTTTTTCATTTCCTTTGTTTTGACCATAATGGTAGGATAAAATATTTCAATTTTTCACGGATCTCACTTTTTACTTCAACCCCTCCCCTAGACAAGAGACCAATTCCTATTACCCTAAATTTTAATTTAATGTAAAGAACAATATCAACCCCTTACTTCAGACGCGTTTCGCGGGGGTATGATGGAGGGGGCCTTGGTCAGCCGGGTAAATGAATAAGGGGCCCTAAAATGAGAAGAAAAAAAAAGCAAAAATGGGCATTGTGGGGGTTGACAAATTTATTTTGTTTTTCAATTCCCGGGAACGGTTGGGGGAACGTCCAAAATATAGCTATGGCCAGGAAAAGTGAAAGTGGGGACAAACAATTTCAAGAAATTAAATTATGAGCAACAGTGTACTACACGTCAATTTTAAATAGGACTTCTTTCTCGCTGTAGAACATGGATTTGTAGCTTTTAAAAACTGTTGGAAATAACGCCTGTAGTCATACAGGGGCCGCGGAGCCGGGGGGGCTGGGGGGCTGCAGCCCCCCACTTTTTTCAGCCAACGTGTACAAAAATTGAAAAATGACCATACATTTGTGATTTTTAGCCTGTTTCAGCCCCCCCCCCCACTTTCGGCTCAGCCCCTCCATTTCAAAAACGCTCCGCGGCCCTGTCATAAGCAAGTTCAGCCATTCCAAAAAATAAATCAAGTTTATTGATAATGTATGTGAAGGCCTCTAATCCCCATTTAGTAGACTCCCTGAAAAAAAATCGAGCCACACCGCGGCCCAAAACCCCCAAAAAGTGTACCTGAAAATGACTTTATAATGCCTCAATAGAAAAAAAAGAAGACAAGCTCAAGTCCTTCGATAACAGAATAACTCGTCAAGTTTTGAAAACATTGAAGAAGAAAAAAGGGGCGGATGTAAATTGGATGTCATAAGGCTTATTTATACTATGGGTTTTTTTTTTAATAATAAAAATTTTTAAAAAACGAAGTGAATCGGAGTAATTATGATTTTTTTTTTAAAGTTATGTCACAAAATTTCTCATGACACTTTAGCGGGCCACACTATTTCATAAAATTAATTTTCAATTCAACTGGTAATATACCCAAGTTACATCCAAAGACATGAAAGGTGACCTGATGAGAATCTGTCAATGGAGAATAAGAACAGGGTGAGCTGATCATAGCCGATGAAATAATGATGACCACAAATACGCTAAAAAAAGAAAACCTATTCAATTGGCTACCTTTTAAAATTCTTTTGTTTCTCTAATTTTCTGCTTTGATAACTAATTTGGGAGCCGAAATTCTCTTTTCCTCTCTCTCTCTCCTCTCTCTAGCAAAAAAAAAAAGGTCTAAACTTGGTATACTTCTAATGTAAAGTTTGAAGTAGGTTTTCTAATATGTTCCGATTTTCCTTTATTCGGTCTTTTCTACAAATGTATTTTAGCCGATAATACCACATCTCGTTTTGTAGTAATATAATGTTTAAACGCGAGATGGCGCTACAGCGGCATCATTCCATCACAAAAAGTTGCGCAATGGGAAAGCGCTTACACAACACTAAATTTAACAAAAGCGCTATTCTACATCGGTCAGCATGAGTACATCAAACATAAATAATGTTTGCCCTGAATAACCAGAGATGAATACGCTTTGATATATTGATACGACGGTATTAAGAATACATTTGGGTACATTTCCATTTCAATTTCATTTGAAAGGCAATCTCTTTACTTAAATAAAGAAATAAAAATGTTTTGGCTTCTTCTAAGAGTTTGTTTACCTAAAGTTTACGCGTGAATATAAGGGTCTAGTTTAAAAATTTAACAAAATATCAAAAAACACTGAAAAAAAAAAAAAAAAACACCAGGAGAAGTTTGGAATATTTTCAACAATAATACCTTAAAATTCCATAATAGTCTCTAATCGATTAACAGATCCAGTCTGTAATTAAGCAAATAATACATGCAAGGGGAAATCAATTAGACATGAAATCTTTTCAACTTCTCTCCATTCGTGAATGCAGGAGAAATCGGACAGGGTGCGATCGATGTGGTGGCTCTGAGAGAGAGTTTGGGATTATTTGTTTCTTAGAGTCTGAAGACTTCGTTAACTTTGTAGAAAATATGTGTAGAGATGTTATTAAAGCTGAAAGATTTTCCTTGCGATTACACTTATTTCGTATAATAATACGCGTGGAAAAAAAAACGAAATGGGCCACAAGCCTTTTTTTTGGGGGGGGTGAAAGAATATACCCTACTGGGCTCGGCCTTATCTTTCCATGTATGCCTATTCATATTCAAGACATATACAATGCGCAACATATTTTTCTTGCTTGAAAGAAAAAAAAAAATCATATCTGAAGTTCAACATGCAGCACCAAATGGAATGCGGGAAATTGCAAATGAACGTTTTGTTTTAACGCTTAAAAGAAATAATAAACATGGTCAAAATGTGATTGATGTTAGTTTGTACTATAAAAGTTTTCCACTTTACAATTTTGATGATACATACTGCTGTTCAAGTATATTTTGCTGTTAATGCCAGCTTAACATTAGAATGTGTCATGTTGTCTTTTAAAGATTAGAATAAGATGAATTATGCAAAAAATTATATATATTATATTATAAAAAAACAAACAGATATATTAGACAGGACAAAGAAAAAAAAAATAAAGTGTCAATTTGGGATTGTTTCATTTATTACAATTCATCATAATTATGAATGAAAATAATTATCACTCCTAGTGAGTCGTCTGCTATTACATAATTTCATTTGGAACCATATAAATATTAATCATAATTATGACTGCATCATTAAAAGAAAAAAACAAAAACAAGTGTATTAGAATAGAAAGTCGCCATCCTTTCAGTGTTGTGAAACTATATTGCAACTCATGGTGGCCCTTTTATCATTGATTTCCACTCAGCCTTATGGGCTAGAGTGCGCCAGAATTTACGCTTGATATTCGTTAGTAGGTTTGCTTTATTGTGTTCCAAATTCACTTTTATTTGATTCTTTTCCACAAATATATTTGAATGGATAGATACCACCATTTTGTTACATTGATTAAATGTTTTAAACGCGAGATGGCGCTACAGCGGTTATTTAATTCGAGTAGCACATAACGTTGCACGCAATGGGGGAAAGTACTTACGGACTTACACTATAATGTTTTAAACAAAAGATGGCGCTATTCACAATTTGCGTTAAGCAAAGACGATTGAATCATACTGACCACTGAATCATTAACAACAAAGTAATTTGTTTTCCCCTAAAATATACCAGATGATACACACCATGTAACATTGATTTGATGTTGAGACTACTTTTGGGCACATTTAAACTTCCGATTCCATTTGGAAAGTAACATCTTCTCCTGTGGGAATAGAGTAATTTCTTAAACTTTAGGGAAAAAATATTTTCGGCTTCCCTTCCTAGTCACATTTTCCCTGAAAAGGTCATTTAGCTAAAATGTTTGCTGTTTATTGTGGTCATGTTTTAAAAACGTTACCAAAATAATAATTAACATTAAAAAAAAATAACCAAAAGGAGCTTAAATGGTGGGAATATAATTATTTATAATAAAAATTATAAATAGTATTTACCTTTCTGTTAAAAGTAAAAAAAAAATATTTTGTGTTTTTCTTTTTGTAGCCTAACAGAATTAAAGAATAATAATAATTAAAAAAAAAAGAATTGCAGTCAATTGAAGTTTTTCTTTTCGTTTTTTTTTTCCAAATAGATGTTATTTTTGAATTTTCAAAATCATCAATAATCTGCCTTAAATATCTATTTTATTTTGGGTCAGCATTATTATCTAGCCTTTTTTTTTTTTTTTTTAGTTGTTGTGTTGTTGTTTTAATGGCGCTGTTATTCATAGTATGAATGTTACGCTATTCTTTCTATGTTAATAATCATTAAATCATCAAATTGTCAAGTGCTAAAAAGTACCCTTGTGGTATGTAAGACATTTCTGTCTATATGTATTTTATGTATAACCATTAACCTTACTTTTGCTTTCAAAGGCATATTGTATACGAAATAGAAATATATCAGAAATAATTTGGGCTTTGGGCAGTGTCAACAAAGTTTAAAAATTTTAATACCTAATTATTTTTTTCCCGCTTGTACCATTAAACACAAAAATCAAGAATTTATCTGTTAACTCAATATATATTGTCTGTTTAGTTTAGATATTTAGATAAAATTTTATGAGAGGACCACAATATACACGCACAAGCTTTAAGGTAAAATGAACTCTTCAGAAAAAAGTGGTTGGAAGAAGCCGAAAACTTTTTTTCTCTCTCTCTTCTTTCTTCTTCTTCTTCTTCTTCTTCTTCTTTCTAAAGTAAAAGAGAATACTTTTCAAATAAAATCGCATTTTAAATGTGCCAAAACGTATTATAAGACATCATCGTATCAAAATACATGTAATGTAAAATCGTACCGTAAATCTGGTATATCACATGGGAAAACAAACTTATTTGTTGTCAGTATCAAACTCCTTTGCTTAACACGAATTGTGGAATAGCGCCATCTGTCGTTAAATACATTATAGTGTAATCCCGTAGAGCGTTTTCCCCATTCCGTACAACGTTATGATATGACTGGAACTGTATAACTGCTGTAGCGCCATCTTGCGTTTAAAACATTATATTGATGCAAAGCGCAAGGAGGTGTTTATCCGTTTATTAATACATTGTAGAAAAGACCAAATAAAAGGAAATTGAAACACAATATGCAAACTACTTACTCATCGTGTGTAATAAGGCTGGGGAGGGGGGGGGGCTTCTGTCCCCACTTTTTTTTTATAAAAGCAAATATGTACAAAAACTTGAAAAAGACCATAGAGTTATGATTTTTAGCCTGTTCAGTCCCCCCCCCCCCCCCCCCCCCCCCACTTTCGGCTCAGCCCCTCCACTTTCATTTTCGGTCTGCAAGTGACCATTTGTCCTTGATGGATCAATGATCAAATTTGAAATTTGAAATTTTTCAGTCTCACTGAATAAAAAAAACAAAAACAAAAAACGTTGTTGTATTGTTTTTAATGGCGCTGTCATTCATAATATGAATGTTTACGCTATTCATCTATTGTTAATAATCTTAAATCAGTAACTTGTCAAGTTTTAAAAAGTATACCTAATTTAATTTTTCCCCTCTTGTACCATTAAAAAGAAAATCAAAACTGTATCTGTTAATATAAATGAATCCAAATTATGTCATTAAATATTTCCAACATCTCCATTTGGCAAATTTTCTGTTCAGTTTAGATATTTAGATAAAACTGAGGGCGTTTCATGAAAGGACTTGTCGGACGTTTTATCCGACAAACTGTGATAACTACTGAAATGCTTGCATCTGATTGGCTGAGAGCAAATTTGTCGATAAAATGTCCGACAAGTCCTTTGATGAAATGCCCCAAGGACCACAATACACATGCACAAGCTTTAAGGTAAGTGAACTCTTCAGAGAAATGTGATTGGAAGAAGCCGAAAACATTTTTTCTTTCTTCTTCTTCTTTTTCTTCCTAAAGTAAAAGAGAACTCTTTTCAAATAAAATTGCATTTAAAGTGTGCCAAAACGTAGTATAGACATCATCGTATCAAAATAATGTAAAGTCGTATCCATCATCTGGTATATCACATGGGAAAACAAACTACTTTGTTGTCGGTATGAAACTCCTTTGCTTAACGCGAATTGGGAATAGCGCCATCTTTCGTTAAATACATTTATAGTGTAAGTCCGCACGCACTTTTCCCATTGCGTGTAACGTTATGAGTGACTGGAACTGAAATAACTGGTGTAGCGCCATCTTGCGTTACATTATATTGATAAAAAGCGCGACGAGGTATCTATCCGCAGAAAGACCAAATAAAAGGGAAATTGAAACAGAATAAAGCAAATCTACTTACTCACCGTGCTCATAATGCTGGGGGGAGGGGGAGGGGGGCTTTAGTCCCCACTTTTTTATAAAGCAAATGTGTACAAAAACTTGAAAAAGACCATAGATTTATAATATTTAGCCTGTTCAGTCCCCCCACTTTCGGCACTTTTTTGTCCTTGATGGATCAATGGATCACATTTGAAATTTGAAATTTTTGCTGTCTCACTGAATAAAAAAAAAACACAAAACAAAACAAAAATCAATTGGAAGTCAAATACCAGTTTACATTTTTTTTCTTTTTCAATTCTTGATTGATGGATTGATTGAAAATCACACTTATTTCCTTCATAAACAAAAAATTTTGGTCACGTGTGTGACCGAAATTATGCAAAATCTTGACTTTAATTGGCTATAACTCTGATTTAATGTTTATATTATGCTAACATATTATGATTGCGCTGTTTTGCTGCTGCCAGTACCACTATTTTTGCTCTGCGATGTCGCACTTTTTTCAATTGTTTAGACGGAGCATTGGATCTTTATTTTTTAATCAGCTGTTTCAAGTAGAACCACTGGTTCATGTGATCTAATTTCCATATCTTCATGTACTATACTTTCTGAGTATTTTGCTGCTAATTTTTGATCACATATCTGCTCACCGACTATAACAGCTTGAATTTTATGAGACTTAGTTTAGAGCAAGTGCCATGAGCGCCCATAGGCCGATACCGGCGCTATACAAGAGGCCATCATCATCATCATCATCATCATCAACATATTTTGTTGGCTATCATTTGGAAATCGTTTTTGATGTTTACAATATGCATGTTCAAGGTCAGAGGTCAAAAGAAGTGGGTCACGTGTGTGACTTCACAGAACGGCATGATTTTGAAAGTTCAATTTCATTTTTGAATTCTTGTGAGTTTTAAAATGATAAAATGTTCTTATTGCTGTGAGATATGCATTATGGATCTGTTAACCAAAAAATTACACAGTATAGGAGTCATCTCTGAAATTTATTTTTTATCTATTATTTTATATCGTGATGTCGGGTCACGTGTGTGACATATAGCAAACTATACAGAAAATGAAAATATTATACATATGCACTAAATGTACATTTTGAGCAATTACCATATCCGCTGTGGTAAAACTTTTATGAACTCAAACCTTACACTAAAAAAAAAATTATGTATTTTTACAACAAATCTGCTGTCAGCAGAGTCTCCATAAAAAATGTAATTCAAAAAACAGTTTTGTTGTAAGTTTCTCCTGCAAATAATTACGTGAGAAATACAAAATATATATCAGGAGTAACACATTTGTTCCGTTTTAACCAAATACGTATGCTATATAACTCTAATGATATTTTTCCTTCTCTTTCATCAATTCTTAAGGGAGAAATTTACAGCAAAACTGTATTTTAAATTACATTTTTGTATTTCGACTCTGCTGACATCACTTTGCTGTATTTTTTTTAAAACAGTGTAATCAGTCACTAGGGTGTTTTGGTAGCTGTAAAGACTGGGGAACTCTTTTCAAATAAAATTGCATTAAGTGTGCCAAAACGTAGTTATAGACATCATCGTATCAAAATAATGTAAAGTCGTTTCCATCATCGGTATATCACATGGGAAAACAAACTACTTGTTGTCGGTATGAAACTCCTTTGCTTAACGCGAATTGTGGATAGCGCCATCTTTCGTTAAATACATTATAGTGTAAGTCCGCACGCAACTTTTCCCATTGCGTGTGTAACGTTATGAGTGACTGGACTGAATAACTGGTGTAGCGCCATCTTGCCGTTTTAAATGTGATTGGAAGAAGCCAAAAACCTTTTTTCTTTCTTCTTCTTCTTCTTCCTAAAGTAAAAGAGATACTTTTCAAATAAAAATCGATTTAAGAGTGTCCAAAAGGTATTCTAGACATCATCGTTTTCAAAATAATGTAAAATCTGTATCCTCATCTGTAGGCTATATCACATGGGAACAAACTTATTTGTTGTCAGTATCAAACTCCTTTGCTCAACGCAAATTGTGGAATAGCGCCATCTTTCGTTTAATACATTATAATGTAAGTCCGTAGCACTGTTCCCCATTCCGTACAACGTTGTGATTGACTGGAACTTGAATAACGTGTAGCGCATCCTGCGTTTTAAAAACTTATATTGAGGAAAAGTGCGACGAGGTGTTGATCCGTTTTATAATACATTTGCAGAAAGACCAAATAAAAGGGAAATTGAAACACAATTAAGCAAAACTCTTACTCATTGTGCTCATATAAGGCTGGGGGGGGGACTTCAGCCCCTATTTTTTCTTCAGCAAACGTGTACAAATATCAGCTTGCTTCCCTTTGATTAAGGGGGGGGTGGAGCTTAGTGCTCAAAAATGCTCTGCTTTCAATCATTATCTTGCCATAATAATTTCACCGACCACTACTTTTGCCGCTTATTGCCCTCCGTCCTTTTGAGACCCTTTTTTTATTGACTAAGGGACCGAGACCCCTAGTTCTGCCCCAGGAAAACGCGTCTATCTCCATTACATATCGGGTTTCGGATAAGGATATGTTTTCGATGGACGAGGGGAAGATTGAGTAAAAGGTGAGATTTTGGTGTTATATATTGCGAATGTTTTATGCTAACCTAATACTCTCAGATTGCGTTTGTGGGGGGGGGGGATGGACTGGGGGCTTCAGCTCGCTGCAATAGTCCCAAGAATTCATACATGTACACTGTTCGTCATAAAGGTGGAATATTTTCTGGCTCAATCGACATTATGTTGCCCCGTTATTATTTCATGAATGTGTTTGTCACCGCTTTCACTTTCTGGATCCTGGGTATATCTTGGACGTTCCCTCAACCCTCCCGGGGATTCTTCTATAAATAGTTTGTCTACCTCTTACGCCATAAATGGCCTTTTCGTCATTTTTTCTTATTTTTGGGCCTCTTTTTTTGTCCACGCTGCCCCCTATACCCCTCAATCCTTACCCCAAGAAACCACGTCTGAGGTGGATTTGTTATTGTTCTTTCAAATTACTTCTAGGATTTATGTTACTAGGCTCGACCCTTTATCCTGAGGGGTCAAAATTATTTTGATTGGGGTTCATGCATTCATTTTATCATTTTTACACCATCGGAAATTTCTAATCTTTCCTAAATTGTATTGTAAAATCTCAACCACACATAAATCAAAATAAACTAGTATTATCAATAATGACTATTTACAGCCTTGCCATCAAGGCTAAACAAAAATTAAGGGGAAAATGATGATATTTAAGGGTTAAAGGTGGTTTTTCATTTCTTTTGTTTTTAACATAAAGATGGAATGAAATATTCCGAATTTTCACCAATCTCGTTTTTTACTTTAACCCCTCCCCTAGACAAGAGACCTAAGCCTGTCCCCAGAAATATAGATTTAACTTAAAGAACAATATAAAACAATACACCTCAGTCGCGTTTCCTGGGGGTAGGACTGAGGGGGGCTTGATCGGCCGGGAAAACAAAAAGGGGCCCCAAAATGAGAAAAAAATGACAAAAATGGGCATCACGGGGGTTGACCAAACTTCTTTGGAAAAAGGTCCACGTGTAAGGTTGGGAGAATGTCTAAGATATAGCCAGGGTCCCAAAAAGTAAAAGCAGGGACAAAGATATTCAAGAAATTAAAGTCAGAGCAAAATCATGTCGCTATAGCGGCAAAAAAATATTCCACCTTTATGACGGACAGTGTACATCCCAAGGGATGCCTTTTTAATTATCAAACTAAACCCTTTCCTACAGAAACAAAAAATAGTGAAAATTAAAAGAAGCAAAACAAAACAACAACCCACCCCCCCCCCCAAAAAAAAAGGTACAATTTTGTAGTTACTTCAAAAACTGATACGTTCACTTTTTTCTAAAATGATATAAGAAGAAGAAAGAAAATATGACCTGGATGACAATATCCAATTACTTGGGGCCCGGGGCACATTGCATCCTGTAATCCATGGGGGGGGGGGAGGTTTAATATCAGTATACTGGCGGATCCGATTATAACATACAGTCAATGAGTGGTTTATATCGGGGGCAAGGCCCCTCCGCCCCCGCCTGCATCTGCCACTAAAAGAATGAATTTTAAAGGTGCATGAAAAAGTTGGACCTAGACCCCATCACCCCATTTCTCGCAATCGTCGCCGCTCTGATATGATATAAAAACAGTACACGTGTATAATTTGGTTTCCATATTAATTTATGCATGCATAAAATAATAAAGCATTGCATTTCACATAATATATGTACAGGCGGTATGTGAAATGCAATGCTAGTTTGCATGCACCCAGCGCGCGACAGCGAGTGCATGCACCTTTCGGTAGCTGGTGACAGACACTTTTTCTCCCTCCACTTTTCATATCTGAAATGCAAGATGTCATATTTTCCAGCCGGTTACGAGGATGACTATGATAGCAGTGACTCGGATGATTACTTTGTGGGAGGAAATTATCCTGCAAAATCACAGGTAAATTATCGCTATTTGAAAAGAAGAAATTCAATCAACGCTTGGTTCCCTTCCATTTCTCTCGCGGGCTAGCTCCCCGAGAGATCATTTGCGATTCTCGCTGGTTATGCTGATTGGATCAACGCAACAGCTACATTTGTACGGCGCGCGGGAGCATGTTCACAATTTTCAACACTGGTTTGTCCAGTAGACTCTAACTTGTTAGACCTATTAATTTCTCAAAGAAATTTTTATGGTATTGATTATGACGTGTCATCCTTCATTTTTAGTCACAGCTGCTTGATTTTAAATACTGATTTTAATGAAAAGATGCATTTGAATGTTTTCTTTGCTAATGATGATGATGAAGAGGTGTTTTTGCCTTTTGGTGGTTTATTTCAGGATCGTGGTTTTAAATTTATTCAAAACCTATTTTCTGTAAAGTGTAATTACATAAAAATATGTTATGTTGTTGTTGTTTATATATTTTACTGCGCTTTCATTCAGTAATGAATATTTACGCCTTATCATTTGCGTTTTTTTTTTCCTTTCTATCTCTTCTCTTCTTTCCCCATTTAAAAAAAAGAAAATCATATAACTGTTAGATCTAGAGGATCTAAATAAGGTTTTTCATTACCTTTACCTTTACCTTTACCGCAAATACTGGAAGAATGCAGGATAGCAGTCGAGCTTCCAGGTCTATCTTCTTGTCAGCTCAGTACATTATTGTACTCTTCACATTATTTGTCAGATTTAGTTTCAATTTCAAGGAGACAATAGGGCAAGAGGTTGCATCAGATTCTATGTCAGAGACTACACATCAATTAGACTAGAGTAATGGGAGACGTAGTGCTGTTCCTTCCCGTGTCTATCAAGCCTGATTTTGAAGGTTTCAATGGTGGGAGCGTCGACTACCTGCTCAGGAAGAGATTTCCAGTCGTTAATCACTCTGAGACTAAATGAATCCCCTCGAAAGTTCGTCCTACACCTTGGCTTTGTAAGTTTGAACCTGTGTCCCCTTGTAGAGGTGTCAGATAGTTGGAAGAGTTGTCCGGGTTAAGTCTGTCGTGCTCATAAATGATCTTGTAGACCTGGATCATATCCCCCCTCCTTCTTCTATATTCCATGGATGGTAACTTCAGGATTTGGAGTCTCTCTTTGTAGGGTAGGTGTTTTATAGTGGGGATTATCTTTGTAGCTCTTTTCTGCACTTTCTCCACAGCTTTTACATCAGCAATAAACCTTGGAGACCTGATTGTGTTTGCATATTCCAGTAGTGGTCGAACTAGTCCTTTGTACAGCTTGGGGATAGTAGATATATCGTGACACTGAAAAGCCCGCCTTATGCTGATCATAACTCTGTTTGCCTTGTTGACCACATTGGACACCTGTTTATGGAACTTCAGTTTATCATCGATAATGACTCCAAGATCTTTTTCCTCCTCTACAGCACTTAGAACTGTGTTTCCGAGGGTGTAGGAGTCTTGCTGTTGTCCTGGTCCAAGGTGCAGTACACTACATTTGCTAGAGTTGAAAGGAAGCTGCCACTTTGTAGACCATTCCATCAGAGAGTGCAGGTTAGCTTGAAGACGATTGTGTTGAGCAGGATTGGAGACACTAGAGAACGCCTTCGTGTCATTTGCGTATATCTGTGCAGTACAGTCTATCACTTTTCATGTTGAAAAGATTTTTTTTTTTTAAATACAAAGTCTTGCTTAATCAAGAAATTTGCATCGTTATATCTGTCGTATATGTATCTAATAAAAATACCGACCTCGTTCTTGTAAAGAAAAAAAGAAGTATAATAAATAAAAGAACAGAAAAAAGAGTATTGGCCCTAGGTGTTTTGACCAGAAGGAACGAAGAGAAGAAATAAAGGGTCATAAACTCCAATCCTGCACCCGTACCGGAGTGCGGGGTTACTAGATTCTATAACGGTAGTCCTCAGTCACTAGATTCTATAGTCCTTAAAGGGGAAGTTCACCCTGGGTTTAAATTAGCTTTAAAAATGCAGAAAATATGAGTGAAGGTTTAAAGACAATTGACCTCGAAATAGCGAAGTTATGAATATATAAAGTTTTGATTGTGTGACGTCACGTGCGAGCTGCTGTCCTATGTTATTCATGTAAATTCCATAAAATATCATTTTTTCAGAAGATTATTAGTTATTTCACTTGTGCGATCGATATATCATCTAACGTATGTTCATATACATGCCTCTATACATGGGGGGCGGGAGGGGAGGGGGGGGGGTTGAACTTTGATCTTGAGCCGCGAAGACCAAGCTCTGTAGTGGGGTATCGGGGTATCGTAATTTCAATAAATTGCGCTTATTCATGCTTCTTTTTTCTTCTTCTTCTTCTTCCTCTTTTTTTTTTTTTTTTTTTTAAACCTCATTTAATGAGTTTGGGGAAAAAGCTGCAGTTTCATTTCAGACTTCCAGTTTCAGGTGACTTTCCACCCTACAATAAATATTGTAAAGTTTGAGTATGTAGACATCATGACTGATGTTTTAGAGATAGTATCAGAGAGGAAGTTGTTATAATCAAAGGGCATTTCCTGGTTTATCTTGTCCTGTTTATAAATAATTCGTAAATTAGACAAGTTGGACTAAATTCTGCATCATTTTCCCCCAACAGATTTTGTTTATTTTTATGGAAGTTATACTTATCTGCCCGCAAACTTTGCTTCACTTTCTACAATTCAATATGAAACATGTCTGTTTAAATGCCAGGGTAAACATTAGAGTTTACTTTCAAAATTTTGGCCCATGAGGACTCACTTGTGGTTTTAAAAAACTTAGAGATTTATTGAGGTTTAATAAAAGATCTTAGGGTTTGGATCTTTGACTTATTATTGTGCATTGCAAACTGTGCAACAAGTGTTCGAGTTTGTCTGGACAGCATCTAGAAAAACTCTGACTCTACCGATTTTGTGCCTTTTAAGACCTTGTGAAGGGGGGTAAAGTAAGCCTCAGCCATATTCCCAGGGGTGTATACATGCACATGGTAGTACTGTACAAGTTCAGTGGAGAGTTCAAGAGCGCTAGGGGGAATGGTCGTTAGTCTACAATGGCAGACTCTATTTTAATAAATGAAACTTTTAAAAATTCTAAATTTTCAAAGTGCATCTTCACAAGAGAACCAAGTTATTGAATTATAGTTTGAAAGAGTCATCATAGACATACAATGTCGAAAACACAGGTCTCTGAACCACAATTTGCAAAGCAACTTTTTTTTTTAAATTACGAATGGAATCATGATTGTAATGGAAATTTATGTGTAACTGTCTTTGAGAAAACTCATGTGTAATGTACATTTTGGATTAAACATTCCATGTCACACATTGAAATATAAATCATTTACATACTAGTACAATAAACTAAAATGTAAACTGGCTTTCAAATTATATACAATTTATGTGTTCTCCCTGTCAGTTATACAGGGATAATGAGTTCATGGTTGATGAGTGTACATGTCGTCTACTAGATCAAGACTCAACTTATTTAGAACTTCATACTCAGTGGAAATTTGTTATAACGAGCTCCTTGTTACCATGGAAATTATCTAATTAGGAATTTCTTTATCAGAGCTGAGACCAGCAATATCACCTTGTTATATCAGACCTCTTTATTTGAGTTTTCTACATACTAAAAAGAGAAGGAAAAAAATCCATTATTATCAAGTTGAACAAGGCGACTGTAGTTGTACAGTAATATGCAACTTAGCTTAGTTTGATGTGCAAAAGTAGCAATGTTAGGGGGCTGGGTACCTTGAGCAAGAATATTTTGAAAAGCTGAGCAAAATCATGCCAGCTGTCAAGGACAAGGTCATAATCCTGTAATGAGTGAGCAAAAAGTTTTAGAAAAACAGAATAAACAAGATCTAATTCTGCTATATCAGAGATAGTCTTGTTTCCAGGTGAAGTGAATTAACCATCCTGCTTCTTTCTCTGTCAAGCTCTCATTCAAAACACTGCCCAAATTCATTTGTAGAGTTATTTGGACCGTAAAGCTGTTACAGTTGTTCTGTACAAGTACAAAACGTGTATTTTATCAAATTTCATTGTCCAATCAAGGTGGACAAATTAGTGTGTATAATTTAGGCCTATGTGTTGGGATAAACTATTCAGATCGGTCATCTCATGTTATACTGTATATAAGCAAGTTATTTCCGTGTGTATACTGGTAAAATTGTGTGATTTTTGTGAGTAGGTAATGTTAGGATTTTTGAGATCTTTTCATTACTCTAGTATGAAGTCAAAATTTTCATGGGGATACATGTAGACTCGCGAAATTCATGAAAATAAAATCCCTGCAAAATATATGCAGCGATTATTCTACAACTTGAGGGAAAATCCATATATTCTGCCTTACACTCAGGCTAACTGACACAAGACACACACACATATTATATGACCAGATGTTTAATGTTTTGCTCTGTAATTTACTGGTGAGGTTCTTGAGGTGGATTGGGAGTTCAGGTTTTGAAGTTTCTTGCATCTAATGTGTATTTTTAGTTCTCTTGAAATTGGCAAAACAAATTGTCTTGTGCCTCCCTTGCTTGACTGGAAGAAAACTCAATGAATCTTTCATGAAACCGAAGTGGAAACTAGATTGTTCCGGCTTTCAGCATCGTGTGCCTTATAAGGCTATAAGGGAAAATTGGGGGAAAAAATAAAATGGCATTTTTTAAAACATTGTCTGTGTAATCTGTTCGGCTTAGGTTATTGTGTTTAGATAAGAGTGATGAGTGATATTCACAATTACTGTTAAGCTCTGCTGCTCAAGCGATCCATAAGTTCAATAATTGCATATCTCATGATGTACACTAGTCCTTGGGTACATTTACCCTCATTGTGTTAGTGAACAGTAATTTCTGGACCGCAATCAATTGCTGAATAAATGGGAACAAATATCAGTTTTAGATAACATAATTACAGTATGTACATAGTAGATACTGAGGAGATGTATTTTACCAATGACATTGCTCTGACCAACAATGTCTATTGCCTTTATACACTATAAGGGCTTGGCACTACTCAAAAAAAGTCTAATCTTGATTTGCCCCTCTAAAAAAATGAATGTTAAGGGTGGACTCTTCAGTTCTTGAAGGTTTGACACTACAATGTAGTTATTTCTTGTTACAGCTTGCCTGACTTATCAAACAGTGTAATATTCAACGTAACCTGGTGAAAACTTCTGTGAAGAAAAAATGATGAATTTATAGCAAAAAAAGGTGCATTTTGGGGTTGAATGTCGACCATCTTGGAATTATGCACTGTACATATTTTAGTTTTCTCTTGGACACCAGACCAAGATATTATTACTTCATGTTGATATAGAATAAATGGAAGTTAAATGAATATAATAAGCAAAAAATTATTACCATTAACTATAGACTTATTCGGTTTGGGTGATGTTTTGTCATGGTGGCAGCCATTGGTGGGGGGCTTCCAATGTACTACACAGGCTCCTTGTTTTTCGATGTATGGGTAACAAAGGAAAATATACAAACGCGCAGACATACGCGCACATGGCGCATGCGTAGTAAATTTGAAGCCCCCCCCCCCCCCCCCCCCGCTATATGGCGGGCACGTAGAGGGCTCAGTTTCATGAAACGCTGCCCGAATTCGTCTATATCATAGTCTGTTTCTTAAAATGAGGTATAATAGTGAATACATGTAGTAACTTATTCAATCATAATTTTTTTCACTTTTTTTTCTACATTGTAGGGAGATGGAAGTGCAGGAACCAATGGGACCAGTTCAGGAGGCTTCGGTATGGCTACCCCTTCCAAAGTTCAGAGGGACCAGCAAGGGTCACCCATTGTCCTGGATGACTTCAAGACGGCTGCTTCAAGGGGAAAACTGGAGGAGGTGCAGGAATTCATCGAGAGAGGTAAGCCCACCAACACTAAAAGGACAACACTGAACTTGAAATCACCTAGTGCAATGCTCAACACTAACATTTTGTAGGAAATGCTCTGTAGGGCAACCAAATATTTGAATTTCCCCCAAAAATTGTTGCCCAAATAAAAAATATGATTGCCCTGCAGAAATGAACAAAGACAATGCCAACACTGAAGATTCAAATTTTAATTCTGTTATCTAGGCCATTACAGCCCCCCCCCCCCACTTTCAACTCAGCCCCTCCACTTTTAAAAACACTCTCTGATAACATTATGAACTTAGAAATGAAAGTAACTGAACAGACATAGTTTGTGTAATCTGCTCCCTGGAACATGAGTTAGGATCAATTTCAATTCGACAGTAGAGCCTAACAGGGTCCTTGTTACATGCACTTTTTGCATAAAAGTCTTACTCTAAACTAATCTAGATATTTGTTTCAAATTTGCAATTAATCATTATTGTTTACATGGTGCTGATCCCTCAAACAGAATCTTTATCTTTAGGTTGAATATCTTTATCAATAATATAATTGTTTTAGAGTGAAAAATATGGCCGTGTGTTATACATGTAAGTTCGCCGCCTTTTGCGTTACATGCCAATTTGACTACAAACGGCACTTTCATCACTTCAAAGACCTATATCTCGAAAAGTATGCCCCCTAATATCTCAAAACTATACATTTTCTGAAAGGAAATTCCACAAGGAATCTAAATCTGCCTTGAAAAATTATACCAGGTGCCAGATAAAAAAAGTTATCGGGAAAAAATTCAGGAAATTTAGATTTTTAAAAATTTTCATTGTTTTTATCGTCAAGTCATCTATAATCACCCAAATATTAATAATATTATTATATTCTGGTAGAGAATAATAAGACCTTTCAAACAAGGTATAATTCATTATGTTTTACAGTTTTAGAATGAAAATATAACGATCTGAAATTTAGCCCTGAAAATATAGCTTTTTTCAAATTCATGAGGGGGTCGGGTCCTGCCAAGTACTGTTGCACCATCAAACATATTGTTATAGTGGTATTATAGTATAAAGCAGTTTAAAGGCTTCAATTTGGTGGTAAATTCACAATCATAGGCTAAAATTTGGCAGAGATATTGCAGTTTTCCCAACAGTACTACAATATCTCTAATTCCTAAGAACTTTGTACAGGAAGCATTGCCTTTTTAGGTCAAATAACGATTGTTGAGTCTTCCTGGGTACTATTGTACAATCAAACCTACATGTATTGTTCAATGATTTCATGGTATAAAGCAGTTTATAAGCTTCAATTTGGTACCTAATTTACAGTCATAAGCCAAAATTTGGCAGAGAAATTCAAGTTTTCCCCAAATCAGACACAAAATGTAAAATTTCCCATTGACTTTCTACAGGCGGCGCCGCTTCCAGCACCACCCCTACTGTCCCAAACTTAAACCATTGTAACTCCACCAGAATGTTACCTAGAACAATGAAACTTCACAGGGAGCTAGCACAGTAGTATATCTTTAAAATGAGATCAAATTTGTTACATAATCTTTCCTACTTTGGAAAAAATTGACAAATTAATGCTGAAAAATAGCAAAAAGCGTAACAGCACCACCCTATTTGGGTGGCGAGTTCATAACACACGACCATATATATATATTATTTTTTGCCAAATGCAATTTCTAACTCTAACTTTCGATGACATCCAATACATTGATGTATTTCACATTCATATAATTTTTCCCCCATTGTCCAGGGCTTTTTTTGTCCCCGCCGAACGAGTTCGAGCAGGGGACTATGAAACGGGCTCCGTACGTGTGTATGTGTGTGTGTGTGTGTCCGTCCATCCATCCGTCCGTCCGTCCGTCCGTATGTGATCAAAATCTTCAATTTGCTACTCCCTCACCATTTTTCATCCGATTTCGATTCCATTAGCTTTATATGATAGCACTAGGTGATGGCTTCAAAACTTCTTCACAGAATTTTGACCTTTGACCTTTGACCCTGATTTTTTGACCTATATTGTACATTGGTTACAAAATGCTTCTCCTTCGACATTTTTCATCCGATTTCGATTTTGTTTGCTTTATGATATAGCACTAGGTGAGGACTACAAAACTTCCTCACGGAATTTTGACTTTTGACCCCTTTGACCTTTGACCTTTATTTTTGACCTTTATTGTACATTGGTTACAAAATGCTACTCCTTCGCTATTTTTCATCCGATTTCAATTTTGTTTGCTTTATGATATAGCTCTAGGTGAGGACTACAAAACTTCCTCACAGAATTTTGACTTTTGGCCCCTTTGACCTTTGACCCTGATTTTTGACCTTTATTGTACATTGGTTACATAATGCTACTCCTTCGCTATTTTTCATCCGATTTCAATTTTGTTTGCTAATGATATAGCACTAGGTGAGGACTACAAAACTTCCTCACAGAATTTTGACTTTTGGCCCCTTTGACCTTTGACCCTGATTTTTGACCTATATTGTACATTTTTTACAAAATGCTACTCCTTCGCCATTTTTCATCCGATTTCGATTTTGTTTGCTTTATGATATAGCACTAGGTGAGGACTACAAAACTTCCTCACAGAATTTTGACTTTTGGCCCCTTTGACCTTTGACCTTGATTTTTGACCTATATTGTACATTGGTTACAAAATGCTACTCCTTCGCTATTTTTCATCCGATTTCGATTTTGTTTGCTTTATGATATAGCACTAGGTGAGGACTACAAAACCTCCTCACAGAAGTTTGACTTTTGGCCCCTTTGACCTTTGACCCTGATTTTTGACCTATATTGTACATTTTTTACAAAATGCTACTCCTTCGCCATTTTTTCCAATCCGATTTCCGATTTTGTTTGCTTTATGATATAGCACTAGGTGAGGACTACAAAACTTCCTCACAGAATTTTGACTTTTGCCCTTTGACCTTTGACCTTGATTTTTGACCTATATTGTACATTGGTTACAAAATGCTACTCCTTCGCCATTTTTCATCCGATTTCGATTTTGTTTGCTTTATGATATAGCACTAGGTGAGGACTAACAAACTTCCTCACGAATTTTGACTTTGACCCTTTGACCTTTGACCTTGATTTTTGACCTATATTTTACATTGGTTACAAAATGCTACTCCTTCGCTATTTTTCATCCGATTTCAATTTTGTTTGCTTTATGATATAGCACTAGGTGAGGACTACAAAAATTCCTCACGGAATTTCGACTATTGACCCCTTTGACCTTTGACCTTGATTTTTGACCTATATTGTACATTGGTTACAAAATGCTACTCCTTCGCCATTTTTTATCCGATTTCGATTTTGTTTGCTTTATGATATAGCACTAGGTGAGGACTACAAAACTTCCAAACAGAATTTCGACTTTTCGTTTTCTTTTCTGATGCGATATAATGGGAATTTTGTATTATTGGCGGGGACATATATTCCGCATCGCGTAATATACTAATCCACTTGTTTTAAATACTTCAAGCATCTATTATGCTTGTAGGCTATATGACAAAGAAAGCAAATAGGACCGTACTATATATTCTTTTATGCTTTAAATTTCATAAAAAATTATAAACCCTCAAAAAGGCGTAGACCTATTCTCTGATTACTAAAAATTACGACACTCGTGTGCCTGTCATATGGAAAAGTATAGTCGGAAGTAAGACTTTAAACAAAAAAGAAAAAACACTGTTACATAATCACTTATTAAAAGTTGGTTGAGTGGTATCAGGAAATACTGCACAATCAACTGCTTGATAGCATGTTGATAGGTAAGGATGTGTGAAAATCATGATTCACTGCAGTTTGATACAGCGTAATCTCTTAAAATTATTTGAACAAAAGCATTGAAAGCTAAGAGGTTCTATGGGATGGACATTGCCATTAGGGTTTTCTATAGCTCAGGTGGTTCGAATCCTGATGGATCCCATTTTCTTTGCTCATTTTTCCTCTTAAAAGTATATTAAAAGGCAATGACATGATCGATATTATGATCATTACTTATAAGCTTCACTTTGGTCCAAACCATATTACGCACCTATATAAAATGTCATGTATAATAATTTGTATATTTCTTTGTAATATGTTATTTTGCTTTTTATGGGTGAATAAATTTGAATTGAATTGAATTGAATGGATATTCAATATGACTAGGGCACCTTGACTGATGACTGAAAATTTAGCTTGATTCAATGTGTGAACAGTTTGCTAACTTCCCATGCGTTGTGTATGTAAATTCCATAAATTTGTCTTTTTTCATGGTTCTTGATAAAGGAATGTGTCAATTTGATAGAGGCATATGTATGTGAACAAAGGTTTGTTGATATATCGACCGCACAGGTAAAATAATTAATAGACTTCTGAAAAAAAATGACACCTTATAGAATTTACATTACACAACACATAGGAGAGCAGCTCGCACGTGACGTCACAAAATCAAAACTTTGAATATTCATAGCTTCTTATTATTTTTTTTTTTTGTCGATTTTCTTCAAACCCTCACTCATATTTTTCTTTTATTTTTCTGCATTTTTTAAAACCCATTTAAACCCAGGGTGAACTTTCCCTTTAAAGAAATTAATGTGAAATGTATTACAAGGAAAAGAAAGTAAATGTTGTCAAACAAGTACAAGCGAGCACTATAATGTCTCAAATCGTGTGGTTAAAGGTAATCTAATGGAGTGGGAAAGGTGAACCAAATAATTGTGAACTTTCAAATTATTTTCATTTTTTTATGGGTAGAATATTATATTGATAAAAAAAGGTCCACTGCAAAGATTGCTCTTCAAATTCCCTCATAGTCATAATATGACAAAACAAAAACAAAAACCATGGAAATGTTTGGGCTTAACCTTTTGTGTTTAATCACATGCATGCATTTCTGTGTTTATTGGATAGTAACTCTCATCAGTATTGGGTCAATATCTTATCATTTTTTTTATAAAAAGTTTTCCTAAACCTCACAGCACACAAACATTAGATTAGTTATCTTTCCAAATCATTTAAGACAATTTCTTCTACAATTCAATTTCATGACCACTTAAGTGGCTTGAAAGTAAAACTGTGCTTCACAAGTATGTAGTTTGCTTGTTGTAAACAGGAAGATCAGTGCTTCTGTTTTTGCAGTCACTGGAAATAATTAATTGTCAATTTCAAGTGATTTAGAGCAGAATAAATTGGGCATTACCCTTTCCCCTAGTACATGTATGTACATGTATTCAAAAGAAATAAACGTCCCATTTGCATGTATGTGTGTAAAGTTCACCCCTTATGTGAGAAAGCTACAAATGTATATTAAATGCTTAATTAGACAGTGTAATTTAACAATATGATAGCTCCTAGGTGTAATTTTAGTCTTATAAATTAATTGTTTCATTTGTAAGTCAAATCCTGAGTCTGAGGGGTGGGGGGGGGAGGGGTTTTTTTATCAATAGGCTTAGGCCTATATGTTACCCACAAAGGGGGGGGGGTGGATACCTTCTCTGCGCTCATATCCAGTGTTATAGCTAGGATATTAGTGCGGTTCAAATCTCACCAAAAAAGAAGTTGTTCTTACAAATGGAGCTGAACGGTTACAGCTAAATGATGACCCCCCCCCCAAAAAATAAATAAATAAAATAAATAAAAATAAATAAATAAAATAATAATAATAATAATAAAAATTTTAAAAAAATAGCCCCTAGGCCAGATCAGTTAGTAGACAGATCTAAATACCAATTACTGAATTAAGCTGTAAATTTACTTTAATGTAAGTTTGTTGTTAACTTACTTATTTTTTGAGGATACCATAGGAATTCGATAAAAAATTTGTACAAACACTCAGTATACTACACAGATCAGAGTTCATCCATATCCACACTTCACAGATCTTGTCATGGCCTATCACTTTTGTGCACATGTGCATACCAATCAAACAAATTAGGCTAGTCTCACCGCCCCGAACTTTGTTGGAGGCGGTCTTGAACGGAGAGAGAGGGGCCGAATTTCGACAACGCTCGTCACCGCGCACAAAATGGGAAAAACAATAAAAAACATGGCGTTTGCCTTAGAGGTGCACCGCTAAACCGGCGTTGCTTTAGCGTTGGTTTAACGGTAGCGAGCGGTAGCTAGCGTAGCGAGCTGTTGGTTTAGCTCTGACACCTCTATACCAACGCCAAACCAAAGTTCATCACCACAACGGATCGCTGTTTCAACGCCCGACACCGTTCCAGCAATCTTGTGTCCGCTAGAATAACGATTAAAACCGCTACACCAAAAGTTTGTGCAACGTTTAATCACCACCCGGGCAAAGCTGGCGGAGCAGCGGTGTCTAGAGCGTTCAGATTCTGCGTTGGCCTAGCGGACCAAGCGTCCACCAACTTGCGTCTAGCGGTGCCAAAATTTTGATTTAGCGTTGTTGGAGAGGTGGTGAACTTTGCCGAGCGGAAAATTGCCCGCTCCTCACCGCTCGCAATATTTTGTTAGCTCAAAACTTTCGGAGCGGTAGGAAAGACCGTCAGCGGTGACCGGCGTATACGGCGTTGCCTAGCGGGGCCAACTACTGTTGAACGGTGGTGAACGGAACGAGCGTGATTAATTTTTTTTCACCGCTCCAGGAACGCTCCAGCAAAGTTCGGGCGGTGAGACCGGGCCTTAAGAGAAAGAAAAAAAATTTAATCTTCAAAATATGGACAAATTTTACAATGTAAATGTTGATTTAAATACCAATGTTATTTTCTGATTTTTTTGTCTTTCTTAAAAATACAAAAAATATTAATTTACCGTACATAAAACAAACACTAATAAAAACAGTGGTTGACCAGCCTAATGATTGTGATCGTGATCGCGATATCTAGCTAGCCATGTTGCCCCATCCATTATGTTTCCTGTTGGTGCTTTTCCCTGTTTCCTAAACGCTTTTCCCGTAGCAAAAGACGAAAACATTTGGTAAATACTTAAAAATTAAACATTTAATGTCGAATTGAAAGCATAATTCTTGTAAAAAAAGTCCATAAAACATGATTAGAAATAGAAATAAGTAAGTTGGATGCAGTTTTAATGTGAAATTAGTGGTGGTTGGAAGCAGTGTTTTTTAACACGAGTGGTGGTTGGAAGCAGTGTTTTTCAACACGAGTGGTGGTCGGAAAGTACCCGTGGTGGTCGGGCCCAACCACCGCCGACCAGCGTAGCTATAACACTGCTCATATCCTAGAACCACCTCCCCACCACTTGGAAAATCCATGCTCCATAAAAACTGACTTCAGATTTCCACCAAAAAAAATATTTTGATGAATTAAAAATTTAGGTAAGGCCTCAAGGATTACTCCTGTGAATCATGGAATATGTATATTGTCCATGATCTTCTTTTGACTCTTGTAGTAGATTAAAACCAGTTTGATACATGTAGGTCAGGTAGGGAGATTGCACCTGTTGCTTTAACTCCTTCCTGCATGTTTTGATAGTGTGAATCATATTGGTCCCTTGGGAGAGAGTCAGCAAGCTGCCAACATCTGAGCTTATATGAGGCGCAAGTGCAGATTTTATTCAGGTTTAGGTGTGTTTGATGCATAAAGAATGAGCTGGAATAAAAATATTCCCACAGCATGTAGAATTATGTGATAATGTGAATAAAATTTCATGTTTAAAGCTTTCACTTGGTTTGAAATTGGAAATACATATATCAACACAATTAAAAGTCTTCTCATATTCTTCTTCTTCATTTGGCTTCCTCCAGTATGGAGAACTGCGACTTGTGCAGGAGTAGATGAATGCGTTCCAATTTTGAAAGTACCCTATTTGGCATGCACCACGGAGAAATATATACTTCGGAAGAATGATAATTTGGCCTTAAAATTGAGTGAATTTAAATTAAGTGATTTTGTGGTCATCATGATTGGGTTATGTGTTACGCTTCTCCAGTATTCTCAGCTTAGATTAGAAGACATATTTACCAGTAATTCATACTTGACAATGGTCATGAATGGATATGATGTATTTTGTCTGTAAGTTCAGGATCAGCCCTACATTGTGTTTTATGTTAATAAAATTTTCCCATTTTGCAATAATATACAGTACTTACATGTGTGTATCACACAAAGAAAATTAAATTTATAAAAACATGTTTAATTTGATTACAGGTGTTGCAGTGGACTGCATGTTAAAAGCAGGCTGGACAGCTCTTATGTATGCTGCTAGCTGTGGTCAATCAGCAATGGTCAAATACCTACTAGAGCAGGGGGCTAATCCAGATTTCCACAAAGCATCATGTAAGTGCATATATGTGTGTCCCAGATAAGGCAAAACCCAAATAGCTAGTAATTTTTCTTTGTGAAAACGAGCAATGAATAAAGTGATAAATTCATCATTTCAAAGTTAAACCTCTTTTCTTTCATTTCACATCTACCGCTAATCCATTTTGAAAAAGCCAGGTAGAGATGAGTTTAGAAGACTTTAGAAATTAATTGTAAAAATGAAATCACACTGAATGAGTGGGCAGTTGATCTTTGTAATCTATGCCTGCTCTTTGATATTCTATTGGGTGTCAAAAGAAAGAGGAAAAGATGAACTTTAAAATTATGCATTTTATATTTCATTAGTTGTTTGCTTCATTGAGAAAAATGACTGACCATAATTGTTGTTCTTTTGTTCTTTTTTACCCCCTTTTCATTACTCTCTCTCTCTTTCTCTCCATATTTCTCTTTCCTTCTCTTTCAATGTTTTCTCTTCCTCTCTCTTACATTCTTCCTCCTCCAGTTTTTTGTCCCTCTCCCTTAGATATCTGTTCACTCCTACTGCCCCCTTCCCCTCCTCTCTCTCATTAACCATCTCTGTTTATTATTTTAAAACAAATATAACATACTACATTTTTATGTTCAAAAGCAGACATTAATTGATTGAATGCGGACAACAACGTTTTAATGCTGACAATTAATGGGTGTACCCATACATTTATGTACAATAGTTTTTTTCATACCCAGAATGGTATTGAATTATTAGCTGATATGCTTCTCATTATTTTATTCAGTTATGTATAGTCCTTTGATGGCTGTTTGTTCCAGTAATCTTGCCGAAGACGCCATTTTGGAATGCTTGACGCTCCTTACCGATCGTAACGCAGATGTCAATACTCATGAAAAGTAAGTGTTTCAGTTTGATTCTATAACATTTTTGTTATTGGGCCAGCTCATTTAGGTCTATATTTCTCCACAGAGACCCTGTGCAAAACAATTTTTTTTTTATATGAAATGCATTTCTTATGATTCTTTCAACCATAATTGAAAATAACATAATTTGAAATGAAAACTATAAGAAATTAGCACAGACAAGCCAGAAATACATACAGTTTTAAGGAAAGCGGGTTTCAGAGAACTGTACTAAGCTTGAAAGTTTAACAAATAATAAAATAATATCTTACAAGTAACAAAAGTTGCTCTACATGTACAAGGCTATAACAAAATCAAACCATTTTGCAATGCAAATTTACAGATTGAAAAATTGTCTTGAAACTTATTATTTGCTTCAAGCATTTGAATTTTTGTTATGTAGAGGACTGAAGTTTAATTACAAATATATTTCAGCATTTTGTTAACGGCAAGAAAATTCATCATTTGGATTAGGCAATAGTTCTATATTGAATAAAATACATTTTTTAACCAAAGAATTACATTGCAAATGTAACCAAATATTCTGTAAGCTTCATTTTATGGATAAAAATTTGCTTTGAGCCTACATGTACAGATGAGATGATTCCAATTCTGCAAGGTACATACAACTTGCCCAGTAATCATAGTTTGCGATCAGAAACATTCAAATTTAATTAATTGACTAACATTGACCTAGAATTGAGATGAAGGTCAAAATTATTATTTGTTGTTCTCCCTAATAGTACATAACCTTGGATGAAATCAGGACTTGTGCAAACACTTGATTAGAATATTCTTTGGCATACATTGGCAAAATGAAGCTTGTGCCAGTTTATAATAATTGGACCATAAACTTTTGGCTAAGATGTGGCAGGGAGACAGATTCAATGTTGAGGTTTCATTGGCCGTGTCACATCATTCGTCACATTGCCATTACTTTTATCTGCACCAATCTGTATGATTAGATTGTTGTCAACGTACAAATAGGTATCAGCAAATATCCATGTAAATGACATAACAGCCGCCAGGCCAGCAATATAGAAGGGAAAAAATGGTAATTGGATGTAATAAATAATGCTGTTGAAGGAGATAATTGGGCTAAAATTTGCCCATGCAAATGAGATTGTATTGTCATCATCTTTTGTATCATAATGTAAGTTTATCAAAGAGAGTGAAGTACTGTTAAACCAGAAATGATTGCGTGCATTATACTATTGCAAATTTTGTGAGGAGTCATGATTCGCAAAAGTAAAATCCTACAAAAGCATATGTCTGTGCAATACATTGAATGCCAGTACAAGTATCAGGGGAGGGCATGGGGGGGGGGGGGGGGGGGGGGGGGGGGGGGGGTGCACCCAACTTTTTTTAGCAAATGTGTACAAAAATGCAAAAATGACTACTATCTACTTGTGATTTATAGTCTATTCAGCCCCCTCCCCCTGTCAAAAATGCTCTGCAGCCCCTGAGTATTTTCAAGCTGTGAAAATTGCTGTCGGCCTCAATTGGCAAAGGTTTCATGTTGTGAATGAGATGGTTTCACATTAAATCTTTCCTGCATTGTCCACACATCTTCTTGATTGCTTGAATCTGAGAATGTTTCCTCTCATCAATCATAAGTATAGAGTCATGCTCTATATCTACTTCTGATGTACAAGTGTTGAGAGATGACAATTGTATTGTGCTTCAATATAGCTGTTATCCTTGGCACCTCAATGCTTGGGATACCTTCCTGGAGAAGTTCTGAATTATAAAGTTAAATCCATCTTGAATAATTCATTACAATCTTCAAATATTTTCTGAAATGGTTTCCTCGGTGCCTTGTGCAGTAGTAGCTTGCCAAATATTTTTTCCGCAGTTCTATTTGTTTGAACTAGCTTAGGAAATGAGTATCAGTGAAAACTGACTGATATAAAATAAAGTGGTCCTTTATTTGCTCAAGTCTTGTAAAAAAATGCAAGGTGGTTTAGGGGCAAAACCCCCAAAATTTTTTATACTACATTAGCTTGAGATTCAGCTTATCAGGGGCCACTGAGTGTTTTTGAAAGTGGAGGGAGCTGAGCCTAAAGTGAGGGGGGGGGGGGGTTGCTGAAAAAAAAGTTGCTGAAGCCTGCCACCCCCCCCCCCCCTCCGTGGTCCATACTTATGAACTGACTTTGTGCTTGTTTAAACAAGCACGATATGATATGTGGGTAATTTTTTTTCTCAGGCTAGTACAGCACCGCTGAGTTTATTATAGAATTTCAAGCAAAACTAACACAAAATTGGAAATAAGCCCAAGATGATTTGGGCTGAGATTTTATGCAATTTAGCACACTTTCTGTGAGAAAAAGCCTGATATTTTATGATTGGGCTAATTCGTCAGATCAGAAAAAGCTCAATATTGACCTATCTCGAGCTAGTGAAGAATGGCCTGATGAGAGCCCCAGTTAGTTTCCTGTCCACAGTGATATGAGACAGCCTTATTAGAATTAATGTGGGACCTCCTCTTCGTATTGAACTAGAAAATAACACATGTTAAGAGTTATTGACCTCAAATGAATAATAATCTGTCAGTTCAGATCATAGGCTCCATACACAATTGATGGTTTATGTAAATTTTATTGAATAGAATCTACTATAAAGTTTTACCCTCAAGCTTTTGTAATAGAATTACAAATCAAAAGAAAAAAAGGTTTGGTTTATTATGAAATTTATGATTATAAAATATAAGATTGGAAGTATGAACAAGCAAAGTATAAAATAAACAAGCTTGTAAAAACTGCCTCGAATTGATTTATAAGTTAAAAATGCATAACTGAACCTTCATTTAATTGTCTTGTTTGCACATTACTCCATACTTATACATCAAACAATCTTGTTTTGAAAGGATTTATTTTTAGTTATGAGCATTCAGGACAAGTCTTGTCTGATTTTGTGAAAACAAATAATTTCCATTAATCAATAATTTATTATCATCTAATGACAACAATTTGAATGAGCAGGAGAGTCAGTTGACTTACAAGGCTTACTCAGTGGTCACAACATGTCATAAGTGCAACATGCAATTATTGACGGACAT
This sequence comes from Paracentrotus lividus, assembly GCA_940671915.1. Taxonomy (NCBI): domain Eukaryota; kingdom Metazoa; phylum Echinodermata; class Echinoidea; order Camarodonta; family Echinidae; genus Paracentrotus; species Paracentrotus lividus. The sequence goes on from CALNVZ010002100.1 coordinate 12,991,670, forward strand.
GCAATTATCTATGCCGTAGAGAGTTGCCCTTACGACTTGTTCTGATCGCCGCATTAGACTACAGTTTCTCTCACAATGTGAGAAAGGGATTTTTTTTTTTTTAAAGATCAAGAAGAATGAAGAGAAAGGTGAATATGTGTTGGAACCAGAATTTTATGCAGTGTATAAACACTTTTCATAAAAATTACAAATGAATGAAAATGGAGGAATCATTACTGGAACTCAAATATGAAGCTTGAGGAAGCAGCTATGTGGTATTTGTTCAAATGGTCGTGTGTTATGAACTCGCCACCCAAATAGGGTGGTGC
>CALNVZ010002100.1:12992002-13045817 GCA_940671915.1 Paracentrotus lividus
TGTTACGCTTTTTACTACTTTTTGGCATTAATTGTATTTTTTTTTTCAAAAGTAAGAAAGTGTATGAAACAAGTTAAGTTTGCGACGGTAGGGGTGGTGCCGGAAGCAGCGCCGCCTGTACAAAGTCAAAGGGAAATTTTACATTTTGTGGTTGATTGGGGAAAACTTGAATTTCTCTGCCAATTTTTGCTTATGACCATAAATTTGGTACCAAACTGAAGCTTATAAAGTGCTTTATACCATGAAATCAGTGAACAATAGGTTTGATGTTACAATAGTACCCAGGAAGACTCAACAATTCATTATTTGACCTAAAAAAGCGATGCCTCCTATACAAAAGCATTAGGAAATACAGATATTATAGTACCATTGAAAAACTGCAATATCTCTTGCCAATTTTACCCTATGATTGTAAATTTAGTACCAAATTGAAGCTGATAAACTGCTTTATACCATCATATCACTTAAACAATATGTTGTGGGCAACAGTACATGGCAGGACCCACCCCCCTCATGAATTTTCAAAAAGCTATTTTTCAAGGTTAAATTTTCAGAGAATTATATTTTTCATTCTAAAACTGTGAACAGTAATAAATTATACCTTGTTTGAAAGGTCTGAATATTCTCTACCAAGAATATAATACAATATTAATATTTGGATGATTATAGATGACTTTACGATAAAAACAATGAAAATTTTTAAAAATCAAAATTTCCTGAAATTTTTCCTAACAACTTTTTATCTTGCACCTAGAATATTTTTCAATGCAGATTTAGATTCCTTGAGGAATATCCTTTCAGAAAATGTATAGTTTTGATATAGTAGGGTGTATACTTTTCGAGATACAGGTCCTTGAAGTGAAAAAAGGGCCGTTTGTACTCAAATTAGCATGTAACGCAAAAGGCGGCGAACTTATAACACACGGCCAATACAAAAGATGAGCATCGATCATTAGACCAGATTGCCATGATACTGTGACTTTTGCTGCTTTTAATCATAATGCACTTTTCATTTGACGTTAACAAAAAGAGGTTAAATATCTTAGGTTACAATAATCCCCTGAATAAAAGGCTTTTGATATTATTTCTGATCCGTATCATGACTTCTGTGGTATGCTCACATTGTGTGAAAATCTGCTGAGATTTATATCAGCTGACATGCAGGTTTGCTTTTTAATTAATTACAAATGTATGTGAAGGGCCACACAGAATTCAGAACTAAGAACCGACATAATCCACAGAATTGAAAGAGTGTTCATACGGAGAAATTGAACTTACAAAACTCCTGTGTATTTACTACAAGTTTTTAAGCAATTATTTTAAATGAGAAAACAAAAAGGGGGATCTGTTAAATGACAATTTCCATCTTTTAGATCAACATAAATAGGGCCTACAACTACATGTACCAGTAATTGGTTTTGAACCCGGACTCAATGTGTATGAGACAACTACTCTAATTGAAAGTTTTTTCATCTGAGTAACAATTTATTGCTGCTAACTTTAGTCTGCCAGAAGAACTTTGATTTGACACTTCATATATTATGTCTTGAATTAAGTCTAGTTTAGATTGCAACTGCCTGGTGAAAATAAGAACAAGCTACAACATGTTCTTTTATAGTGGATGTGTATGTAGTTTCAGGATCAGGCACTGTGATATATGTAAGGAAACTATCAAGTGCACATGTGCCTATTTTTATGCTTCGAAATTCAGCACTCAACTTTAGGTGCAGTAATCCCATAAAACTTGGCATATTTTGGAGTGACATCTGACCTGTTTTATGAGAGGCCTGACACTACAAGCCCCTGTCTCATTCCATCATCCTATCTGTACCACAAACGTGACCCTATACTGCTTATTCTCAGTCCCATTCCAGCTTGTTGAGAAAAACTATTTTGTTGCTTTTCTTGCCTTTATTAGTGTTAGTTTACTGTTTATTTGTGTCATTTTACCTCTGATAATATTTCCTAGGATTCGAAGCAAAGGCAATTTTACTCCACTAGCTTTGTTTTATTGGATAAGCAGTTTCAGCAGTTTTTGTTTTTGTTTTGTTGTTTTTGTTTTTTTTGCCAAAACTATTTTGGATTTCTTCATCTGTATGTAATTCTACTCTCTATTTTTAATCTCTCCTAATGTATGTGATATATTATTGATGCAGACACTGTTATTTTGGTATAATATTACTTATCCAAATTGGAAATAAATCATTTAAATATATTTAATAAGTATATTTCAGGAGTAGAGCAGATTAACTTATGCAAGTTCCTCTCTTCTATTCCATGCCCTTATTGGACTACATGTCAATCAAATGTATTAGGTTGTATTATATTTCGTCATTTTAGTATTTGTCGGCTGGAGGTTGGCACTTGAAAGTGGTAAATTTTGTACAAAGAAATTTGAACAGAAACTTACCTTTGTCTAATCATAATTAATTACTGAACAGTTACAATTATGTGTAATCTTTTGACTAGACAAGTAAATTCTATCATGTGTGTCCATATGTTAATGGCAGGATAAAAAAAAGAAGAATCTTTTGAAACATCATTTTCTTCTTAAATACTACATTGTATTCCAGCAATAGATAAGAATATGTGGAAACCCCTAACCTACAATCACTGAAAAGCTATCCCACTTGATGCTGCTTATCAAATATCAAACTTTTAATTGAATGTTTGATTGAAACAAGGTCCATTTCTTGATATTGATGAAGTACAAGTAATGTGCCAGAATGTTTTTCTCTATGATTTGCCAAAGCAGATTCTACAAATGTGTCAATTCAAATATGGTATCAAAATTGCGAAAGGGTTGTAGAGTATATTTAAAGAAGAAATTCAAATATAGGAGTGGCTGAATATGTTTAAGACGAATGATGAGCATTAAAAAGAAATCAAATATTTAAAATAACACTGAATATCAATAAAGAAATATTGTAGTTCTCAAAGTGTCAAAAAATTTGATGAGTATTGTATAATGTAGTGTTGAAAGATTAGCTGTAATGAATACACTTGGGAGCAAGGAAATATGTTTTTGTATCTTAAGAGGCCTTTCATTTCTATACGTATCTCTTTTATCTATATTTTCAATGAATTTTGATGTCCCCTGTGAATAAATCACAGAGACAATCAGGGGCCTTTTTGGTAAAAAGAGTAGCATAAAGCAAGGATCATCCAAAAATAACTGAATATCACTCTTTCTGAATAATTTTTAAACAGATTTTATCAAGAGGGTGCTTCAACATGATTTGGTACACCTTGAGTCAACAATTGAACTTAAAGTTGAGAAAAAGTTAAAGGAGGACTTCCAGGCGAATCAGATGGTGATCTTTTAATAAAATACGAAAGAGTACTGTACTTACACTACTGTAGAGGATAAATGACATCTATCAGCTTGCTCAACTGATGTGCATGAGACTATGCACAGAACTGTTTTTATTGGGGAAAAAATGCAAACCTTTAAAAAAAAATATAAACTATTTTTCATCCGATTTTGATGAAATTGTAAGTGTTTTACTTGTTTTATTGTAACATTTCAAAAACCATCTAAAAACCACTTTAAAAGCTGTATTATACGGTCTTCTTAACCAATTTTTTTTGTAACTTTCTGTAATTACGATAGACACCACTCTTTAACTGATTATAAGTGCTTCGTCAAAAGTCTTCCTGTTACCCAGTTAATCTAACCAACATAGCTGATACTATAATATTTCTGATTAATTCATCGTCAGGAACGCTTACGTGGTGGATGTGTGTCCGGGGACTAATCCGTGATTTCCGGATTTCAACAAAGTTCACCACAAAATAGAACTCTGCAACATGTTTCACTTTACCTTTATTGTACGTGATTTCTTTCTGCTTATAGTTTTGTAGTAATATGGCCATGCTCTGCCTATTCTCAAAGAAGAATGAATCCTCCCATGATTAAGCATGATTTTGTTAGAAGAACTCGCCACCAATTATGCATTATAATTTGTACAATTCCGAAAAGCCAAGATATCATGGAATATTAATTTCATACAATGGAGAGAAGAGGAGAGAAAAAGAGAGAGAGAGGAGAGAGAGGGGGGGGGGGTGTGATACACAGGTGTGAATAATCTATGGAAAAAATTGTTGAACAAGAAATTACTTGATACTTCAAAGATGTTATAATCAAAATTATGTACAATTTGATATTTGTTATCATTTCAGGAGATTTGAGTTTTTAATTGGAAAACCAAAAATGGATTTTTAATTTTAAAATAGTTCTGGGAATGGAGATGTTACATTAATGAAATATTATGTTTATTAATCTGAAAATTGAAGATAAATTAAAATGCAGTATTGAAATAAACAAACTATTTATTCATTAATTTGAAGTTTATTTAGAATTTCCTGAATTTTATGTCCAAGGTCTAAATGAAAGCGTTGATCAAGGAAGAGATCACTTCATTTTTTACCAAATCAAAAGCAACCTTGTACATCTATAATCTTGTTGTTTTGTGTTATGGAAGTTTTTATGGGTCATTATCTTGTTTAGTACTTACTTACCGTCAATGATGAATAAAATTAAAAAAAACAGGAACCTTATCAATATATGCCTTTAATATTCACATGTTTCACAAGTTATATTAGTTTGGGTGCAATGTCCAAAGTTTCAATTCTGGATATAACATTGATGATTTGAGGAAGGGAGCTATAAACTTACAATTTTATTACTGAGTTAAAATTATTCTGGTATTTTTTTTAAATGGTTTTTATTTCTTTCTGGTACTTTCCCTCATCTATAGATGGAAAGAATTAGCAAAAAACAGCAGACACGGAACATCGAACTTCAAAAGGCCATTATATTTGCAAGGAAAATCTTTTGTTTGCTATTTTAAGTTTTCATCAATTGTTGAATCCCACTGCCCTTAATCTTATTTATTTGAACTGATCTTTGTAATAACTGAATCATTCAAAACAAATGCCTCAAGATATTAAAATAAACTGGGACAATTATTGCCATATATTATATGAAAAAGTCAGAATTCCAGCCCCGACCATCCTGTATTCTTTTGAATGCGGAAAAATCAAAATATTTTACTATCAGCAACCTTGCTAGCAAGCCAATTTATCCTGTTCTGTGGTTTGGATTGGCATTTTCATGTCTGTCTTATACTTATAAATCTGAACTGAATAGTAATATCCCTATTCACAACAATTAAAATAAATAAGTTGTTGTGTGTTTGTGAAATGTTTCAATATTAAGAATCATTTTCGATTTATAATATTACCGAATATCTTTCAAAGATTTTGGGTGTCCACAAAGACCCTCTAGTTTTGCGTGTGGACAAAAATCACACAGATATTCTGAAATATCGGAACCCATTGACAAATTTAGAATACATCAAAAACTGATTTTCCCCCCCCCCTCATTCTAAAAATTACTTTTTGCATTTGTTGTGTAACCAATAATGTATTTACTTGCCCTCTCATAACAGGAATATTTGCTCTACATATAGAATGAGGAAAGAGACAGATCTAAATGAAATATGCAAACAAATGAGAAAAGTTTGCTTATTACATGATGACATCTACAGCATGGCCAGATCCCCTTATCATTGCTGGTGATCCTCAACTTTCAACCAATTATATATTTTTCATTCATTGTCTGTGATGGTTGAACTTTTATCATTAAAATTTTCTTAATTCCTGCCTTTCATCTAATCCAATGGTCTACGAAGAGTTCATTCTCCTTTTAATTTTGTTGCATGTAGTAAGTATGAATATTTTTCTATTATAATATTATTCCAATTCAAGAACTCCTTAGTATTTCAAAGAGAATCTCTACTCTATAAGCCTAGCTTTGAATAAGACTCCCCCCCCCCCCATATTATTACTTTCTATTGTCTTGTATGAATTAACTTATGCTGGAATTACATGTACTTCGTGAAATATTGAAACAAACTTAAAACAATTGCCCCGAATTCACAAAGCTGGTTTCGCAACCCACGGATCCCGCGGGATTTAGTGAATATTCATGTAATAAATTACGCTTAATTAGTAGCGCGTACATTGAAAAAGTCCAATATGAATGCGCGATTTGTCATTTGCACGAGATATACGCCAGTTGCTATGGGGGTTGACATACATGAGCCCACGTTTTGAATATAATGAGTATCCACTGTGAGTACAACCGTTTATTAAATTAATTGAATAAAACAGCAACTTAACCATAGCAACAAGCGTAAATTGTAGCGCTTTGTGACCAAAATCGCGCATTCATATTGGACCTTCTCACAGTACGCGCTAAATTAAGGCGTAATTATTACCACAAAATTTACATAACCCACGGATCCATGGATTTTTGCAGAATCCACTGTTGAATTCGGGCCATTGTTCCTGAACTGGGGGAAAAAGCAAGGCAACGGATAGCATCTCTTCTCATGATTATCTTAATAATAATATTACTTCTGCACCACTACTCATACATCTTCTAGTAAAATATCATGCTTTCATTCCTTGATATTTGATGATATTTCCTTATCAATACTGTCTTATTGTTGTGTATCATCTGATAGGCAGTCACAGGACACCAACTTGAGGTCGCATCTCAGCATGGTCATGCAGGGTTGTAGAGAAGCTTCTGTCCTGTGGAGCAGAGGAACCCAGTGTGGACAATAGGAGATGGCCAGATAAGTAGCAATAGATGATAGGGGCGGGTGGCCTCAATAGCTTGAGACTTGGTAAAAATTAGCGCTGTTTCGGAGTCCATGTTTATTAGATTAAACCCCGATTAAAGAATATCAGGCTTTTCTCTCAAAATAATGGCTTATTTAAAATTGTAAATCTCAAGCCTAAATCCCATCTTGGGCAATACTTCCAAACGTGAGTTGTACGTTTGGCCTGTAGCATCATGATAAATGGATTGGTGCTGCACTAGTCCAAACCTAAGCCCAAAGGCCCTCCAAGAACAATCAGGTCTTGTTTGTGCAAGCTTGGAGTACAGATCATAAAGCCGAACTCAAGCTAATGTGGTATCCAATTGTAGCTGACTAAAATCACACATTTTGTGACGTCACTACCGGAAGTCACTTATGAGACAATGTACAGGGAGGTGCACTTGACACTATCACACAAAACGTGTTCCCAACATATTTTTAGGGCTTCATTTTTTATTTTATTTTTTGAGTTTGATTAACCGATAGTATACGATGCACCACAATGAGTCTTCCTGGCATTTTCGTCCCTGAGATCGATGATAGCGACGTTAACATCGCGGAGCGACGTCGTCGATTTGTGACCAATTTGTCTGTTTTTTTACTCGTTTTCGGTTTCAAATTTTGAAGTTTTGTTTAGATTGTGTTTAAAATATCCGATTGCTCTGAAACTCTGCCAACGTTTAAAGCAAGTCCTCCGCTTTCTGGAACATATTTGGTTTTATAAGTTACATGTATTTTTATCCTATTTTGGGGCCATTTAAGTAACATGGTTTTAAGGAAAATCGGTCAAAAAAGAGAGTTTTTGAGGGTAATATTTCCGAGCCATTCATAATACACGTGTTGTATGGGGATTAATACCGAACTCATTATATTCTCACAAACATACTCATCATCCCCTTGTTCCCACTATTGTCTCCCTATCATATGCCCCCACACCCACCCACCCACATACCCACACACACACACACACACACAAACACCCTCACACACGCAAACACACGCACACGCACGCACGCACACACACTCCTCTTCACCATCTCTCCTTCTTACGACGCGTCGTCTCAAAGTACTTAATTTTGCGTTATAAGTCCTTCGTGACTTCCAATCCCTCTCTTTGTCACAAATTTCTCAGCCCCCTTTCCCTTTCCCTCTCTTTGTCTTTCCTCTCTCTATCTACACCTCTCTCTGTCTTTCTTCTCCTTCTCCTTATCTTTCTATTTCACTCCCGTTACACTTCTCTAAAACAACCTTTTTTACTACTATCCTCCCATTCCCCCTTTTCATTATGCATAAGTGATTAAAATCTACATGTATATCAATCAGAGTCTTCGTTATATTGATATATTTATTTTGTTCTTTTTTTTTCTTGGGGTGTTTTACGTTGTCAACATTAGTATCATATCAAAGGTGTATATAAACAAAGATTATTTAGCAACTATTTAGGAGAAAGTGAAGATTCAGCGGGAGAAGAAGGGTGTCAGGTGGTTCCTTCAATTTTCATCTTAAAACTTCATTCGAACACCAGCTTTTTCTCAAAATATTGTAATGGAATGCCTCCTTAATCAATTGAAGACAGTGCCTAAAGTCACGATTTACTCACAGGGATATCATTTCTCAGCCCCGTCAAGCGTTCCGTGACAGATTTGCAGAAAAAGAAACGGGTAGGCATATAAATGGTCATCACCTGACCTGATCTGAAGGTATATTCCATTAAGGTATTACAAGCGCCAACCTTTGAATATAACATGGCTACGGGACGATTTTCACTAATAGATGTTGCTTCTTTTGGGAAACTCTGCGAATCCTCTGCGACTGGATCAGCAAGAGCATCTCTCACCGAGGCTATAGTGTCCTGATCGAAGGATCACTTGCCTCAGTTTCACGAAATGCAAGTTCTACAACTGATTTTCTACAACTCCAGCGTACGACACTTCCAAATTCTAACTGACAATGCTGTATTGAATGATCCGCCAATGAGGTACTAGATTTTCTTTTGGGTCAGAAGACCTTTACCGAAAATAATAGAGGCACAGCTACAGAATCTTGTGTCGTATACCTGTGTCAGATACATTAATTATCGTGATCTACAGTACACCACACGAATAATGATTATAGATTGTTTTCCCCTTAGGAAACCGATTCTTTGTTTGGAATCTGTAAAATTAGAAGGCAATTCCTCTTTCTCAACGAGATCTAGGACATGGATACCAAAGAACGAGATATTCTTGAGGCAGGATGTAAGACTAATTCTATTCTAGAACTTGAGTTGACGTTATAAGGCAGAGCAATTGTCACTAATTCCCTTTGTGCTTTGAGAAAATGGGTTTTCACTCTCTCATAACGAAATGTGTACCACCACTGCTTCTTGTCAGTCTTGACCTAGAGGCAGAATAAGTGAACAAGCTGACGTAAAAGGGTGCTTTCAAGAGCTAGATGTCTATACCTACCAGCCTACCTACCAGGCCGGCTAAACTGCCGAGACCTAGCACGAATCCTCGAGTTATCCCTGTTACTGGTTACGCATGCAGTTTTTCAGCTCGTCTGTGCCAAGTTGCAACTACTCCAGTATCAGATTTCATAATGCCTGGGTACGTAGGTCCCAAAGGATAAGACTGCTGGCGGCCAACTCTGAGTGTCGAAAGCACTAACCATCAGCATTATTCTTAAGCCTATAATTTTGATTCCTCAAGACAAGATTGACTTCCAGATGGCACTCATCTTATTCAGAGCTTTCAGGGTATTGTCCAACTGATCGTGACATCAGACTCTGTTGAATTTACCTATGACCCAAGGTATTTAGAGTCCTCTATAGCTATCTCTCTTAGTCTAAGTGCATACTCAAGAACTATTGTGAAGACAAAGGGTATAGGAGTATCTCCTTGCAAAACTCCTGCAAGCAAGAATGTTAAATTCTGCCATTTGGTGTCACAACTTTAGCCCTTGTGTTTAACAGTGTACACGTTGTCAATGGTATTTAGTAGATTTGATCACGGATTTGATGGTCATGATGGTATACCGTAGACATTTTCCATCATCTTCTTTCGATGGATGGAATCGAAAGCTTTCTTGACATCGACAAAGTCAGCAATGCAGGCATTTTGTTCAGTTTTCGGTTTTACCTCTTCATTGATCCAAGATTTGAGCAACCGTGGTTCTATCTATAAATCCGTTCTAATAGTTTTCTAATTGATTCTCAGCTCGGGACCAATAGCTTCCCTTATCCGGCTGAGTGTCATGAGCAATTAATAACTGGATTTGATGCACGCCAAGCTGATTCCTCTGTAGTAACGTTAACTCCTCTAACATTATTGTCTAAACAAGAAGAAGACAACTTAGGCAGGTTCTACAAGAAAACTTAACGCAGAAAGGAAGCAGATCAGTGGTGCCCAAAATCTCTCCGTGATTTCAGAAAGTTGGATTGTTGGTAATATAACATCATTCATGAAACTATTCTTCTGCAAAGCAAACCAGCATACAGAGCCATGACCAAACTAAGGCTTATTATTTTTTTATTATTATTAATTAATCTATTTTTTTTAAATGGTCTGTTCGAGTCGCGGAGAGTAAATGAAACTCGCGTAAGACAAGCACCAGTCCACGTCCATGTAATTCGATCTACATCTCAGTATTCTACATTAATATAACTGAGCCATACAGATAAAAACTCGTCAAATTGTTAGTGATAGGTCTGGCAAGGGCATGAGTCTCAAATGTAGCTGCCGTTCGAAATAATTTACATTCCAGCTCAACGGCAATGATCGTCCCATGGCTTGGGTGGATATGACTGACTAGTTAATTAAGCAATGTATGGACATGCTTCGTTGTATGAACATGCATCAGCCTCAGAAATTTAACGTTCGTTGGCGTGAAGCTCCTGAAGCTTCTTGAGAAAAATGGATCCCCACCTTGCATAATTTCATATTAATAATAATTTTCATAGCCAAGAACACATCGGTAACTCATGTGAAGTAAATAGACGTATATCGATATCATCCATCCGTTCGGTGAGATGTAGATCATTATACACTTTATGACACGTACGATGAGGTACGTACGCTAGGCCTATTTTCTGGAGCTGTGCCTCTATTATTTCCAGTAAGTTCATGGTATCCTAGATCCAGGAAGAAGCTCTTATATCTCTCTTAGAGATCATTCAGTGCAGCATTGTCATCAAGGAGCCAGTGTACGTAGGTGGAGTCACTGATCATGATCTACACCGACATGACATGGGAAGGGTAAACCAAGGAGCTTCAAACACTCCTTGGGTAAACATCTTCAAACCTTATATGTACAACATGTATTTGGGCAGAGCTTGCTTCATCACAGCAGCTAGAACTTGATTGTTGATAGCGCCTTTTACCATGTTTACACCACTTGTAGAAACCTTCCTTTCGTGAAATCAGAAAGTGATCTTTAAACCAGATCACCAGCCCTGATAAAAAGACGATGTAGCTCTAATTCAGCTCTTTTCCCCATAACTCATAATTATCTTGGTGCTAGCAGATCGATATGTTTTTAGAGCTACAGCAAAAAAATAAGTTAAGTAACGTACATAACACCACGCTTTGTTGCTGTAAAATTGTCATAGAACGCTTGTTTTTACTTAGGGACTTAGAGATATCTTCCATGTTAGTTTAAACTTTAAAAACGTTTTTACATCTTCTTATTCGGTGTTCTGCCTAAGGGCAGGTCAAAAGACCAGAGCCTTTAGTAGTTTCTCCATTGTTCTCTGCTTGGGACTTCCGCTTCATGGTTTCATACGTTTCTGCTCTTTCAGTTCCGACACCATCCCAATCCTTGGTCTACCTCTTCCCCTTTTGCCTTTCATTTTCCTTCCAGCACATCTCTGAGCATGTTATTCCCCTCAGGATGTGCCCAACCAGTTTCTCTTTCGTCTCCTGATTGTTTCTCTCAAGATCCTTACTTCATTCACTCTGTTCAATACTTCGTCATTTGTGACACGATCTTTCCAGCTAATTCCTTCCATTTCTCTCCACAACCACATTTCTAGGCCATCAATCCTCCTTTCCTCTGCTTTCTTTATCGTCCACGTCTCTGATGCATATAAAGCAACACTCCAGACCAGACACTTGAAAAGCCTCTTTCTTAGGCTTTGTTTTAGCTTTTTGGCTGTCAGTGTTCTGCTATGTTTTGAGAATGCATTCTTGGCTAGTGCAATTCGAGTTTTTATTCTCTAGTGCTGTATGCATCATTTGAGATGACACTACCAAGATATGTGAACTGTTTCCTTCCACTTTCCTTCACTGATTGTGATGTTCATATTCAGAATAAATTATTTTTTACATACTGGGAGAAAAAGCTGCTAAATGAACGGGTTGCTTGTACATTGAAGATTGAGGAAGGCAATTCAAATCCTCCCGACGAATTTTTATTTTCTCTTGATTTACTCTATCAATACCTGTTAAAAGGATCTAATCCAAAATAATTGAAAATTTCAACACCCCCCCCCCCAAAAAAAAAAACAAAACAAAAAACAACCCCAACTCACTATGTTGAATGGAAACCAAAATATATCTGATCAAATATCTCTTTGAATAAAAGGAAGACAACATTTTAATTAAATTTCCTTGAAAACTGTATAATTAATTTGCATGAAAAATATATGAAAAATAAATTATACAGACCGCAAATAAAATTGATAGAGAGAAAACAAAAGGGGGGGGAGGGGAGGATAGAAGTAAGAATGGTTAATACAGAAGTGTAACGGGAGTAATAGGAGAGAGATAAGAGAAGGAGAAGAGGACAGAGAGAGGTGGAGAGAGAGAGGAAAGATACAGAGAGGAAATGTGGAAGGGGACCGGAGAAATTTGTGACAAAGAGAGGGATTGAAAGTCATGAAGGAATTATAACGCAAAAATAAGTACTTAGAGACGACGTAAGAAGAGAGAGAGAGGGTGAAGAGGAGTGTGCGTGCGTGTTTGTGTGGTGTGTGTGTGTGCGTGTGTGTGTTATGTGCGTGTGTGTGTGTGTGTGTGTGTGGGTAAGTGGGGGTGGGTGGGTGTGGGGCATATGATAGGGAGACAATAGTGGGGACAAGGGGATAATGAGTACGTTTGTGAGATTATAATGAGTTCCGTATTAATCCCCATACAACACGTGTATTATGAATGGCTCTGAAATATTACCCTCAAAAAGTCTCTCTTTTTGACCGATTCCTTAAAACCATGTTACTTAAATTGCCCCAAAATAGGATAAAAATACATGTAACTTATAAAACCAAATATGTTCCAAAAAGCGGAGAACTTGCTTTAGACGTTGGCAAAGTTTCAGAGCAATTGAATATTTTAAACACAATCTAAACAAAACTTCAAAATTTGAAACCGAAAACGAGTAAAAAAAACAGACAATATTGGTCGCAAATCGACGACGTCGCTCCGCGATGTTAACGTCGCTATCGTCGATCTCAGGGACGAAAATGCCAGGAAAACTCATTGTGGTGCATCGTTATACTATCGGTTAATCAAACTCAAAAAAATAAAAATAAAAAATGAAGCCCTAAAAAATATGTTGGGGACACGTTTTGTGTAATAGTGTCAAGTGCACCTCCCTGTACATTGTCTCAAAAGTAACTTCCGGTAGTGACGTCACAAAATGTGTGATTTTGGCGGGAAGGCCACAGCTCAGACCCGGCAGCAATTCATTTTTGTGAGGCCCAGGGTCCATCCCAACCCCTATGGGGTCAGTTGTTCCGGCGCTTTTCGCTTGAATAAATCTTCTGGGATGCCGGACTATTGATGAGCATTACAAAAGGAAATCAAATATTAAAATAACACTGAATATCAATAAAGAAATTTGTAGTTCTCAAAGTGTCAATAAAATTTGATTGAGTATTGTATAATGTAGGTGTTGAAGATGTAGTGTAAATTGAATACAGTTTGGGAGCAAGCAAATATGTTTTTTGTATTTCTTAAGAGGCCTTTATTTCTATCGTATCTCTTTTATCTATGATTTCAATGAATTTTGATGTCCCCAGTGTGAATAAATCACAGAGACAAGTCAGGGGCCTTTTTGGTAAAAGAGTAGCATAAAGCAAGATCATCAAATAATAACTGAATATCACTCTTCTGAATAATTTTGTTATGACGATTTATCAAGAGAGTGCTTCGAACATGATTTGGTACACTTGGAGTCAACAATTGAACTTAAATGTGAGAAAAGTTAAAGGAGGACTCCAGGTTGAATTTCAGATGGTGATTTCTTTTAATAATACGAAAGAAGTACTGTACTTTACACTACTGTAGAGGATAAATGACATTTTCAGCTTGCTCACTGATGTGCATGAGACTATGCACAGAACTGTTTTATTGAAAAAAATGCAACCTTTAAAAAAAAATCATAACTTATTTTTCATCCGATTTTGATGAAATTTAAGTGTTTTACTTGTTTTATTGTACATTTCAAACCATCTAAAACCACTTTAAAAGCTTGTATTATACGGTCTTCTTAATCCAATTTTTTTTTGTAACTTTCTTAATTTACGATAGACACCACTCTTTAACTGTTATAAGTGCTTCCGTCAAAGTCTTCCTGTTACCCATTAATCTACACATTAGCTGATCTATAATAATGTTGATAATTCACTCGTCAGGAAACGCTTTACGTGGGTGGATGTGTGTCCGGGGACTAATCGTGATGTGCCGGATCAACAAAGTTCACCACAAAATAGAACTTGCAACATGTTTCACTTTACCATTATTGTACGTGTTTCATTTCATGCTATAGTTCTGGAAGTAATATGGCCATGCTCTGCCTATTCTCAAAGAGAAAGAATCCTCCCATGATTAAGCATGATTTTGGTTAGAAGAACCTCACACCCAATTATGCATATATTTGTACTTCCGAAAGCACGCATATTCATGGAATATTAATTTCATACAATGGAGAGAGAGAGAGAAAGAGAGAGAGAGAGAGAGGGGGGGGGGGTTGTGATACAAGTGTGAATAATCTATGGAAAAAACTTGTGTGAACAAGAAATTACTTGATTACTTCCAAAGATGTTTATAATCAAAATTATATTGTACAAGTTTGTATTTGTTATCATTTCAAGGAGATTTGAGTTTTTAATTGGAAAATACAAAGAATGGATTTTAATTTTTAAAATAGTTCTGGGAATGGAGATGTACATTAATGAAATATTATGTTTATTAATCTGAAATGAAGATAAATTAAATGCAGTATGAACTAAACAACTATTTATTCATTAATGTGAGTTTATTTAAGAATTTCCCTGATTGATTGTCCAAGGTCTAAATGTAAAGCTGTTGATCAAGGAAGAGATCACTTCATTTTTACCAAATTTCAAAAGCAACCTTGTACATCTATATCTTGTTGTTTGTGTTATGGAAGTTTTTATGGGTCATTATCTTGTTTAGGTACTTTGCTTACCGTCAATAGATTGAATAGAATATTAAAAACACAGGAACCTTATCAATATATGCCTTTAATATTCACATGTTTCACAAGTTTTATATTAGTTTGGGTGCAATGTCCAAAATCGGTTTCAATTCTGGATATAACATTGATGATTGAGGAAGGGAGCTATAAACTTTACAATTTTATTACTGAGTTAAAATTATTCTGGTATTTTTTTAATGGTTTTTATTTCTTTCTGGTACTTTCCTCATCTATAGATGGGAAAGAATTTAGCAAAAAACAGCAGACACGGAACATCGACTTCAAATAGTCCATTCATATTGCAAGGAAAATCTTTTTGTTTGCTATTTTAAGTTTTCATCAATTTTTGAATCCCACTGCTGTAATCTTGATTGTAATTTGAACTGATCTTTGTTGTAATACTGAATGCATTCAAACAATGCTCAGATATTTAAAATAAATGGGAATATTGCCATATATTATATGAAAAAGTCAGATTCCAGCCCCTGTACCATCCTGTATTCTTTTGAATGCGGAAGAAATCAAATTATTTTACTATCAGCAACCTTGTGCAAAGCAATTTATCCTGTTCTGTGGTTTGATTGGCATTTTCATTGTCTTTCTTATACTTATTAAATCTGAACTGAATAGTAATATCCCTATTCACACACAATTAAAATAATAAGTTGTTTGTGTGTTTGTGAAACTGTTCAATTATTAAGAATCATTTTCGATTTACAATATCCGAATATCTTCAAAGATTTTGGTGTCACAAAGAACCCTCTAGGTTTTGGTTGTGGACATAAAATCACACAGATATTTCTGAAATATCGTGAACATTGACAAATATAGAATACATTCAAAAACTTGATTCCCCCCCCCCCTCATTCTAAAAATACTTTTTGCATTTTGTGTGTGTAACCAATACATTTGTATTTACTTGCCCTCTCATAACAGGAATATTTGCTCTACATATAGAATTGAGTAAAAGAGACAGATCTAAATGAAATATGCAAACAAAATGAGAAAGTTGCTTATACATGATGACATCATACAGCATTGCCAGTTATCCCCTTATCATTTCTGGTGATCTCAACTTTCAACAATTTATATATTTTTCATTCATTGTCTGTGATGGTTGAACTTTTATTCATTAAAATTTTTCTTAATTTCCTGCTTTCATCTAATCCAATTGTCTACGAAGAGTTCATTCTCCTTTTAATTTGTTGCTGTAGTAAGTATGAATATTTTTTCTATATAATAGTTATTCAATTCAAGACTCCTTAGTATTTCAAAGAGAATCTCTACTCTATAAGCCTAGCTTTTTAATAGACTCCCCCCCCCCCCATATTTTACTCTTCTATTGTCTTGTATTGAATAACTTATGCTTGGAATACATGTACTTCGTGAAATATGAAACAAACTAAACTGAAACTGAATGTTCCTGAACTGGGGGGTAAAAAGCAGGCAACGGAGTGCATCTCTTCTCATGATTATCATAATAGATAATATTACTTTGCACCATCTATCTCATACATCTTTCTTGTAAAAATATCTATTGTTTCATTTCCTTGATATTTGATGATGATTCTTATCAATTACTTCTTATTGTTGTGTATCATCTGATAGGAGTCACATGACACCATTGATGGTCGCGTCTCAGCACGGTCATGCCAGGGTTGTAGAGAAGCTTCTGTCCTGTGGAGCAGATGTAAACAGTGTGGACAATAGGAGATGGCCAGTAAGTAGCAATAGTTGCAAAGGGCGGTGCCTCAATAGCTCGAGATTGGTAAAAATAGCGCTATTTCGGAGTCCATGTTTATAGAATTAACTCGATCAGAGAATATCAGGCTTTTCTCTCAAATAATGTGCTTATTTAAATTTGCTGAAATCTCAACTTAAATCATCTTGGGCATACTTCCAAACGTGAGTTGTACGGTTTTGGCCTGTAACAGCATGATAAATTGAGCGGTGCTGCATTAGCCTGAAATCTAAGCCCAAAGCCCTCAAGAACATATCAGGCTTGTTTGTGCAAGCTTGAGGACAGATCATAAAGCCGAAGCTCAAGCTAATGTGGCATCAATTTGTAGCTGACTTGGTTATTTCTCCCTGACCGACCCCGCACTGCGCTAGTTACCAGGCTCAAGCTACAAGTATTGAAGCAACCAGTTATAAACCTACTTTAAAACACTCAATTATGATTGGTAGAATATTATAAACTACCATGATGCTAGGTTGTACTAACATGTGAATAACTTTGAGAAAGTGTAGCACAAATATTGAGATTGTCACACTTAACCATACATGTACATTTTTTCAATGTCATACTGAACCTACATATTGCCTACATATAGAGCCTAATATTTAAACTGGTTTCATTTTTGTTGTCCTTATATTCTACCTGTCTCTATTTCTGTCTATCTCTTCTTGTTTTGTCTTTCTACTCTTTTTCTCCTTTTTTTCTTTTTATCTTTCTCTCCCATCCCTTTCTGCCTCCTTTCCTCCTCCTCCTCGTCCTGTCTTTCTCTCTCACCCTCTATCAATCTTATCATTTCCCCCTCATATGTCTTTCTCTGTTTATCTTTATCTGTATCTATTTTCCTTTTCTTTCTACATCTCTCTCTCTCTCTCTCTCTCTCTACATCTCACTTTCTTTTTCTTTCATCTCACTCTTCTTATCTTCCTTTCTCTTTGTATATTTCTCTCCTCCACTCTCCCAGGCTTTGTTTTACGCAGCAGAAGGAGGTCACACGAGGGTCGTTGAATTGCTATTGGCCAATAGAGCAGATGCAACCAAATGCAGCAACGACGGCACTGCTGTAGATATCGCTTATAGCAAAGATCATGTCAAGGTTTGTTCAAGATTTTTATTGAATATAAACCATTATTTTCTATCGAGGTAAATTATTATACCCAGCCAAACAAAATTTAAAAGGGGAATATAGGAGTCAGCGTGCATCCAGTCTGGTTGTTGGTACGTCTGATATGAAGGGGGTACCTTGGTCCATGTACTTTACATGCAGGCATATTGTCAGTGCTATTGTAATTAGCACTTGTCTTTATTAAATGACAATTACATGTTCATTGTAAAACTACATAATCATCAATAAAACATGTTTTAGTCCCAAAATGTTGGCTCGATTTCACTAAACCTCATGATTACATGTATGTAAACAAACAAACAAACCTTGATAATACAACAACAAATAATACATTGATGGTTACCCATCTTTGCACTATCAATCAAGCACACCATGACAGTCTCATTCTGCTGTTGTATTAATACCAACAAATTGAATCATGCCTCTAAATTCCCAATCAGACAAGTTGACATTTAGTGGTTGACATTCCATTGTGGTTTGGTGCAGTACAGGGTGTCCCAGAAAAAGGTGTAAACCCAACTTTGTGAGCCTCTTATTAAAATTGTAAAGCTTATATGACATTTTTTATTTTGTGTAAAAGAGTAAATTGTATTCTATCCAATGATATCAAACTTATGTCTGTCATGGATGACTGAGCACTTTAGCTTTTAAATACCTCTTTCAAAATTAGCTTGTACCAACTTTTTGGCAGAAGCAACCCTGGCTTTGTGATCATTTATGCAGGCTCTCAAATTTGGGTTTACTTTTTTCTGGGATGCACTGTATACCTGATGAAGCAGTTGGTGTTATTTAACCTTGATCATGACCGTGAACCTGGTAAACACACCCTGATTAATTGGACACATGTTGCCAAATATTGGGAATCTGATTTAGGGGCCTAGGTGGGAGGGGGTGGTGTTGTATAATCAAGGCACATTTCTGTGAGGGGATGAGAATGAATAGAACACCACACATCAATGATTAATGATACTTTAAAAAATATAATAAAAACAATGAAAATACAATACAATAAACACTTTGGGTGCTATTCCCTTAATGCTCAGAGTACTTACTTCAAAATTACTATTGATAATAACTATATTACATTAATTATTCAATATGAATAATTCAATATAAATAGTTAAAACTTAAATTGAACAATAAAATAAATAACAAAGAATTTATGTTAAAAGATAGGTTTTCAGAACTTTCTTAAATATTTCAATAGAAGAAGACTCTCTGATTGGCAAGGGTAGATTATTCCATTCTTTAGATGCTGTAACTATGAAAGTCCTATCTCTGGCCCTGCGATATGTGTAATTGATAAGTAAGGAGAAGGTTGTCATTTGAAGATCTGAGATTTCTGCTTGGAGAAAATAAAGTTAAACAATTGAACAGGTAATTAGGAGCTTGGCGGTGCAATGACTTATGAGCATAAAAAAAGTAATTTGAATATTATCTGCTGTTGGATTGGAAGTCAGTGGAGGGATTTAATAAGTGGTAGGGCCGAGTAACTTCTACCAACCTCAGTGACAAGACATGCTGCCCAGTTCTGTAGGCACTGGAGACAGTTTATATATGTAGCTTTGGAAGAGAGGAAAGAGAAGTCCTTTTAAATAGTCTAGTTGATAAAGAATCAAAGACCTTTCAGCATGATGACAAGTCGGCTGATCAATATATCTGCAAATTCCTTGGATGTTTATAGATGTTTCAAAAATAGGTTCCCAAGTCTAATATTGCCGAAGTTTAATTTGGAGTAGAATTTGCTGTCCTTCGGGCATACCCCTGTACCATTGACATACCAGTGTTTAAGCTGCGCCTGCATATGTGGCAACTGACATAGCACCAAACTCAACAGGCTGGGTCAAATTACCGCTTTTATTCTTGATATTCCTTGAACCTCTTTGCCAATTTATTTATAACCAGTCCAGTTCAAAGCTATACAACGTGAGTGACAATGTCTTTCTCAAATTTACTTACAAGTCATCAAAAGTGAAGAAAAAAATAATATGAATTAGTGTCTAGTTCCAAGGAAGCTGTGTCTTATTAGAAAAAAAAGAAAAAAACAAACAAAACAGTTTAAATGCTGAAAAAGCATAAATAGGTATCTGAAATTGTTTGATTTGATTCCTTTGTTATCAACTGTTTTTCCTCAATGGTAATTGAGAAAACATTGAAACATGAAATATGCCTGTCAGACCGTCAAACGCAAGAATCCAGCATAAGATATGAAACACACAAACAATCTCCAAAGGTCTGATAGGGAAGCATTGTCATGGATGTATCTATCCGTGATCTTCATTAGAATATGATAGGTTCCTTTTGTGAGGTTGGTGAAGATGTAGGCAATCTTCAACGAAGGGTTTTCAGTCAGGGAAGGCAAAGCCGCTAAACTGTGCATCCACTTCATTGCGAGTCGGCGAGTGATTTCATACCATTTGTGGCCTAGTAAGATATGTAGAGGGGGAGGTGAAAGGGTTGTACTGGAAAATAGATATACCTGTATTGGATGAAGCCCAAGTTTCCCACTTATTCCAGGAACGTAAATATCGCTTAGTGGTTGAGGACGCCTTAGCTGACATCAGAAGAGATCAAAGGTTATATGCTGCCATTGCTTGTAAGGATGGATACTGAAGGGAAGCTGACAACTTGCTCCATTCTCCTTCCAAATGGAAGATTTAAGAAAAAACAGCAAAACTGAAAAGAAATCATGCAATCACATATAAGGTGGCGATTTTTGTCAGTCATAAACATAATTCCCTTTATATCATAAACATTTTCATTATTTCATTTAATTTGAAAAACAAAATCAACATCACGATCCAGTCACATGACATGGTTAGGCTGACAAAGGAGAGATACTTTAGGGATGGGAGGGCAATAGAGCTTTGACTGCTTGTCTGAGAGTGATAATATAGGTTCGCTTCTCAAAGCATGAAAGTAGTACGTAACAAAAGATTACATGATACAGATGTCAATGAAGCAAGTGTGCATTCGATAACGAAAATAACTTCCACTTACATTGTGTAGATCTTTACACATTTCTGTCTAATGACTTGTCCTTTCAATCCTTCAGTTGGCAGAATTACTAGAGGCTGCCGCCAACCCAGCCAAATCCAAGACCGCCAATGGAACCACCTCCCCTAGACCACCTAGCAGTCCCATCAAAGCAGGGTAAGAAGAATCTACGGTAAATTGCCATGTGATCTAAACCCACTCTGATTAATGACCATTTGGTCTCATCCCACTTGGTGTAATTCAGTTTTGTCTACAACCAGTTCATTTAATTATTACCTTTTGGCCTAATTGTCACTATATCTATTTACCTACTTTGTCTATTTCCTATTTCGTTTAATGCTCATTTCGTTTCCTGTCCATGTGGTCTAAGACCACTTGGCCAAGTCTTAGAACGAACTGGGTAGAGACTAAATATTTGCAAGTAGACCAAGTGGTCATTAGGCCAAAACAGAGATGCAAAATATCTGCTAACTCAAAGCAGCACAAAGGCGATTCCTTTACCGGTACTCAAACTGGTCCTTTGCCCTTAGGAAACAATGTACTACATCAGAATTTGGATTATATTTATCTACACTTTTAAATCCATTTATATTACAGTTGGCTATATTACGAAGCATTATTTTTATTCTCTGTAGGGGTGACACTCAGCCGCCTCTTCCAGTCACGCCAACGCCTCCTACACCCCCTACTACCACGAGCATTCCTCCTACAACAAACAGCAATAGCAACCACCAACCGCCAACGCAAGCAGTAGCATCTACTAACCACCAGTCTTACCACGTCCTTGATGATTTGGAACTTTTCCTGTATGGTCTCAAGCTAGGCGACCTCATCCCACTTTTCAAAGACCATGAGGTCACCTTTGACCTACTTCTTCAAGTATCAGAACAGGATCTAGAAAAGGTAAGCATTAATCATTATCGAGTTTTCTTGACAAGTTGTAACTGTACGTCCAGGTGACCTCATTCCACTCTCCAAAGTGCACAAGGTCACCTTGGCTCAACTCCTCCAAGTATGAGAGCAGGATCTAAAAAAGGTAGGTATTGAGTGTCCTTGATGTTTTGGAACTGTTCTTCTATGGTTTCAAGTAAGGTGACCTTGTCCCACTCTTCAAAGACCATGAGGTCAACTCCTCCAATAAACGGAGCAGGATCTAAAAAAGTTAGACATTGACCCCAAAAGGCCGGGGAGGGGGGGCGGATTTCGTGCAAGATCTCGGTAACGCATAAAGCTGTCGACACGCTGTTTCATGACTTTTTTCTTTTAAGTCTCGCGCAACTTTTAAGACCAAATTTGTGACGTCCGGCTACGCGGTTCTTATGTTACGCAACATCTTGTACATGCTCGTCAGACCGAAAATTGCTCAAAACGTGATTTTGTGTGCAAATCCAATACAAATGTATGATTATTTTTGCTTTTACTGCTTCAAATTAATTAGTTTTTGGTTCTTTGTGGTCGTGATAATGTGGCCGACAATTCTCATTGAAAAAACAATAGAAAACAAAAAGTCGAAAAACAAAGAAATACATAAGAAATTAAAAAACAATGAAATACATAAGAAATGAAATTTGATACGTAATTTTTTTTTGAAATCCATTTCATCAGAATCTCACAAAGAGCTTATAAATAAAAAATTAGCAACTTTGGAGTATTATTTAATGAATTAGAGCAATGTGTAAATTTATGCATAAATTAGCATAATTAATTAATACCAAAACATTTTCGGAACATGTGACTATGCAGTTTCGGAGATTACGTCTTAGGTGACGCGTGACGCGCCTTCGCGATTTTCGTCACGATCGAGCGGTCAACAGCCGAGATAACAGGGGGGGCGGAATCCATCCGCCCTCCCCCAGTCATGAGATGACCAAAAAAACCCAGGCCTTTTAGGGTTAATCATTATCAATTGTCCTTGATGATTTGGAACTGTTTCTCTCAGTGACAAGGTCACCTTTAATCAACTCTTCGAAGTATCAGAGGAAGATCTAGAAAAGGTAGGCATTAAGTTCCAATGTGGCTCAAAGATGAAAGGTTAAAAGGTCAATTAACATTCCGTAAAGACAATAGTGATTTAATACATATATCCAACTTGGTATTTCTAAGTGCTAATACAGTGTTAAATTATAATTATGAAAATGCATGAATAAAAACTACTGTATGTAGCCATATAATTCCACAACTATGACTGTTTAAGGAAATTTGCAAGTGGATAATTTGACGATTTTTGTGATCTGTTCATTACTGTAAATAGCATTATATTAAAGTAGACAAGTTTGCAAGGATGAGCTCACAAAATTTGCATATAAAAGTATATAGCTAATAAAGTACCAGTACCAAAAATTGGGATGAAAAAATGTTTGATTTTTGCCTTGTTTATTCCAAGATTGTGTTATGATAATGAACATATTTCTTATTCTTTACAGATTGGTGTAAGTCAACTTGGACATCGTAAGAAAATTGTTGATTCAATACATGCAATACATAGAAAAAAGTGGGAGCCAAACAGCATTAGGAAACCATCATTAATTCTTAGGTAAGCAAAATAAAAAAAACAAACAAACAACAAGTTAGAGTTTTAAAAAAAACAACTTATTATTGGAATGTCATGTAATTTTGGGAAATATTTGGAGAGACAGCTTTAATATTAATTGTAGCAACTTCCACTGCTATTACTAGAACCTCTGTGACAAACACAACACACAGATGCATTCTTCCTCATTGCTTTTAAACAAACCATTTCTTTTATATGTTAAATAAAAATGGATGTTTTTTTCAAGTCTGCCCATTTTCCTTACTTTCAATTCTATTGAGAATTTCATTTCAGTCAGATGAAAGAAGAGATGCAAAAACACAAACCAGTGAATAAAACTCTTTGCTCTGCACTATCCACAACAAACAGTCCATTTTAAGTACCATGTTCTTGCATAAATATTATTTGAGGGATTAGAAATGGAAGTACCCAGAATAAACAGCATAAAGACAAAATATATACTGTAACTAGATGAATCTTCGACCGCGCACGGTCGGAAGGCATGCCTCCGTATTGCCACATCGGAAAAAAAAAGGCATGCGCATGTTGAGTATTACATCCATTTATACCATGACATCTTTGAGATATTGACCCCAAATCTATTAAAGTTGTATCATCAGAATTATTTCCAACTCAGGAAGGATGGCTACTGATGTAATAAAAAGGATAAACATGTTTAAGTTGATCTGTCAAAAGTCCTTCAGAAATTGCACAAACGAGTCATTTACATAAATAACCAGTGACCTTTGATGTCCTGACCTCAAAAATCTAATCAGTTCATTCTTCCTCCCACATGACCCAAGTTTGAAGTTGATCCATAAAACGGTTCAGAAGTTACAGCAAGAACGTGCCATTTTCATGTATACAATGACGTCTGTGACCTTGACCTTTGACTTCATGACCTCAAAATATAATAAATTCATTGTCCCTACCATATGCACACATGACCCAAGTTTGATGTTCATCCATCAAACTGTTCTTAAGTTATCGCAAGAACAAGCCATTTTCACGTACACAATGTCCTCTGTGGCCTTTGAACTTTGACCTCATGACTCTAAATTCTAATCAGATTATTGTCCGTCCCATATGCACATATGACCCAAGTTTGAATTGATCCGTCGAACGGTTTTTAAGTTTATTGCGAGAACAAGCCATTTTCATGTACACAATGACCTCTGTGACCTTTGACCTTTGACCCAAAATCTAATCAGTTCATTGCCCCTCCCATATGCACACATTACTCAAGTTTGAAGTTGACCCGTCACACAGTTCTTAAGTTATTGCGAGAACGAACCATTTTCATGTATACAATGACATCTGTGACCTTTGACCTTTGACCTCATGACCCTAAAATCTAATCAGTTCATTGCCCCTCCCATAGGCACACATTACCCAAGTTTGAAGTTGACCCGTCAAACGGTTTTTAAGTTATGGCGAGAACAGCCATTTTCATGCATACAATGACCTCTGTGACCTTTGACCTTGACCTAATGACCCAAAGTCTAATCAGATCATTGTCCCTACCATATGCATACATGATCCAAGTTTGAAAGGATCCGCAACGGTTCTTAAGTTATCGCGAGAACGAAAACGGGACGGACGTACGGACGGACGGACGGACAACCCGAAAACATAATGCCTCCGGCACCACCCTCGGTGGCGGAGGCATAAAAATGAGAACTATTGGGCAGTTACAAAGAGTTATAATTATATTTGTATTATGATTGCACATATTCATATCACAATCATTAGTTATTTTTATTACAATTATTTTCCAGTCTTCCAGAATCACACCTAATCCTTGACAACGTGAACAAACATGTAGCCAACATCAAGTCTAGCATCGTTCATATTAGAGACAACTTAGATAGACACAATACTCTGACAGCCTAACAAATATCTGCCTTTATGATTACATGCTTAGATATCAATTAAATTATAATTATTGTCATTATTTTCCAGTCTTCCAGAATCACACCTAATCCTTGACAACGTGAACAAGCATGCAGCCTACATCAAGTCTAGCATCGTTCATATTAGAGACAACTTAGATAGACACAATACTCTGACAGCCTAAAAAAATATCTGCCTGTATGATTACATGTTTAGATATCAATTAAATTATAATTATTGTCATTATTTTCCAGTCTTCCAGAATCACACCTAATCCTTGACAACGTGAACAAGCATGTAGCCTACATCACGTCCAGCATCGTTCATATTAGAGACAACTTAGATAGACACAATACACTGACAGATCCCCGCCAGGAACCAGGAGGTCGTGACCTTGTGTCAAAGGTTTGCACAGAGATGCTAGATAACACCAG
The DNA here is from genome assembly GCA_940671915.1 of Paracentrotus lividus. NCBI lineage: Eukaryota > Metazoa > Echinodermata > Echinoidea > Camarodonta > Echinidae > Paracentrotus > Paracentrotus lividus. Next base: position 13,017,807 of record CALNVZ010002100.1, read on the forward strand.
ACTGCTTCATCAAGAACTTACAACACTCCAAATCAAAATCAATGAGGTAAACGTGGTGTTCTAGGTTTGGTAGTATTTAGCAATTCTAATTTGTGATACACCGAAATAAATAATTTTTAAAAGAGTAGCTTAGTATGAAAGAAGCACTATTTAAAGGCTGTACAGGGCAATTTTTGTTTTGTTGTTTTTGTTTTTGTTTTTGTTTTCCCTTTTCCTTTTAACACTAGCTCTCAAAATTTGTCCAATAAATTTCTACTTCTAAAAAAACTTTTTCGAAATTTTAAATCTCAAATGTATTGGTTTCTATCAACAACAAATTTTTGGAAAAGTTCATAAAAATGTTGCCTCGTGCCCTGCTTTATCTGCGAATCGCAATCATGTTACTAAATGAAATACCCTTCTCTTCCAATCAATCCAGGTTTGGGATATAAAACATATCACATATCATAGACTAAATAAATTGACTTAAATATACTGTCAATCATTGTGTCAAACAATGTATTCATTAAAGACTACACTTAATTGCACACACTGGTCAGAGCTCACTCTCCTACTTATGTCGTTACTCCTATCTTCAAGGCATCTAATCTTTCATTTTCTTTTATTCTCCCTAGTCCTGTGATACCACCCCTGATGTCGTCCCTGCCGATCTGATTGAGGACCCTGATAAACGACGTATGTCGGCGCTGAAGAAAGCTTTCATGGCCCTCACTGCTGTTGGTGTCGTCGTAAGCATAGCCTGGTACACCAAACCAACATGGTCCAGTTTCGTCAAGCCAAGATAGTTCAAGAAATTTTCTTCCAGGCATTAGTGAAAGATTATCTTCTCTATGTTTTTTTTTCCAAGCTATTATCATTAACTCTTTTTTGTGTGATATGGGTTGCAAATTCCACCCATACATGAGGTTTGAGATGTGTGTTTAGTCCTATACGACTACATTTGTCTTTCGTAAACAAAATAGGGTAATTTCATGGTGAAGGTTATTTCAATAGAAGATTTGAAATGCCTAAGCTAACACCTGAAAAACATTGCAAGTCTTTAAAACTACACTTTTTTAAAAATCATGATTTTGAAAGTTGGTTGCAGGAAAGGGGTTAATTTTGTGGCTACCGTCACTTCTATATGAAATGAGAATGATGCGGATACATGTAGTTTACACACATGCATTGCTCTCTAACAATATGACTGTTATGTAGAATAAGAGCAGCATTTGATTGCCTTGTGGTTTGTAATAATGCTGCATTCCATATAAGGGGTGTATTGACAAAAATATACCTTTACTACATGTATTTTATAAGGTCGATATGTTCTTCAGGGTGGATTAGCTTTTCTTGTCTTCTAAATCTGATCCTGATACTATTTTGTGATATAATTTTAAACTCAATATTTGCCAGTGCCATTTTGATATATGCATACTGAGATCATATATATAGTCAAAGGGGAGAGGAAATTGATTTTCTTGGGGTAAATCTCAATCCAAGACAATTGCGTGAAATAGACAATCAAGGATAGCTTGAACAATTCTGACAATCAATAGGGAAAAACTTTTCTAGGCTATATGATTGTTGTTTTATTTGAAGCAAATATATCAGCTTCAGAAAACTTTTTAGATTAGACTGATACTGCTTTAGTTTACATGAGTGTTTGTAGAATAATGAATACTCTAGTACAATAACAGTTCTTTCTTCATCAAAGGCAAAAAAACATAGATATTTAGTAAATCCATATCAAGGCATAACTCTTTACAATTTTTTTTTTCTTTTTTTTTCCTTTGCTACATTAGGAAGAACATATTCCTAAATTTCATAAGCATACAAAATGTGCTTTATTAGTGATCATATTTTTCATAGCATTTGTAGATAGAAAATATGTGTGCTTGTTCTAGTATGCTTGTCATTATCACTTAGGCCAAAAAAAAAAATTGTTTGGTTGTCCAATGAATGCCTTTTTTCAAAAATCGGGTTGATCGGTCGGGTTTTTTTTTTTTTTTTTCCTCCCTTTGAAAACAAAGAAAAACAAAGAAACGAATGACTTCCATTTTTGAGATCACTTTTACGTTTTATTGAGTTCTGTAAAATGGGACTGCATGGAAAATAACACATGTTATAATATACTGTTTTATGAAAAATATATACAAATAAATATGAGCTGTGTATTTTCGGCGTTTGGGTGAAAAAAAAAAAAAAAAAAAAAAAAAAAGAGGTTGGTCGGGTCGGGCCGTTTTCAGAGGGTCGGTCGGTCGAGGACAACCAAACAATTTTTTTTTTTTGGCCTTATCATATTATTATCTATAGCGCATATCACACTTTTATACCATAAAACCTACCTATGCAATCCCAAAAAGCTATATGATAATCATTTCACTGAATTTAGCAACAGCAAGCATTCACAGTTTACAGTGCATTAAATGGAATAAATATTGCTACAAGTTACGTATTTCCAGCACCTGGGTCGAGATAGGCAAATGTAGACTAATGCATATTCAAAGTACATTATTGCTCTTCTAGGCCACATCACATGATATAAAATGCCCATCTTGCCATATTGTGTCCTCCTCAAAGCTCGAGTATTGTTTTCTAATTTCAAAGTCAAATCTAGGATAGTGCTGTGCTGTAGTGCCATTATTCTTTGTCAATTGCCTATCAAAATATTTTACAAAAACTAAATCAAGAGGGGCTAGGTAAATGAAATGAAGTCTCAAACATCAAGACTTGCAAAGAATCAATAATTTTCAGCTTTTCAGCCAGTATGAAATCATGGAAAGGTGTTAAACTGTTTGGGTTTGTTGCACAAATGGAACTGCCCTGATCTATCCATGTAAAACCACCAGATTAATTGGAGAATTAACCCCTGAAATATTGGCTCATGAGATGCTGACCAAAACTTCACTGATGGGAATGTGTGAATTTGAGTTGTACAAGTCTGTGACCGGTACATAAAGAGTTGACGACGAATTGCAAATTGATAGTAGCCAATCAGGTTCCTTGTTGCATGCACTCCTAAGTTCTTGCATAAAAGTCTCACTCTAAACCAATCAGAATGGTTGTTTCAAGTTTGCAACTGATCATAACTCTTTATGTTACAGGACACTGCTGCCATATATCAAATGTCCTTCCCATGGTTTAGCAGTATGCTTTGGTATGTTGAGATCTGGGAATCAATAAGAAATATTCTAATCTGTTAAATATAGATCTACATGTTGATAAATGCTAGGGGTTAATTTTCCATTAATGCCTCACTAGTGTCAGAAACCAGTGTGCATGTAATGATTAAAATCTGTCATTTCAACAACAAATCTAGTGCATATTTCAATGACTGGACAGATTTGTGGGATAAAAACTTGGCATGCGGATGTAATATATTTGAAAATGAAACAAAATGCTTCCATCGTCTTTGATATCGAATAATGTCTTTGAATGCTAGCAAATAAATCCCACTGACCTTACAAATTACAAAAATGTTTTATTTAGTGACAACCTATAAAGATACAGTGCTAGTCACTATTTCAGAGCAGTTTCAATGGAAAGTGCACTTACAAAACTAGAAAGTTATATGTTTTCTTTTGAGTGTGTGTGTGTATTGTCTTCCAGGCTGTACAATATTGATTTGGATTGATAAAAATGTAAAGAGTCATTACCCTCAATTTTCCATCCTGTTTTTTCTCTGTGTGCTGCTCTGTTTTTTCATTTTGTTTGATTGTATTTGAAGTGTCATATTATATGCTGCATTTGGGAAGGAGCTGATATGAAATAGTACATGATGATTATGCGGTATAAAAATTACTGTAAGGCATTGATTTCCATTTGATTCAGGTATAACAAAAGTCTTCCATAGATTCCAGAGTATTAAAGGGTTTACTATTCAAGTGGTTGAATTAAATTTTTAATTTGAAAAAAAAAGGGAAAGCCATTCAAGCATTAGATTCAGAAGGGAATATTTTGATTCTGTCCTTATATGTTATGTTACTAATTAATTTATGATCATAAAATTGTTGTGCTGTAAGTATAAATATGACTTGAAGATTGTAACTGTAACTATGGATCAACTACTCTGAATATTAAGTGTATGCCCTGTGCATGTTTCTTTCTCTAAACCTCCCACAGATATAAAAAGCTCTGAACAAATAGTAGGACTAGTATTTGACTCAGTCAGATCTTTGAAATTAAAATACAAATTAATGTTATTTTGTGTAATAACATGAGGCATGATGGCTCTTTCAGTAGAGCTGGGTTCAAATTTAATGGTAAGCTTTCTCAGGGAAGGCATTCATCCTTATTACCCAGTCCCGTGGATAGGACTTGTAGCCATATATCTTCCTGGCTAATAAGCTGTCAGTATTTTTCTTTTTTTATGACAATCAATTGATCAATTAATCCTCTCTGAACAATTTCTTCACCCTACCTTCTTGCCAGAAAAACCCTTTGCTCATTTCTCAATTTGCATCATTATAGCAGATTCGTTATTTAGTCTACTTGGAATACTTTTACTAGTAAAATGAACAAAAGTAATTTGAGAAAGACCCAAGCAGTTATTTCTGAGATAACATAGTGCAAAAAGGGCTATTGGCACAGTACCACTTGCCAATAGAAGGTCAAACTTAATACAGCGTGATTTCGACAATACTTTTTAAAGGGGTCTTCCCATGATGAGTTCGAAGGTCCATGGCCGATTTTTCTCATATCGTATTTTCTTTTATCAGCAGACAAACATCCTAATGAAAGAAAATACAATATGAGAAAAATCCTCGGCCTCGTGGACCCTCCCCTTTTTTATGCCCTGGTGCTCAGTCATCTGTTACAGGACATAAATGTTGGTCCCAGTAATAGTATCGTCATATGAAGCTACCCAAGTTTGTGTAATGTACGTATCTTTTTGTTTCCGTTCTGTATTTGAGCTAGTATCATGAATGTATTATTGCTTCCATTTCGTCTAAATCATGTTAATTACAAATGGGATTTTCACTTGATAGCTATATGAATGAATGTGTTAATGTAAAGAAAATTGATGTTATAGCAATGGGATAATTTTTCTTCTTTTCTTTTTTGTATTTTTTTTTAAATCTTGGAAGAATGTATTTCTTTATTAAATATATAAAATATAAGAGATAAGAATATGTTATCTTACTTTGCAAACAAACTTTTGGCTGTGTTGTGTACTTCTATCTTGTAAAACCTTGTAGTAATAATAACATATGCAGCTCACAGGGGAAGCTGAACTGAGTATGTACATAAATTGAGGAAGTGAGAGATAAACAGACAGCGAGAGAAAGAGACAGAGAGGAGACGGGGGGGGGGGAATATAGTAGGGGGCCTATTTATTAGCAAAGGAATGGTATGAAAGGTTCTAACAGAGGGGAGAGGTAATTGATGCCAATGCGGGGGAGGGGCAATAGGGATATATTGAGAGGAGTGAGAGAAGTGGGTGGGTGGGTTAATGTATTGCAGTATTTGAGCCTTTTATAAACTTTTCCATGAATCCCAAGTTCCACTTAATTAATTTCAAAGCCACAATTATTTTCATATAATTTTCTTATGGCAGCTGCAGTGGCTAGCTAGTTCTCAAGAAACTAGGCCTATTGCACCTTCATATCTTGTTCGACCATTGATCATTTTGATTACTCACATTTATTCACGTTTAAAATGACTTTAAAAAGTAGGGCTTCTGGGAGAATATTGTCAAAATATTTCAGTGGCGGATCCAGGATTTAAGGATGGGGGGGGGGGGTCGCCAGGCCCGATGAGGGGGGGGGGCACTGCCGCCAACATTTTCTGATTTTAACATGTACAGTCAATGAGTGGTTTTCAAATTATAGGGGGTGCTTCCCCTGCGCCCCGGCTTGGATCCACCGCTGTTTTTTCTTTTCACAATGGTCCATCTTTGACCATAAATTCGAGCTTTGCAGCTCGGCCACCTAGGCCTAAGTAGGTACTCTACCCTCGTGCTACGGATACACCCGATACTTATGTATCTTGTCATTAATCCTCTTCTAGCAAATGCACTATTGCGGCGCATGAGCATATGCATGCTGCATATGCGCTAGTCCATCTTAATATGTAGTGTCTTTGCCTATACCGTACCCTACCTACACATTTGTTGTGAACAAACCGGTTAAAAACTGACTCCTCTAACTTTGTTAGATGTGTGAAAACTGGCACTAATAAGGAAATATGAGTGCTGGCAGACAGGCTTTCCGAATTTTTGCAGGTGGCTTTACCCTTGGCGTTGGTGGATCGTTAGCATTTTTCGATAATGTTGGATATTTTGCAACCGTTTCCGGAAAATCAATGCAGGTAACTTTCCACCGTAATTTTATTTACGATGCACCCGCAACTCTCGTAACTCTATGGGTGAAGTCAACACTAATGATCGCTGTCGTCCTTGATGAGCATGCTGATCTCGACTTTCCAAGAATGAAATTAAAAGTTCGATCAATATTCGGAGCGTAGAGGATCTAGTTAGGCCTATCCATGTTCATAAAAAGTGACAATATATTTAATTAAAGACAGACAAATTAGATCTAATGTCGTAATGATGCTGAAGATGAATTAGATAATCCTTAACCTAGACTATATTATTAGGCCTAAATTTGTCATTGTATTGGATCGCCAACTCTTCATTTTATTATTTTTTTTTATGAGTCGTACTTACTTCTTAGTCTATGACTATGGTATTCAAACTTAAAAGTTAATCCGACAAGTATAAGTTGGTGGTAACAAGGTTATTCAGCTATTCAATCATGCATTGCCTGCCATGATAAACAAAGCTAACTGAGATTTTTAAGTTCTAACAGTCAAATCTCAATCTTCATCATTTCATGATCTTACTCTAGATTTTGTTCTTGTCAATATGGTATTACATTTGTGGTTTATAGTAATACTAATAACAGTTCAGCGTGACTTTAGAATCTACTGACGAAAATAATATCTGTTTCGATGGAACAATATAATGTGAGATAAGTTGCCATCAACGTCATTTTCCTTAAAAAAAAAGTTGAAAACGCACCTCCCAATAATTCATTTTAATTTGTATGTGTGTCTGTATAACTTGCTGTTCATATTGATTAATACATTCATTGATTTTGTTCATTTTTATTTTGCTGATACTAGCCTGTCTTAAATCCCAAAACATCAAAGCAGAGGGACGTGCTCTTTCTAAGTCGATGGGCTGTTCGTGACTACAACATCGAGAGGGGAGATGTTGTTTCATTGATGTGAGTTCGTAATAAATTAATCTAAGAAGTTTGAATAGTCTGTTTATGACTCTGTAATAACCTATAAAGTAGAAAAATATTAAATTGTTATAACTAGTATAATATAGTCTAGTATATCATCATTTTGAAAAAGATCAATTTGAGAAAACTTATGACTAGAAATCTATTTGTTTTTATAATAATGATAGACCACTTAATAATATACATACTTTTATTTATAAAGACATACATGTGTTCCTTTTGTTTATATTAAGATTTGGTTATGGTGTAGTCACAATTATCTACTTTAGGATACAAATTTTGAGAGAAAAATAATTGGCCAACTTAACCCAAGAAAACTGTAAAATGTATATCATGTACTTTTAATAACAGTGTCTAACTTTTACCCCTCAGATTTTTAAAAAGTAAAATCTTTGTTAATTTGTCTTTTATTGGTAGCTCTCCGCATCATCCAAAAGAAGTTTTAATCAAAAGAGTTATTGCACTTGAAGGAGATACAATCAGGTATTTTTTATTTTTTGTTTACTCTTTACCTTTCTTGTTCTCTTTCACTCTTTCTGACTTTCATCTTCTTGAGAGAATGCAACATTCTGACCTTATGATTTCTTTAATCACAATTTTTTTTACATCATTAATAACAGAAATTTGTGACCAAGTAGATAACTCTTTGATAGATAAGTTCGCATTTGTGCAAAATTGTACTCATTACCATAATAGTAATAATGCTTTTTTTCTTCTATATAATCATGCTGGTCCCAGAAGATTTGAAAATCAATTCAGTGATTTTATTGTGTCGAAGGTAGACTAGTGTCCATTGTTCACACTATTCACACCGATGTGTTGGCTCAGTGGATAGAGCATCCGCCTCATAATCGGGAGGTCATGGGTTCGAGCCCCTGCCGCGTCATACCAAAAGACGTTAAAAAATGGTAGTTGCTGCTTCCCTGTTTGGCGTTCAACAAGAGGGGGATAGAGCAATGTCCTTCTGGCGCTGCTCAGCGGCTGCCGGGCCCACAAGAAAAGGGGCAAAATAAATATCTGTTTCGGACAATAAAATTTGGAGCATTTTTTAAGTCTCTTTCATATCATTTCAAAAAGAGTTAAAGATAAAAGTGAACTTTTTGCATTTCAAATTAATTTGGCAAACAAAAAAACTCTTCCATTATTGTCAACCAATTTGCCGATAGGTATCTTTTAGAAATTGAGTACATGGTCTTGCTAGTTGACATGTTCTATTATTGTCTCTGTACACTTGTCAGGACCTTAAATTACAAGAACCGTTATGTGACAGTACCAGAGGGGCACTGCTGGCTGGAAGGTGACCATCGAGAAGTCAGTCTGGACAGTAATTATTTTGGACCAGTGAGTACTGTATAAGTGGTTATTTTCGCGGTGACTTTATTTTCGCGAATTTCGCGAGTCGGTCATCGCGAAAATTTCCACTTCAGTACAAGGCTATTTATAGTAATGAAGTCATCACCAAAATCACGAAATTTTACTCTCGCGAATTTCCCCAATTAGTCCAAAATCGCGAAAATATTGGCTTACGGTATACAGTATACTGTAGATCAATGTGGTGAATTTCCAATTGGTCTACAACCAATTTGTCCAATGCTGTTTGGCCTATCCCACATGATCTAAACCCTTTTCGTCTACAACCAGTTTGTCTAACTTTTAGTATAATTGTTAGTATGTTTAGTTCACAAAACGTTTTCTTTAGCGAAGTTGCATGTTTCTTAATATGAAATCATATATATCTTGATAGTAAAAGCAATCAATTGGCTTGTAAATTTCAAGGGATTCCTAACTGACCAATGTTTCCAATCATATTGCGATCATTTATAATGCATTTTGTCATTGAGTGTAACATTTTTTTTTTCCTTCAAAGGTTTGGGAGTAAAATAACATTGGTGCCAATTTGAGGATTGATAGTATTCCATCTCTCTTACAGATTGCTCTCGGACTTCTGCATGCGAAAGCCAGTCACATTGTATGGCCTGTCAGCAGATGTCAAAAAGTAGAGTCTTATCAACCAAAGGATCGTCCTATCTTAACAGGAGAGAGTCTAGTTGTAGCCTTGGCTGAAATGTTTATTTCCAATGAGAACTCTCTTAGTGTCGAACTTGAGGATGAATTTGGAATAATTGGAGACAAGACGTAACACATGTCTAGGGCTTACATGTTTGTGAGCATTTACTATAGAAACTATTGTCCTGTGTTTGTTTCTAATGAGAATTCTCTTAGCGTCAAACTGGAGGATTAGTTTGGAATAATTGGAGACAAGACGTAACACATGTCTAGGGCTTACATGTTTGTTAGCATTTACTATAGAAACTATTGTCCTGTGTTTGTTTCCGATGAGAACTCTCTTAGCATCGAACTGGAGGATGAGTTTGAAATAATTGGAGACAAGACGTAATACCTGTTTAGTGCCCTGTAACATAAAGAGTTGCATTAAATTGCAAATTGATAGTAGACAATAAGCAACATTTGTTGCATTCACTTCTTGCAAAGAAGTCTTACTGTGAACTTGTCAGAATGCCTGTATATATTAAAATTGCAATCGATCATAACACTTTATGTTACAGGGAAAAGGACTTACACACATGTGAGCATTACAGTCAACTATAAACTATGTGGTGCTTAAATTGTTAGTCGTTAATGAGAAAGTGTCATACTGGAAGAAGAATGTGGACTGATCAGGGACATTTTTATATTCCATCTCCATCTATGAGTATGTTTAATACGGTTCCCGACTCGGATCATTCTCAATTTCTAGAGCAAGCCAGGAGAAATAACGCTAAGCCTACTCAGTCTCGCACCCTCCTACAGTATCAGCTTTGCTAACTATGAATCTTACTGTTGATGATTATAAATTATCCCCATTTTCATATCCTCTGCCAAGGTCCGTCTTAGGGGGAAATTTACCCTGGAATTTTATTGGTTAAAAAAAGCAGGAAAATATATGGAAAATATGAGTGAAGTTTTAAAGAAAATCCATCAAAGAAAAACTTTGTTATTCCTTTGTGGATTTTCAAAAAACATTCACTCATATTTTCTCTTTTATTTTCTGCTCTTGTAAAAACCAATTAAATTCCAGGGTGAACTACCTCTTTAACTTTGCCTAGAATGAAACACCCTTCCAGCCCTCAGCAGATGATATATGAATTTGAATTTTGGGCCAATTTACATATTTCTGTTTAATCAAGAATGTAATTGAGGGGAAAATTTCTCTTCCGTCCAATATATTATATTAAATACATTTTTCAAGTATATTGGTGTTTAAGGGCTATAACTGTGTCATCTTCATAAAAATGTTGAGAGATAGAGAAAATGAGAGATAGACAGAGCATGAGAGAGGTAAAGAATAAGAGACTGTGAAAGTGAAAGAGGTGGAAATCTCAATAAGAGGTTGGAGAAAATCTGATTAAGAGTAAGGGCAGGGAATAATACAGTTCACTCCTGTTATTATGAGGTCAGAGGTGCTAAGAACCAAGTAAACTTGTGTCTTTAGAACAAAATCCTGTTATAATGAACACATATGCACAGAGACACATCGTGCACATATTTGATATTTGGGGCGGGAAGAGTTTACTCGTAACAAAGTCTTGCATCTGTGCTCATGAAACAGGGGTGGACTGTAGTTATTCTTCTAGATTATTTGCTAATAAAATTTCAATGTTTTCTGCTGTTATCTGAACAGAGAGGGTACCAAATGGGAGGTTAAAGGAAAATGATGAATTTGGAGAGATACTTTTAGCTGTATGGGCAAGCTAATAAATTCCATGTATGAGATGGTAATCAACAATTTAGAGATATGACTGATGGTATAGATATGGAGAGAAAGCTCTGACTGAGCTCACCAAAACATAGAGAGTGGGTAGGTCCTTTCCAAGTCCACACATAACCTCAAGAAAGAATACTTGTGTACAGTGAAACATTCATTCCAATGCTAATGACTGATTTCCCTTTAGATTTTTGTAAATCCCAAATAAAGATTGTAACTGTCAATCGAAATAAACATTAAAACTAAAAGAAGAGATGGGTGGAACCTGAAAATACAAAACACACTGTTTCCACATGGTATTTTAGTGGTCTTTCATCTTTGAATTTCATGGAAATTTAAGTTCACTGAAGTAACAAAGAAATTTCCAAGGGCTAAGGAGATTGTTAAAGCAAGCTTAATGATATGTAAGTACAACTACGTCGATGTTACCAGTATTACAACAAAAAATATACTAGAAATTACACCAAACAACAATACTGCAATAAAACATTTTTATTTTGAATTATCTCAAGTAATTTCCAATCACATTGTCTCTAAGGGACAATATAGTGTACAATATAACTGTTCTTTGCCATTTTTAATATGAATGGAAGAAAGTAGCTGAATTAGACAGGGTCTGTGCAACCATATTACACTTTTAAGGTGTTTTTGAGTGCAGCTACAACAGACTTTGCTAATGCATCAATTTTGCCTCATTAAATAAAATGCAATATCTTCTTTAAACTTGTCAAGTTCTTCTCAGTGCACTGATATAATGCATCAATTAGTAAGATTTGAATCAAATTATCTCCAAATCAATCAATGATTTCTTCTAACCATAAATACATGTTCAATTAAATAATATTAACAGGTGTGAGTAATATGCCCTATGTGAATACTAACTTATATTTTTGATCGCTTTAATGTGCACTTAACGTATGAATCCATGTTACTGTAAAACATTTAAATAGTATAATTTAAGTTAAACCATCTTTAATCTTCTTCCTAAAGACCTGTATTTTAGACTGTTATGCTACAACAAGCAAATTTCTTTGGTCCCGACCACCTAGTCCTACATGTATGTGTCCCTATACATATAAGTTTTTTTAGTTTATAAAACTTCCATTTTCATTTTTTTTCTTCATTTCATGAGAGCCAGACGTTCGTGATCTGATCGAATTACGGGACTTTGTCCAATCTTAATTTAAAAACTGCATTGAGTGAATTGCGCCCTTGCATAATAAGCCACTTTTAAATGCAGAGATCACATTTTGAGTGTGTCCCATTGCCAATGGTACCACATCATCGCTATTTACAATGTACATTATACAGGGCTCCACAGTAACCTTTATCAAAGGGGGTCAAAGGTCAAAGTATTAGCTATCCCGAATAAATATCCAGTCATGACCCATATATGACCCACAGGAACCTGGTTGGTGTCAAGCCCTGCTTTATAGATATTTGCAGATATATTCCTTTGAGGTTATCCATTTATCCTTCCATTACGATGCCGTATCCACACCTCTCTTCAGTAAAATATTCTGTGTAAAGAATCAAAGAGCGGTGACTTTATAAATAAAGTATCAAAAGCCTAAAACTACAACATACATTTTATATCAAATTCCAACTTTAGTCCTAAATAGGAAATTTTCTTGAGATTATCTTGTAAGAGTCTTTATTGTTAAAGGAGAATTGTCCCTTTGTAGATAGTTGGCTTACTGTGGATGCAGAAAAATCAAATAAGCACACTAGTGAAGATTTGGTGAAAATCGGATAAATAATAAGAAAGTTACGAGTATTTGAATATTGAGATCTCTAATGACATAGGAGATCTCACATTGGCAACGCGGTCACCATTTGTGATGTCACAAAGGGAGGACTCCCCATACAGTGTGAACAAAAACTATTCGAAATGTCTCTTTATTTTCATTCTAATGATAGAACAGCTTTTCTTTTCATGATATATTATGACTTTCATATATTTACAAGTCATCCCATAAAAAGATTCTTTATTCTCCATTTAGAATCAAGAAAAAAGAGGATTTTAGTACAATGTGTACAATAGATATGGGAAATATCTCCCTGCATTACATCACACATCATGGTCGCGTTGCCAATTGGAGGATCTCCATATCATAAGTGGTCTCAAAATCTAAAAATTCATATCTCTCTTATTCATTGCCTGATTTTTCTGAAACTTTCCCAATATGTTTTTGGGGTTTGTCTCCATTCACTAAAGCTAAATTTCTCTGAGGGGATAATTCCCCTTTAAAGTTAGCAAAGTGTCAGGTACAGAGAAAACTTGTTATAAAAAGTTCTGATACAACAGGGTTGTTTTGCTGGTCCCAGCTCTTTGGGTTTTTTTTTACCCTGATATAAAGAGATTCATGATACATGTACAATATGATACAATTATTAAAATAATTTCTAGGGTCCCAATGATCTTGTGAACGCTAGTCAACAAATAGATTTTCACCAAGGTCTCATAATTTATACAAAAATCCTTTCATACCAAATATTACCAGGTAACTTTTAGATTGAATGACTATAGTCTTGTTTCAAACTGATTTGTGCAATTAACACAAACAAAAGTGATTTTCTCATATTAATTGCATGCTGCAATTACATGTAGCTGATTGTACTAGAATTCTGTCCCATCTTGCATCGTGATGCAAAGTCCATAAATGCATGTAGTGGTCTGGTTTTTGTAACAGAGGTGTTACTTGCAATACTACAGAAAACTTGATAACATACCAATCTTGCTTGTTCTATGCATGTATTGAATGCCTTGACTTCTTGGGCACAGTTTAACGTCTGATTCTGGTTGTTGGCATAACACTTCACTACGTCGTTCTGCAAATTCTCACAAATGGGAACAAAGCGTTGCTTCCTAAAATTCAAAAGAAAGGGTTATATTTAGAGGTCATATAATATTATACAGATCAGATATATTAACATCAGATTCTGATTCAGTTTCATATTCTAATTCCTTTAAGAAACATAAATATATGACCTTTCAAATGTAAACATATGATAATACAATCAAACAGGACAATGGGAGAAAGGACTCAAAAAGAAGACATATCCAAATGACCTTATTATAATATTGTCTGAAGAAGATCACACTAAATTAAACTTGTCCATAATTATAATTTATCCTTTCAAACAAAAATAATACAATGTTAAATCTTGTCCAAGTCATATATTGGACAAACTTTCGAATTTAATAAATCCAAAAACTTACATAAACTTTGCTTCCACCTCATCTGCTGCTTTCTGGAACTGCTCGGCAGTCAATTTGTAGAAGGCGGCACTCTGTCAATGTAAAGGTTCATATTACAGTGGAAACTTGTTATAATGAGATCGGATATAACGAGGTAATTTTCAGCTGGTCCTAGCTCTTTGTATTCTTTGGGGTTTGTTTTTTTTACCCTAATATAACAAGATTCCTGATATAACAAGGTCATTTCTAAGGTCCCAAGGACCTCGTTATAACGAGTTTCCTCTGTACACTGCTAAATAATATTAATAAAGGCACTGGTAACAATATTTGTATCATGTGTACAGCAAAGGTCAACCATCTTCCATTTTCTACACATTTTCTTAATCTCTCATTTTGAAGTGCCCTCCATGAAAGCAATGCAATTTTTTTTACATTATTCATATTGAAGTTACATTATCGTACTCGTAAGTTTTCCTTTGTATGCCCCTGACAGTTCAAAAACTTAAGGAATTCAACAGACAGCTTGTGATGACAGAGAATAAAACATATATTTTAAATCTCTTTCTCCTTTTCTCAGTCTGTCTTCTCTTTTAGAAATAAAGGGTGAATTTAAAATGAGAAAATGAAGCTTGTCTTTGATGCTAGAAACAACTTACGCAAATATGATTGGTTCGATTGATTGATTGATTGATTGATTAGGGTTAACGACACTTACCAACACAATGTGTCATATAAGTGTCAAACTAGATATTACTTTAATGTGTATACTGAGTTAGTTGGGAGGCTACTTTCCCGGGAAAAAATTCCCTACTCTTTCGAATAGGAAAGCAGGTTCTTTAACGTGCAAGTGGGGTTGCTCTCCATCACACGGACCGACGGCTTAAAGTCTCCTCCGAAAGACTATAGTTAATTTTTAATGTCTTAATGTCATAGCTGCTTTGATAAGCTTCAATGTTTTTTTTTAAAATTCTGAGAAAAGATTTATTTCTTTAAGGAAATCCACAATTCTTGAGCGTGAAACGTCACAAAATAACGTTTTTAAATCCGGAGTACGTCATAAAAATTAGTACGTATGTGGCTGAATTCCACACATTCAATAAGGATATGCTTAACTGATAAAACACAATCACACGATACACAACGGGGCAGTTCCTCCGCTGCGAGCAAATAATTGTGCGTCAAATGAGAATGACCGATTCTAACACGGGTCAACACAATATCATCACGTCGTTTAGTTAACGGGATTGTATTATGTGTTTGATTACTGATTGGTGTTGGTATAGTTTATTGACAGGGTTTAAATCCCATGACGTTTGCCATTTTCTTCTAATGTAAATATTAATTTTCGACTTTAGATCGTATATGGGATCTGTATTAGTTACCTCTAATTGAGAGCTCTTTAGCTAACTTGTCAGCTTTTTCATTTCTTTGATACCTGTATGGCTCGGTATCCATTCGCGAAAACCACCTTTTGCATAGTAACATCAAGTTTTATAGAGATTCTAGTAACTGTACAACAAAGGGGTGTTTCAGGTTTCTGCACTGCAAAGCCATTAAACTAGATAAGGAATCTGTAAAATTACAAGTGTCTTTTATTCGCTGTTTCAACAATGTGTAAGGCCATTTCAAGCGCAACAATTCTGCAGTGTATATAGACGCACTGTCCGGGTAATCTAATCTGATCCTGTACATTGTTGCTAATACAGGCTGATCAACTTTATTCTTATCTTTGACCCATGCGGTTATAGAATAGCCTGGAAGTTTCTGTATTTATGCTGATCTCACGAATTTATACTAAATAGACAAGGTCACTAGTGAAGCCCTTTTTGAAAGTTTTTAATGTAAGGTCAATTACTGGCTCAAAAATCATCCAAAGGTGGTATTTTAGGTACTAGAAAAGGAGAAATACTAGTGTTATTTAGTATGTGTATAAGAGCTCCTGAATACGAAGTCCAAAAGATTTTATTGAAGATGGTTTAAGGTTATAAAAACCAACATGTCGCGGTCTGAAAGTATATCATATGTTGGGTTTGATGTGTTATTTTTAATTTAATTGCATAGCTAAGAGAAGTTTCTCGCTATCGTAAATGCAAAGGTGGTTCATTAGCCTCCACATAAAGGCTTTCCATGGGAGAAGTGGCGGAAAGCCCCAAGACAGATTCGAAGGCCTTGGTTCTGTATTGGTTTTAATTTTTCGAGATAGGATTTTCTTGCGAGGCTATATACTGCACTGCCATAATCAAGTTTTGATCTGATCAAAGATCTATAGAGGCGCAGTAAAACAATGCGATCTGCACCCCAATCCATTCTGGAGACGACCTTTAAAAGGTTTAACGATTTAATGCACCTTTCCCTTAGATAATCAATATGAGCTTTGAAATTAAGTCTGTTATCAAATACAGTCCAAGATATTTAGCTTGCTGAGATACGGGTATGATAGAAACCATTTATTTTAAGTTCAGGATCAGGGTGTAAAGATCGCTTATTACAGAAATGTACGCATACAGTCTTAGTTTTTGAGAAACGAAAACCGTTTTCATCTGCCCATTTTTCGATTCTATATAGACAATTTTGTAGAGTTTTTCTATAGTGTCCATATTTTCCGCGAACAGATAAGCAAAAGTCATCGACAAATAGAGATCTATCAAACCGCCGGCGTAACAACATCTACAATGCTGTTTATCTTCAACAAGAATAAGGTAACAAGAGAGAATGCTCCCTTGAGGTACACCCATTTCTTGATTATGTAGTTCTGATAAGCTGGATCCGAGGCGAACCCTAAAAACTCGGTTGGACAGGAAATTTCTGATAAAAATGGGCAATTTGCCCCTCAACCCATGATTGGTTCGAAAGCCAATATCCATTCTATCAATAGGTTCATTACTGATTACGGTAGTCGAAGTTTACCTTTTCTCAGCATTTTTTAGTTTTCCCTGTAATGACCTCGAGTTCATCCATGCGAGCTTTCCATCTTGTCTCTGACCTCTGTTCACAATTAAAATCCAATAAAACTGATATAATATTGGTGGAAGTGATTAGGTGTTAAAGAGTTAATAAGAAGATTCACTCTTCAACAAGTTACAAATGCAGCATGTACACACGTGAAATCTGCCTTGTTAGTGAGTTTCCATCTGCTACATATTTCAAGAATATATGTGGACTTTTGCAAGTGGCTCTTTACAACTCTATTATGCCCCTTCACGTATGCCTATGGTCAACTAAATTAATGACCATGGGACCATAACCATCATGACATTTTGTATTATAACGATTGCACTATATTCACTTCATTTCTTCATGTTTATTCATAATCATATTCCACTGAATATTGAATGGGACATTCAGACAACCTTAAAACATATTACAGTCAACATTGCCTAAGTCGTAGCTGTTGAGGTTAAGAAATAGCTTCGACTAAGAAAAAAAAATTGGCTAATAAAGGATTAAGAATAATTAAATATAAAGATAAGATGACTTAAAAAAGCCTACTAAGGAGATTATTCGATTTTGACTTGGGTAAGGTTGACTATAAAGCTTTCAGCAACACAGCAGAAGCATACAATAAGTTCCACAAAACAAAGTGCATATTGTACTAATACTGACTTGTATTAACATTGTTTCATATACTCCGTTTCTGCATTATATGAATACCAAGCTTTTTTTACATTTTAATTAAAAGTTAAACACTATATTTTCTTACCCTTGGTAGAGGGTCTGAACTTCTTGAGTCACCTGAAAGACAAAATTAAAATATATTTGGATTAATACATATACACAGGCACGTATCCAGGATTGGCACACCCGGGGGGCCCCGATGTGATATTGATTTTGGCGCCCCCAGATGTGGAGTCGAGAAAGGTACATCCTATTTTTTTGCTGTTACACCGGGCGAGCCCAAATGTACACTAAATTTGTTTCACGTCGCGCTAGCAGAGTGATAAGCTGGGGGGGGGGGGGGGGGGGGGGGCGGTGGAGGGTGGGGGGGGGGGGGGAGGGAGGGGGGGGGGGGGTAGGTAAGGGGGCGGGCGAAGCCGCCGCACAGAACAGGGGGGGGGGGGGATGATGAATGGGGGGGGGGGGGGGGGGGGGGGGGGGGGGGTGGGTGGGGGCGGGGGGGGGGTGGGGGGGGGGAAAGGGGGGGGGGGGGGGGGGGAGGGGGGGGGAGGGGGGGGGGGGGGGGGGGGGGGGGGGGGGGGGGGGGGGGGGGGGGGGGGGGGTTGTGTGCTTGAAATTTTTTTTTGGCCTTCGTGCCAACCATAACCTCACTATAATCAGCTGTTAGGGGTAGGTAAGATGGGCCCCGGCGCCGTAAAGGCCCCCACGAATAATGCATGTATATAGAACAATTGCGATCAGGCATTATCATAATTTACAATGTATTTTTCTCAAACACTGCATCCTTAACTCCACTTTCTCTAAAACTGTGTAATTTTGAAAATAACACATGAAGACCATTCTGGATAAAAGCCATTCAAGAAATGTCATCTTCTCAAAGAAATTTGGACATACATTTGAATTTATTGGTCTATGAGATAATTACCTGTTGATGACGACTCCTCTCCAAACATGCGTCTCAGAACATCTTCTGACACCTAAAAGAAACAGGGGAAAAAAAGTATTTAGATCTAAGTGAGTGGCAGCAAATTTAAGAAAATGGGTTTTAGAATATTAGCAATTTGATTGATTGAAAGCTGTGCAGCTGTACTCCAATATCTGCAACTCCAAGTTAAGTACCTTGCAGATCATTAACCGAGTGACAATAATACCGAGTGACCCCTGAGGAGAACAATTGGGTGCGATAGACCCACAACGAACAACAACAACTCCAATATCTGATTTCGAAGATCTATTGAAGTGGGATATTATCCCTCCCTCTCCCCTCAAAAAAAAAAAGAAGAGAATTTACAATCTTATCTGACATAAAAAATAATTCTAAAAACAATTGCAAGCGCACACACTCTCACAGTCACAGGTCACAGTCATTCACGGTGGCAACATGTCACAAGGGCCGGGTCATTGAAATTGAATAGGTCGAGCATTGTTTTGTTCAGCCTTTAATTCAGCCCTTAATCAACGCTCGACATTAGCATGTGCCCTGTTGCCCGGGGCAACCAGATTTGACCCTCGGGCAACCAAATTTGGAAAAAATGATGAAAATAGTTGCCCAAATTGGGCATCCACATTTTTTTTTGCTCGGGCCTTCATACTAGGGGAATTAGATCTAACGTTAGATCTAACTTACATGTGTATCGTGCATTGGCCAATCATCATTTCCTGTCCTTTTTTTACATTGTTAATCAAATTTATGCAAAACATTTTGATATAAAAATCAAATCTCCAAATTTGTTACTGTTTTTTTACCAGCAGGGCAACCAGTTTTTTTCATTCGGGCAACCATTTCATGATTTTGAAGAAATATCCAATATTTGGTTGCCCGACAGTCCTAAAAAATGGGCGCCAAAAAATGTTAAGAGTTGAGCGTTGCCTTAATTTAAAGTTTAAAGTTTTTTTGCTTTGTTTTTATGCATCACATCGAATTGATCATTTCATGTTCAAAAAACAAATTCCCAACTTTAATGCAAGCAAGTTGAACGTGAAGAATAGTCCGACCAAGCAAAGGGAGGCAAGGCAAAAAAAAAAAAAAAAAATGAAGAGGGTCTTAGTTTTAAATGGTAAAGTTAGCCTAACGTTAGAATCTATGTGAGTATAGATCTAACCTACATCAAGCTTACTTTAACTACTCCTCCATCCGCATCTTGCTCTAAGCTAATTTTCCTCCCAGTGCTACTGCTGCTTCCTCCCATATTTGCAGATGAAAGAGAGATCCCCGTTGCACTTGCTGACCTGTGAGAATTGTAAATGCACAGTTCCCACATATAGATTTCTGCGTAAACTTTTAGCTTTGCATTTTTCCTGTTGAAGTGAGCCCCTTTAGTTTTTCAAGGACTTTCGACGTCAAGTCTATGGTATCTTCAAACGAAAGAATATTTATTCCCAATATTTCCAATATTTGTCTCAGTAATTCATAATAAAGGGGAATTTCAATCTAGAATTTAGTCACGTTTAAAAAATGGGGGGAAAATAAAATAAAAATACTAGTGAAGGTTTGAAGTAAATCCAACACAGAATAACGAGGTTATATGAATGTGCACAGTTTTGATTTTGTGACATCACTTCGATGCGGCTGCTCTCCCTTATATTGTGTGATGTAATTCCATAAATTGCCATTTTTTTCCAGAAAAATATTAAGCATTTTGCCTAGGTTGTCAAGACTATGAGTCCCAAAAAGAACTATACACTTTTGAAATGTCTAGCTGCCAAATTAAATGATTCTATATAGGTGACGAAATATACATGTCTGGAAAGCTAAATTATCACAAGTGTCATGTGACACCAAAGAGTCCGAAAATAATTCATGCTAGGATGAGCAGTGTTCATTTTTGTACAGGATGCGCAGGAATGAGCCTACCAATTGGTGAGAGGAAAGTCAGTTTGAGCTTATACGGAACTGAAGATGATCTGAAGAATTAGTGAGCAATTGTGATGAGTTGGGTTTCCTGAGTGAAATTTGTGGCTTTGAGTATTTCCATTTCATGCACGAGTGAACAGGAATAAGTATTTGCTATTGTGACATTGTAACTTTACAAGGTATTCAGTGAGGTCCTTTAGTGGTACGTTAATGCATGAGAGTAGGTTGCCAGGCACATTCATGCGCACCCTAATTTCCATACCCTTTATAAATGTGAACACTGCTCATGCATGAATTATTTGGAGTCATATGAAAGTTAAGATAATGTGCTTTCCGGACATGTAAATTTCGTCACCTATTTTAATTCGGCAGCCATTTCAAAAGTGTATAGTTCTTTGGGACGCACTGTATATCATCAAAACTTATGTTCGTATACGCATGCTTCTCAGTGTAATAACTCTATTCTTTCGTGACTTGAACCATAGTAGACAGGCCTATTTCCTTCTTGCCAATCGGACATGAAATCTAATACAGGAATTTTGCTGAAACAACAAAAGCGGGGAAAGTAATGTAATGGTACAATAAACGTAGCTGAAAAATCGATTTGTTTATCGGTCAGTTCCCCCAAAACTAACAATCGAAATACTTATACCGGTAGTTAATACGCTACATCATGTATACAGCGGACAACGCCACGCAGGGCCACGGAACGTTTTTGAAATGGGGGGGGGTGGGGGATCTGATCTCATGAACTTGGTTTATTTTTTTATTTTTTTTTTCATTTTATTTTTTTATTTTTTTTATTAGTTCCGACGTTTTATTCTTTAAATTGTCATTAGTTTCTGCATAGTGTGCGAAAGTAGGTCATTCTATTTCGAATTTTGGATATATAGATTCTACAAATATATCTTTGGACCAGTCCTGCTTTGGACGTTTTATTCCGCTTGAGTGTATTATTAATTTCCCATCCGGTGTTTCCGCCCCCCCCCAGTCGTGACATGAAATCGCCGCAAAAAATATAAATAAATAAATAAAAAATATATACAAATGATAAAACCCCGAGCCCATATGGCTTTTATAAGAACGAGACGAGAAGGACTTTTAAAACACACCAATAAACTACGTAATTTCAACAGGTGCACATGAGAAAATTTCTCATGTGTAATTTATTGTAAAAGTTTCAGAGTTGACATTAATAATTTGACATTAATGTTTGCATAGTCATCTGTGCTTTCAGTCTTTATTTATTATCATTACTATTATCATTCAGTCTTAAATTCTTGAAACAAAAATGCATCTACCAGTACAAAAATAAAGAACAATGAACAGACAAACAAAATATATCCAGCATTATAAGAAAGTAATAATATTTGTATTACCAACGAACAAATACGATCAAACAAACAGCATACCGGTGGATTTGAGGACGGGGGCCTGATACTAGAGTTTAAATGACACGAGAATTTCGGAACCATGTACCCTAATTATTATTGATTCGTAATAATGATTGCACCGGGCCAAAATAGAAAGAGAAACGTTATGCTGCATTGGATGGAGCGAGCCCATTACAAGGTATATTGACGTCATTATCTTCTACATTAACCAGTGGCCGATCTAAGATTTAATGAGAGGGGGGCCAAAATTGAAATTTTAGATTTCAGTGCATACAATTTATTTTTTTAGGGGTAGTGTTCAATCGGTCAATGGGATCATAAAAAAAAAAATTATTATTATTATTATGCCACCATCAACCACTGACATTAAACTTCATCTGCAGAAAGTATGGCTATATGGTATTGCAATGACATTTTGCAATAATTACCACCAAATTGTCATTATATTAGTCATCATCAATACATTTTAAGATCGCAGAGTCAAATTCCGTTAAATTACATATCAATCCGACACCATATATGAACGCGTCAGATTAACGTTGACTAGCGACGATGTCGAATTTCTTGGGAGCGAGAGTTGACGTGCGATGTCCGAACCCGTAGTCCGGGATGATGCCGTCTGGTAGTCTGAAGGTGAACCGTTGTAATAGGTTGGTGAAGAACAGGAACAGTTCAACCTTGGCCAGCTGTTCTCCAAGGCATATTCTCCGTCCTGAATGGGTAAAAAACATTGTGATAAGACTCAAATTTAAAGTGGGTTCTCTACATTTTCTTGTTGGATGAAAAATACAAAAGAGGATGGCAAAGAAAAGTTATTCATAGTCTCTGGTCAATTGTCATCCTTCGGGAAGATCTTTCTTCGAACTTGGGAACAGTGACTGTGGAATCTGACTATTATCCCTTCCTAATTAAAGTACGCAAAGGCCTATATCGTTTATAAGTAAATATAAGACGGATCCCCTTTTTAATTATCGTAGGCCTGTCCTTATTGATAATCAGGATAAACTTTTCCGAGTTAATAATCTAATGCCTTACCTAAACGAAAACATATTGGAGAGATTTGCGCTTTTTTTTTTTTTCTTTCTTAATTTGGTTAAAATTGCGAGAAAAAAAAAAGTTACCTGCCCCGAATGGCATGTGATATTCCGGTTTCTTCATGGTCATCCCATCTTCACTTAAGAATCTTGTCGGGTCAAAGGTCTCGGGATTTGGCCACAACTCTGGGTCAAGATGCATGCCGACCATATTCATCATTATAATAGAGCGCTCAGGAAGAAGGTAACCTCGGAACACGATACTCTTCGTGTTAATGTGAGGAATGCCGAGTGGAGCGATCGGACGAATTCGGAGAAGTTCGTTAATAGTCGCTTCGGTGTAAGGCATCTTAGAGCGGTCGTCATAGTGAGGTGTGCCCTCACGACCGATAACGTCGTCGATTTCTTGGCAGACCTGGATTTAGACAAAAAAGATAAAATAAGGATTGTGGTAATCATTTTTTTTTATATTCATCGCAAATCGAATCAATAATGAGGCCTACCACCCGACAATTTAAAATGAAAATTCATGATAACGCAGGCTGCCCCTCTGTCAACCATGAAACCCTTAGCTTGTGCGATCGGATAGCATATCTCAAGGAATATCTCAAATCGCAAATCTCGAGGTTCATCCGTTTCACGGACTGCTCCCTCACATTCATTTCATTCTGTAAAGCACTGGCCATAGAGCATTCCCCCCTAACAAACGAAAGTGCGTCCCGCTATACGGATTATTAATAGATCATCCCCCCATTTACAAAAGAAATAAATGCGTGTCTACGCCCGTGTTGTAAAGTATGGGTAATGGTGATATCTCACTTGTGAGACAGGTTTGAGACGGGTTTGGGACTAGTTTGAGACTGATTTGAGACGATTTTGAAACTAGTCGATGAGACGTCTCCTAACCGGTAACCCTCTGCAACGTCTTATGTTCATAATCAATGAGATAAAATTAATATCAGTCGCGGAGACGTCTCGGCGAAATTTATACCACCTTAAGACTTAAATAGACCTACCTTCTCCTGGACATCGGGAAACCCAGCCATGTAGAGCATAGCCCAAGTAAGCGTGGTCGCAACAGTCTCAGTGCCGGCCAAGTAGATGTCCAGGAGCGTCCGCCAGAGAAGTGTCTCGTCCAAGTAAATCTCCTCCCCAGCTTCCTTCGCCCGGTCGATCTCGGCCAGACACATGTCAATCACATCCCGTGGGTTCTCGATATCAACCGTTTCCCTATGTTCCACGACCTCTAGCTTCATCAACCCAATCAAGTCGTTGCACATGGTGCGTTCCTTGGTGAAGAGCGGAGTGTAGTATAGCCACGGCATCATCTCCAGCGGGCCGTAGAAGTTCTCTGCGCCGAGGACGTCGGTGATCAACTGGACCATCTTCTGGAACCGGACGTTGGAGTATTCGAAGCGCTGACCCGCTGTGATTGACCTGATGATATTGGCGACGGCGTAGTTGACGGTGCGGAATGGATCGAATGGCTTGCCGTCTGCCCTTGTGAATTCGTTGCAGAGAATTTTGGCTTCTTCGTTGACATATCGACAGCCGACCTCTTTCCCATGCCGAACTTTCGGAAAGCGAGAAGAAAGAAACGTCTCATGTCACTCCACGATTTCCCTCTTCAAAAATAATGCTACCGTGAATGAAAGACGAAAGAAAAAGAAAAGATATAAAATGTCTCACTTAGGCGCTTTTTTTATCGACCCTTAAAGGTGGCATCTCACTTGAGGAAGACATCTACGAGACTCCGAGACGAGACATCTCCGAGACGGGAAAATCTCATAAATATGAACATAATTATTTTCCCGCGAGATATGAGAGTCGCGGAGACTCAGGAGACCTTTCCGAGACGTCTCTCGTCTCTAAGACGGAGTCGCCACCTAGTCTCAAACCCGTCTCATGGCAAGTGAGATACCACCATTAACGAAAATCACTTGATCTGTACCCACCCATCCAGTATATGAAATTTGGATAGTGCCCAAAACGTCAAATTAATATCAGTGTGTAATCTTTGATCTTTTAATGATAAAATTTCGTGTACGAAACCTTCATCTCTGAACGCAACATGAGCTAGTGGTGCGTATCCCGCCCAGATGTGATCTCAGCTTGCTTCACAAATAGTTCCTTCACCATCTCCGGATCGCTCAGGACTACAAGCAGCTTCTTGCCTTTGGACACCGAGTAGATATCGCCCGTAGAGACACGTAGTCCCGTCACCAGATCGATAAGGTTTGCGGATCAGAGCGGACAAGATCCTCCAGAGGTCATTCAAGAGCATGCTCAGGGTAGTGCCTGGTGGAGGAGGATGAGATGGAGGTGGAGTTCGGTATCGCCGTATCCATAGCAACGCAATGCGGCAGCGGCTGCTCCGAGGAAAATCTGTGTTGCCAACGCTAGCTCCATTGTCTAATTAGTTTGCTGTATAAAGGAACCAACCTTGGAAATAAAAATTCAAATTTGATATAAATGTTAGAATAAACCGTCTTTAAAAACAAAAATATTTAGGCCAATGCCCTCCATCTGAGAATGATTGACTGTGGTTGATTTGAGAACGCGTTAATTTATCTATATATATGGACATAGTTACATCATCTTTATTACTTATTATTTCAATGGACGGTGCCAAATCCCGGGCATCATTATTTAAATTCCAAGGAAACAAGGAGGGGGGGGGGGGAATGCCCTAGCGATTTTTAAAATAATTTTTTAAAGACAATACAGTGACTTGAAATTTTCTTCTCTGTTTGTCAGTCAAACCTTCGGCCCCTGGATTCACCTATATGGACAGGGGAGTATCCGACCCCTTCGTCATATTTTTTTTCTTCAAAATTCTTGTAATAATATCTTATTTTTGACTTTGTTGTATTTTACTCATGCCCATTTGTCATGATGGTGCATGGTGAATGCTCGGTTTTGGACCGGAGCATGCGAGAGGACTGCGCCCCCCCCTCCCCTAAATTATATGTTGATGCCTACCCGCCCTTCCCCCCCCCCCCCCCCATCACCACACAGCACACACACCGAACACTTATTATTTTTCGAGCACCAATTGACGGAATTGGTATTCGATATACTTAGTTATATCAGGGGTTGTTACAACCCCCTGGTTATATTCTTTCGTATATAATATATAGTTGTCTCCTGGAAGGTTCTCTCCCTGCATTAAAATACGGAAGTACTTACGATGGCAGATTACGAGGCATAGTCTGCTTGTATACCCTTTCTACTTCGCGAATTCTATGGCCGTTGTATTTTATGCACAATGTATACCAACGACAAAAGATGTTTATATGAGCGCTCTTGCATGTATTGACCGTCTCGGCCTACATCATGTACATAAAGTTATAAACAGAATAGACAAAGCCCTATGAGAAATATTCATGCATCATGATACTTGTAGTTAGTCCCAATCCATAGACTTACCATGCATTCCTCAAATCTGATCTTGTGGCAACATATTATTGTAATTTCAGAAAAGAAAACAATATGATATATCCAGCTGGCATATGAGAGACAATTCAGACGTTCTAAACAGTACCTGCGCGCGAATGCATACGGCATTCTTGTCCAGCACCCGGTTACCGTATCGGGCCGGGGGCATGGGCATTGCCGGAGAATACGATCCCCACTTTTTGTAAGGTGGGGGAAATGTTCCCTAGCTGCACTTTTTTAATTTTTTAATGATAAAATGACATGCAATCTCCTGTTAATTAGGCGTATCACGACACACGTGCTAAGCGAACATTCACATCATAGGTCAGGATGTTCAAACTTTTACCTCTGAACCTGGCATGCCTGGAGATGAAAGATCGCGAGTCACGGAAAATCAATCTTTTATTCTTTTGTCACTGGGCGCGTAGTATATAAATAATTTATGATTGCCCAGCAGGCATGTATTTTTAAATACAGTTTGTTTTTTCATAATTATCATTAAGTCTGCCCCATTGTTATGAATTTCTGAATTTTGTACATCCCATAATTTTTCAGGAAAACATCTGGCTGAGCAAAAAATTACAGGCACGCCGGCGGTTAGAACTGGGATCCGGATCGGAGGTGGTGTGACTCACACCGCACCCCAGACCCCCCCCCCCTCGTCCATTTCTATGTCATCCATTATAGAAATACGTGTAACAGCGGTATAGGCCTATGGGATATGAAGTAAGCTTAAGGCGATTCACTCGGGTCCGTCGACCAATCCAATTTTGTTTCTTTGTTTGATGGTTGTTTGTTTGTTTGTTTGTTTCCCAGGTCGAAATTACCATAGGCTCTATTAGAAAACCAACAGAAAATTTCTATTGGTTTCTAATGGTGTCTGATGGATTCTAATGGTTTGTAATGGACCATCAGAGTGTCAATTGTATTCCAATAGAGACCAATACAATGGGAATATTAGAATCCTAATGGACCCAAAGAGGACCAATAGGCTCCAATAGATAGCAAGATATTCTGTTGGTGTCTGGCCATCAACCTCTATTGGTCCAATACAAATTGGTTTTCTGGCCCTTGTATTGGACCTAACCAATAGAGTCTGATGGTCTCTATTGGTTCCAGGCTGTTGGACCCATAAACCAACACTGACCATCAGACTCTATTGGACTCTAGCCCTATTAGTTTCAGCCTGTCCCATATACAATTTCTATTGGGTTTTCTATTTTTCTTGGTTCCCAGTGGTGTCTAATGGTTTCTATTAATTTTTATCAGCTTTTGTTGGTTTCCATAATTTATTTATTAGTTTCTACTATTAGCTTGCTTCTGTTGGCTTGGGGTCTTCCCACAAGGCTGAGTGCCCACGAGGCCGAGGGCCTGCGAGGCCCGAGGGTCCGCGAGGCCCGAGGGTCCACGAGGCCAAGCAGTATAATTGCAAAATACAATATGAGAAAAATCGGTCTCATGGGAAAATACTCGGCC
>CALNVZ010002100.1:13051058-13069934 GCA_940671915.1 Paracentrotus lividus
AAAATAAGAGAGAGATTGTTTTTCACTTCACGTTGGTCGAGCGATTAAGGGGGGGGGGGTAGACATGCGTTTTGTTGGGCCATCGGCAAGCCAAAAGATCATCACCCATAGAGGTAGGGATAGACTATACTTGTTTGTCCATTAATCATGCATCTTAAAAAGCAAAAAAAAAAAAAAAAATAATAATAAAAAAAAAAATAAAAAAATACCAAGGGAGAGGGCCCAAGGCCCCAATCAAGGAACTTCTAAATTGTTGTATGGGGCCGCTCCTGCTCGACACCCCTTAATCGCTTGGTAAACTTGACTTGTAAAAAATTGATGTAGCTTTTTGCTCGCACGTTCTGGCATGACGTAGTAAAAAAAAAATTTTTAAATATTGGTCTGCCAAAATCTGAATAAATTTTGGTCCACTTCTAATTCGCCACTGTCCCCCCCCCCATCCCCGAAAAAAGAGGAGTTTTGACATGTCTGCAGTAGGCGGATCAAGGCAGGGGCACAAGGGACGCACATTCATATCTTTGAAAGGCCGCTCATAGCTGTACTTAAACTATTAGCATGTACTATTAGACATACAAGACGTTGATGCCGTCACACGGTATTCTCTTCCTTTCGAATGTCTTTGTTCTGGCTCCGCACGAAAACGGAAAAAAGGAAAAGGAAATATTAAACGGTACTAAATAATTCGTTTTTCTGTTTTTGGAAACGGAAAAACGAAAAAGGAAATCAGAAGAGGTGTTCAATATTCGTTTTGTCATTATTATCAGAATCAGTTTTTGCCCATAATTCCGTTTTTGCTTTTCCGTTCCAAAACAGAAAAACGAATTATCTGATAGTACCTTGATTCTTCCGGTGTTCAAAATTTACCCAAAAAATGTCCAGGTGGGGTGGGGCTAAATTTGTATAAATTTGTATTGTTAATATTATAGTATTGCTCAACATGAGAGGGTGTTGCATTGTCAAGCAGTAGACAAATAATGTTTGCATTTAAAACATTTTTTTATGGTACAGATATGCGAGTTTGTTTTGGAGAGGGATTAAAAGCATTCGGTTTTTATTTTTGCAGATGCCGCAGGGAAGGAGAACGGCAAGCTTGAAGGCCAGCTACGAAGCCATCAAGTCTGGGGGTTACTCTGGTCTGGGTACGCTAGGGAGGGACTTCACGTACGGTAACACGTCAACGGCAGAGGGACTCCCATCCTCCTCCTCATCATCCAGCAATAAATCTAGTCGCCATAGAAACAAGAAGTGAGATGTCATGTCTTTTCATTTTGTTAAAATAATAATGATAATGATATGTGTGTTTTACATGGCATCATTTTCCATTTTGTTAAAATGTCAAGGCGCCTTTACAATATGAAAAGAATACAGAAATAACAAAGTATAATATATATATTTTACAAAATTACTACAAGCCACTGACAGGATGAATTAATGATTGAATGATATCCCTTTCTTCACCCAAAGCCAACAATTACCTGATTATAAAAGGGAACCCACAGATTCAAATCGTGTCAGAGGGACATGGTAATGAAGATTGAAAGAGCACTGTGCATTGATTTGGTTTTGAATGAGGGTAACTTCATACTGCTTTACTTGCTCAACTATCATGCCTTCTAATCGTTCAGTGTGATCAATCAATCAATGTCTAGAATATCATTTTATTTTTATAAAATGAAATTATTTATTATCAGGACGTAAGAAGTTGGAAATTTACTACCTAAAATATGACAAAAAATAAACATATAGTGCATGCACTTGAATAGAAATATGGCTATGTAACTGATTGTGTCTCTTTTTCTCTCTCTCCATCTTAGGAGAAAAAAGGGTAACAGCAACATAGAATTGTAAGTATCTTTGATAAGCTTTCTATATAATATGAGCCATAAATTGTAAAGCCTTACCTGGATTTAACTTCACACTCATGTTATCTGTAAGAAAAATATAATGTTTTCTACTGGTTTAGATCCGCTGGTCTAAATGTTCCTATGTAAATTGTTTTTCACAACCTACTTTTTTTAATGACAAATCCATGTAGTGTTTGTCACACTCTGCACTATATCATATAATATTTCAGTTTGTATGGCATAGCACACATTGGTTACAATATTAAAAAAATAATAATAATAAATTAATTCTGTATCCTAATCAAAGCACTTGTTAAGTTTGTTTTCAGGGAAGACTTACACAGTTGGACATCATTATTGTTAAAGACTTGGGCAAAATATATATTGATATATATCGAACATTCATGTTGTTTTTCTGGCTTTAGACACAAAAGCTCGTCCAGTTCGTCCAGTCAACCTACACCCCAGCAGCCGACCCCTCAACAGGTGCAAGGGGTAGAACTGTCTCCCCTTATAGAACCCCTCGCTGAACAACCTAGTGAAGATACTACACAGACCTATGACTGGACCTTTGATCCTAATGAACCCAGATACTGCTTGTGTAACCAGGTTTCTTATGGGGAGATGGTGGGATGTGACAACCCCAAGGTGAGTGGGTATAGTTATGAGTTTATTGTAAAAAGTTTAAGATCACCTGAAAATTTATGTGTATATTTTTATGTGCGTATTCTGGAACATACTGTCCATAGGATCATTAACAACTGGCCAATATCACAATTAGTCTTGGGGATTACGTTTAATTGTTGTTTTTTTTCACAAAAATCCTGATGTCTCATGTTTCATGTCTTGCATGGCCTTCAGGTTCAGCATTGTTTATTATGCTTGTATTCAATACAAATTGAAATTTACTTTTAAAATTAATGAAGTATTGAGTATTTTTGCATAAGTTCATTGACTGGTATTCACAAGTACCAAATTCATTTGTTTATTCATGTATGAACAGTTCCTTATAGGTAACAACATAACAATAAAATATAAATTTTCAATGACTAACAATAATTTCATATTTTGGTTTCCCCAGTGTCCAATAGAATGGTTTCATTACGGCTGTGTTGGGATTACCAATCCCCCTAAAGGCAAATGGTTCTGTCCGCAGTGTGCGTCTGCCATGAAACGCAGGGAGAAGAAGGACACGCCGTCGTCATCGTCATCCCACAAGCAGAAATGACTATCAAAGAAGAAGAAGAAGGACAAAAAGAAATCTAGATGATGATCGTCGGACATATATTCCGATCATGTTAACTTTTCTTCATCTAAAAAAAAAAAGTTATTCAATGATAATCTGAGTATTCATGTTGTTGAATTGCATTATGTCCGTGATTGCCGTGACAGCATCTTGTAAGAACAAAAGGAGAAGGCGGATGTAATCATTGGCTTTATCATGAACGTTGATGCACAACTGGAGTTTTTTCTGAATATTTGTGGCAAGCTGGAAGAACAGTTGCAGTGAGTTCCTGAAAAAATGTTTGTATCTATGATGAATCCTTCAAAATAGAAAAACATGTCTACTGTCATAAGAATGCAGAATACAAGCCAAAGTATCGTTCTGGTCATGAGATTGAAACATGGTTCTGTTTAGAAGTGCTCTGGAAAGGTTGATAGCAATTCACATAGCATTATTGTGTGCTGTGAGGTTTTTTGAATCACCAAAATAATAAGAAAGTAACCCAATTCTACTTAGAGTCACGTGCACTACACTCCACTGTTATGGGTATACGTTGGGTCATTTTATGACTATTAGAGCAATTTAGAGTAATACTTTACAGCATACCTTTTTACTATTATATTATAGGAGAGCTCAAAATAACGTTGTTCATCTTTCCCTATCTTAATTGCTACCTTCTTGACAGTTTACCTGTCTATTCCCTCCAGGATGAAATATGTGTTATAGGAACTGCATAGAGGTCAGTCTGTATGCATGTATCATCTTAAGATTGAATTTTAAATTCAGGTACATGTTTTGCAGACATAAAATATACACTGACTACAAACTGACTTGTCTACTACTGTATTTAAGTGGTTATTTTCGCGAATTGCACAAGTCCACCTTCGTGAAAATTTCCACTTCAACACAATACTATTTATAGTAATGAAAACACCACAAAAATCAAGAAAATTATCCAATATCGAAATACATTATTGGTGTCGCCCTGTATTTTGAATTTTTCCTGTCCCAATATCAAACATATGCACATGTGTCTATGTGCCATGTATTCAGTATAACCTAATGGGTTTCTTTGTTATCTCTTTCTCTTTCTTTGTTGTTGTTGTTTTTTCAGAGAAAGAATAAACTAAGATCTGTAGAGTTTGGAGTTTCAGGTATAAGTGGGTCATGAAGATAAAGAAATGATATTATTTTGTTTGTGTGTGAGCATTTTTCGACTTTAGGGCCATCCATTGACCTATTATAGCAATATGTTCAGTTTTGTAGTTTACCCATATGTTTTTCATTTAAATTAGATAATCCTAATCCCTATTTTAAAGTTCTGGCTTGGATTATGCTTCCCATATTTGTTTTTATTTTTTTGATATATATAACGTTCATTTTTATGCCTCCGCCACGGAAGGTGGTGCCGGAGGCATTATGTTTTCGGGTTGTCCGTCCGTCCCGTTTGCTCGTTATCGCGATATCTCAAGAACCACTTGGGATATCAACTTCAAACTTGGGGATGGTATTTATCACCATAGGAAAATGATCTCATCAGATTTTGGAGTATGTAGGTCAAAGGTCAAGGGTCACAGAGGTCAAATTGTGAAATTCCATGTATTAAGCTCGTTATCGCGTTATCTCAAGAACCACTTGAGATATCAACTTCAAACTTGGGGATGGTATGTATCATCATAGGAAGATGATCTGATCAGATTTTGGAGAATAAAGGTCAAGGGTCACAGAGGTCAAATTGTGAAATTTCATGTATTGTGTTAGTTATCGCCATATGAAGACGATTTTATTATATTTTGGAGTGTGTAGGTAAACAATTTAGGAAGGACTATGATCTAATAAGGTTTGGGGTCACAAGGTCAAAGGTCAAAGTCAAAGATGTCTTTGTATAAAGGAAAATCAATAGATGAATGTGCTGTGTATTTCTGATCTGGCAATGGTGGAGGCATAAATTTCGACCGTGCTCGGTCGAGGATTCATCTTGTTTTTTTTATGTCTTGAGGTGCTGCTGCACTAGCTCGAGATATTTTAAATAGAGTGCTATTTGTGATCTGATGAACTAGCCTGATCAAAGATGAGCTGGCTTTGCGGTCAAATAGCTCGCTAATTTGGCTGAAATCCCAGCCCGAGTCATCCTAGGTTTAAAAAAAAAAAACTTGAGCTGGTTTGCGGTTTTGGTACAAAGTAGCGCGCTATTGTGCGCGGTCCTGCACTAGCTCGAGGTAAATACGAAATTGTGCACCTGTGCGTGTATACGCTAGCATTAGTTACCAGTTGCGCAATACACATCGGGCTTGTTTGTTCAAGGTCAGGTCAGCTGGTTTTAAAATAACTTGAGCTCATGCAGGACCGGTTTCTTTTTTAGATTTTTTTCCCGATCTACCAATTAGCGCGCTATTTTTTAGCTCGAGCTAGTGCAGCAGCGCCTTTGGTCTATTTTTGATGGTCGGTTTATTGACACCTCTGTATCATTCAATATGATTATTTACTTTATAGATCGGTCTTTTTAGTCTTCTTCCAAACGACATGACTGAGATTTGAGATATTACTGTCTCCTATTAATGATTACTGCTATTCATTGGTTAAGTGTATTCGTAATCATCCTATTTTTGAAGTCCTGTCTACTAAAAAAAAAAATTTTTTAAATGTACTCTTGAATTATCCTTAGATTGTCTTATATCAAAGAGAATTAGAAAAATATCCCAAATACCTCCACATGAAATGTTTGAATCATTTCATTGGTTGAAGTTTAGTGGGATGGGGTAAAAAACAAACAAACAAAAAAACATCATTGCCTGGTGTTTGTGAATTTGAACCATTGTATTTATAATAAATTGTCATTCTTGTAAATATTTCTACATCCAAAGTGAAGATAGCTGCAGTACTGAGAGAAATACAGGTCACGAGAACCGTTGGAAAAATGAAACAAACAAATGTGTGTTTATACTCTGATTATGTTATAATGGCTTTGATGTTTGAAATTACTGTACTTTAGTGGAAATGAATGCGTAAAAAGAGAGTTTCTGAGAAAGAGGAGAGGTCTAGTGAGGGAGCAAGAGAGAGCAAGAGAAATAAAGAGAAGGAAGAGATAATGAATGAAAGTGTAAAAAGAAAGATGGGAAAGGATAGTGTAAATGGAATAGGGGGGAAGCAATGAAAGTGTCAAACCAAAGAGAGAGAGAGAGAGAGACAGACGATGTGTAATATTAGAGATATCTAGAGGGGAATGGGATAAAGAATAATGATATGGGGATCAAGACAGTGAAAATGAGATAGAGAAGAAGAGAAGGGCTTTGGTTGATTGTTAATTGTTAAGAATAAATGAGGAAGAGAAAGATAGTTGGACATGTGGAATACGGTATGAAATGCAGAGAGGAATGCACGTATATATTTACTGTCAACTTTGCCCAAGTCTAACTCCTGAAAGGTCTTTTCTTGCCATCTTCTCTTTCTATTCTAGTGTTTATAACCCTTCACAAGTCAACTTTTTCTTAGTGGAAGCTAAAATTAGGCCTATACACTCTTCAGTCTTAACGATTCAACTTTAATTTTCAAGGTTGACTGTAAAATGTAATGAGCATAAGTGTATTAGAGAGATAAAAAAAAAAGAACAATAGATAGAAACCTTGTACTAGAACAAGAAGCTAAGGTGTAAACACCCATGGTGCTTGATTTTTTTTTCTAGATAACCAAAGGAGTCAAATTTATAGGAAAACAAAGTAGAAACTCAGGAATGAGTTGTCAAACCAAAACAGAGATGACAAAGTTTATTTGACTTCTATACAACCTCATAATCATGCTAATTATAGAAAATAGATGATGAAACTAATGTGATCTCATAAATTCATTACAACTATTACATAATAAGGACAAAGGTGTAGCATTCGTACACGTTGCATTCTAATGATTGCATGCATTTCGCAATATATCTCTTCCGGTTTGATCGCGGCGCGGCGCGCGCATTTTTAGCGTGTATTATATTCCATAGAGTGCGTATATGGCCTGAGCTAGAAATGTACGGTCGGGTTGGAGATTTTATTAGTGGTAAGAAACGTCATTTATAACAAGAAATCATCATTTTATTGTTTAAAATTTCAGAAAAATACAATATTGTGTGAATACAATATTGTGTGATTGCGGTGTTTTGTTGTAGCAGATGGTGTGCGATTTGTGTTTGATTTTGTTATTAAAGTTGCTAGTTGTTTGTTGATCAGTCTAACAAATATGGTTTGGGGGTTAGCCGTTAGGACGCGGCCATAGCATGCCTAGCCCTCCCTATGGTTTCCCGAGAGAAAGCCGAGTGAGTCCGGCGGGCACGCCCACACGCGCAGCATTAATCAGAATTGGCCTTGAGACAAATATCTTAGTTAGTTTAATTTGATTTTATTCCCAATGCTCCCTATTTTATACCAGTATGAATGTCTAAGACCTGATCTACCTTAAGATTTTATTATAAGAAATGAAAAAAATAAGAAAAAAAATAGGAAATTAGGAGATTCTAATTTAGAGTCTAATTCCTATCGTTAGACAAAAATTTTGAATGGCGTTTTCAATTTATAATAATAATAATACATGGGATTTTTATAGCGCCATTTTCCATTTAAATAAAATGCTCAAGGCGCTTTTACAAAGTAATACAAAGAATAGTACACAAGGATGAATGTCTGTCTTCAAGAAAAAACACAAGTGAACAAATAAGACTTAAGATTCGTCTTGAACATTTCCAATGAAGATGAATCTTTTAGCTCCTGTGGAAGTGTATTCCACAGGGCTGGACCGGCATGAGCAAAAGCTCGCTCCCCCCATGATTTTTTTGACAAGGGAATTTGCAAAAGACCAGAGGAAGACGATCGTAAGGTTCGTGTGGGTTGGTATTTTATTAATAAAGATCTATTGTACTCGGGGGCTGTTTCATTGATGATATGGTAGACCAAAAGCAGTATTTTGAAATTGATATGTTCTTTTACGGGCAACCAGTGGAGATTTTGCGAAATCGGTGTGATATGACTTCGTCTGCTTGTCAACGAAACAATACGCGCTGCTGCATTTTGGAGCTTTTGCAATCTCGCAATATGTACATGTGGTAAGTTATAAAGTAATCCGTTTCCAAAATCGAGGCGAGAAGAAATGAGTGAATAAGTTTCTCTGTTGCAGAACGAGTAAGATATTTCCGGATAAAGCCAATATTGCGCAATTGATAGCGAACTGATTTGCAGATACTAGTGATTTGGTTTGACATGACATTTGGGAATCTATACGACGCAAGATTGCGACATGAAGACGACAAGGGTACATCATTACCTGAAATATAATTGAGTTGACATTTAACTAACACAATTTGATTTCGAACCAAAAAGCAAAAACTCGCATTTACTATGGTTTAACAACAAAGAATTTGAATTCATCCAGTCATTAACTTCCGAGATGCGTGTTTCCAATTTTGCGCAGTGTTTGAGTAGCTTGATGTGGAAGAAAGGAAACAAAAATCTGAATGTCATCTGCATATAGATGATAAAGATAAATAGAAAATAAGGTGGCCGCCGACAGAGCCTTGGGTACTCCACATGCAAGTAACCTAGAGGAAGATGTTAGACCATTCAAAAGAACAGACTGTTGAATGGCTTGAAAGATGAGATTAACCATTTCAGAGCCTGACCCTGAATACCTAGACTCGCTAGATTATTGACAAGTATTTTGTGGTCGACAGTGTCGAAGGCCGAAGACATATCTAAGAGTACCATAGCCGTGACAAATCCAGAATCCATTTCTCGTAAGATAAAACTTGAAACATTAATGAGTAGTGTCTCTACACTATGGTGCGGCGGTATGCTGACTGTAAAGGATCAACTAAATTATGTTCAAGTAAATAATCTGTTAATCTAGAAAAAACAACTCTCTCCAAAATCTTGAACAGGAATGGAAGATTACAAACAGGTCGATAATTCTTTAGCATTCACGATCCAAAGAGGGTTTCTTTAGCAATGGGCGAATGAGACCCGTCTTTAGAACTGAAGGCACAATGGCTTCATCTATGCTAGATTTACAATTCTTCAGAGATAATTTGGTGCAAATGTGTGTGCACAATCTTTCAAGAGAATGGTAGGGACTGGGTCTAATGGACAAAATTTGGGAGGCAATCTACGAAGTAGAATATCAGAAAAGTTTCTAACCTAGAAGGGGTGACATGTTCAAGTTGTACAACATTTGGATTAAGACCATCTCTTATCTTTTTAACCTTTGATTGAAAGAATTCAACAAATGATTCTGCCATGGAATTACCATCGACATGTGTAGGTAATGGTGAAGGTGCATGGTTTGCGATTCAGTAGTCTGTTGGCGACATTGTACATAGAGCTTCTTTTGATCAGATCCACAATCTTCGATGAGTCTCGTGTGGTATGCTCGTTTTGCACTGGACACAAGGTAGTTGACACGGTCTCTCTGAGTACAAAACAGCTCTCGGTCCATATGACGCTTTCCGTTCACGCGCCATTTTCTGTCAAGTCTTCGTCGCTCCTTCTTGGCTCTACGAATGTCGATGTTATACCAAGGACTATCCTGATGGGACCTCACTTTACGGGTCTTGGCTGGTGCATGAGACTTTCATTATTTCAATTCCATGCGGCCACCAAATAACAATCATAGGATGATGTCAATACTTTAAACGTTCGTATTGACCTCGTAGTGCAAGTGGGACTATCGGTGGCAGGTTTTTCATCTTGGTTCATCGGTTTTCCCCAAGGTTATTGACTCTAGACTCTAAATTGAAGCTGTCACCAGAGGGTTTTTAAATGCATATGATTCCACTACTATCGTGAAAAACAAAGTAATAAGAAACACTCCTGTTTTTTCTGTATGGCAATAAAATCCTCAGGAACTTGTTAGTCTTCACACTAAAATCTCGCCACAGTCCCGGCATGGTTTTGCTGCTAGCATGGCGGCTATTATTACTGTAATCCTGACTCTGTGATATGCTACTTTGCTGACTTCATGACTTTGTTCATTTGTTGACCATTCTTGTCACATAATATTTGCTAAATCTCATGGATATATCCATATCAACCTAAAAAATCATAGGCCCTACCTTGCAGTGACTTTGTTACCTGTATTTCAATATATGTTGGTCTAAAGATTTGACATTTTGGACAACATTTCCGAAAATGGCCCCCTTTTTAGTGGGCTTTTACTGATGTATATGAGAGAACACATCTTCAAGCTTAGACCGCACTCGTTGAATTTATCATATTTACGTCATTCTTCTTGCACATAGGATATTTAGAGTCATATTTATACAATAAAAATCGAAATATATTGCCAAATGACCAGAGGGCATTGAAGAGGGATTTCAACCACAAAAGGCACAATGCATATCAATCAAATATTTTTGTATGCACTAACAGGACTTCACTAATGAATGGCCAAAATGGAGGGTAAAATGAAAACGTCTCAGAATGACTGAAATTGGTGATTCTTGGGGTGAATTCAAAGTGAAAACCTGATGCTTTGAATTCATTGAGAATAATGAAAGGTCATGGTCTCTATAGTTTAAAGATTTAGGTTTTTCTGTTACCTTTTAGTCATGAAAATAACTTTTAACATTTATATAATATTTTTCTTGATTGCCTATTTTACATCAAGAGTGTTTTTATGGACTTTTAGTGCCAAAATTTTAATTGTTTTTTTTTCTAATCTTGTGGCATGGGAAGAAAAACTGATTGCATTTTCAGTGAGAATTCAAAGCATTGATTAGACCTGTAGACAAAATGAACGGCAAGATATTTTACTCTTCCTATATTTACCATTCATTTGTGTCTTTTGGCCTAGCCTGTGTGGGATTTTTGCACCTAAATACATTTACACCTCAAAAGGGCAAAAAATTCAAGAAAATTGCTACAACCATTGGCCTGCAATTTTAAAGGGATGCCAGACTGACCAATGTGTTTATAATTATGTTGGAAAAAGAGCTATCAAATAAATTGCAATTTGATTAACATTCAATGTTACTGCATCCCTTTAAAGTTTCAGCTCCACTTTTGCCTGAAATTGTCCATCTCTTTGTATCTTTACCATTACAGATTACGAAATAAGTGAAATAAATTCCCCAGCATCTTCAATTCAGGAAAAGGAAAAGCAGACATTGGTGCTGAGAAGAACGTTTGAAGTCTTCAGGAAGTGTATCAGACAAAATCAGCATGACCCTACAGTGGACCTTTGTGGCGGCCTTCCTATATCTGGAAGTGTTTGCCCTGATTCTCCTCATGCTCCCCTTCATCAAGCCATACATGTGAGTTTACAATGCAGTGAAGTATCCAGGATTTGAAAATATATCAGAAATTTTTTTTCTGATTTTAATGTGTATAGCCCGGAGGTGGTTTTCAAATTATTGGGGAGCGCTCAATGTTTTTACAATTTTGGACCAGGTGGGGAAATTTGTGAGTGGGTTATTTTCACAGTTTTTGTGTTTTTTTTTTTTTCTTCATTAAATAGGCTATCCTTATATTTAATTGGACATTTTTGTGAGGGTTGATCGGCAAAATTTGGAAAAATAAAAACTTACACACATTATCACTAATTTTGCGTAAAATAGTGACAACCAAATCTGTGTACAGGGTATGCAACATAATTATTGTTTAATCAATTTACATCTTCACTGTATATTGCTCAATTTGACTGCCATGGAACGGTAGTAAATATTGAAATAAAATCAGTGCAATGCATGACTTTAATCAAAACTTTGTTTTGTCTCGTTGTTCTGATGTAGGTGGCAGAGGTTCTTCAATTCTGGAATAGTGAAATCCATCACAGCATATGCATACATCTATTTTAATGTGTTTCTATTCATCCTCGTCTTACTCTTCCTTGGTAAGGGAACACTGCACTCATAAGTTTGTTTAATACAGTGTGTCACAGAAAAAGTATACCTAACTTTGAGAGCCTCGTATTAAAAAAAGTATGACTTATCTGACCTTGATATTTATTTCATGAATGTTAAAAGATTAACTTGTATCCTGTTCAGTGATACAAAATGTATACCTGTGCTGTCATGGGTGACTGTGCACTTTAAAAAAAAACCTATATCAAAGTCTGTATCAAAGTCACCTTGTAACAATTCTCGGAAGAAGCAACCCATGACTTCCTATTCATTCATTATTTGAGGTAAGACTTCCTGAGTCCATTCACAAGGGACAAAAGATTACTTGCCAATTATTAAAGTGTATTGGTTGCTTTTGTCTAAATTTGGTACAAGTTGATTTTGAGAGTGCCTTTTTAAAGCCCAAGTGCTCAATTGTCCATGACATCATAGATATGGATTTTGAATCATTGAACAGGGTATGAGTTACTCTTTAACATGAAATAAATATTAAGGGAACATCATTTATGAATTTTTAATATGATTGTCTCAAAGTTGGGTAAATATTTTTTCTGGGATGCACTGATAGGGGTGAAAGGAAGGGAGCAAGATGAATTTTGTGTGACATCCCTCTTTGAATTCAAATTCATGAGCAATCATTCTTTGCACACTCTTTTTAAATTTAAATCGAAAAGGATTGAAGGGCAAATGTGAATAAACAGATTTATCCACAAAAACAATTAAAAACAAATATTTAGCAACTAAGTCTGGTCACTTAGCCCTGACAATGCTAACAAGGTTGAATGCAATTGCGTATGAAAATTAGGAATAAAATAACCTAGTAGAATGATATTACTGTTGATTTTCATGTCTATCACATATTTCTTCCATCCCAGATTCCGTTAGAGAAGTCAGCAAATACACAGATGCTAAAGAAGAACTTGATGTTGCTATACCTAATGCAGAGGCTATCCTCAACATGAAGCTCTTCAGGGCACAGAGGAACTTTTATGTTGCTGGTTTCGCTTTCTTCCTATTCATGTATGTTGGATTCTATCAGACTGTAGATTTATATTTATTTGTAATTAATTAGTTATTCATTAAATTTAGTGGTAAGGGCTAATTAGTAGGGTAATGATTCCTCAGAAAATATTCATACCCTATTTAACCTCCTATCAGAGGATGGATCATTATAATAGTAGATGTTGAATTAATCACCTGTTAAAAAAAAAAAAAAAAAAAAAAAAAAAAAAAACTTTCTTTGTATGCTTTGGCCCCAATTTCTGAGGTCTTGAAATGAATGTGTAACCTTAAGTATTTACAGGACTTCCATTTAATGGTCTGTTTGGGTGACCGATCATTATAAGAATAAATGCTGAATTTAGGAAGGAAACATCTTCCCTTGGTACTTGCCTGTCCTGTATGGAGTCTTAAACATGTGTGCAGCTCATTTCCAAGTTTTCATGGAACTTCAATTTAATGTCCTAACTGATGGGACAAATTTTTACGATGAAAAAGGGTGCAGGATGGAGTTATAAAGACCCTGTCCTTCAGATAGCCCCATCAGAATAAGTCACAGGGTGTCAGAGCAGGCAACCTCTGGAGCCATTAAACTAGGTGATGCATTGCAATTACAAGCAATTAAAAAGCTCTGTCAGATGACCTCTGACAGCCTCAAAACAATAAGCTTAGGCTCCGTCTTGAGTCCACCAAAGATAGCGGAACCTCCCATTGGCTAGTTGGGGGAAGTTGTTCTCCATCTCCGGGACTACTTGCTCATTGATCATCCGTAGATAGGCTTGGCCGTTAACATTGTTCTCAAAGTAGAAAGGACCTATGACCACACCGTTGCCACACTGACCGACCCATAATGTTACCTTTTCCCTGCTTAATCACCTTTCAAAGTTGAAGGCAAGAGGATGTCCAGATGGCGCATACTGGACGTTATTCTGGGTATTGAGCTCCTTGTTGAGAGAAAATCCAGCTTCATCCCCAATCACCAGATTTCAGATGAATCTCTTGTCTCAGTTGTAGCGTTCGAGAAGCCACTGACAGAAAACGCGTTGTCTGTTGAGATCGGCTCCGAGAATTTCATGTCGGACATGTGCTCTGTATGGATGGAGATGGAAGTCAGGTCTCGCTATTTCGATTAAAAGCAGCCTGGGCCTGGGGGAGCCCTACTCCATCCCTCCTTGCACTTGTTTCTTGAGGATGGTCTCTTAATCATTGGTGAACTGCTTCAATGTTCTCTCCTGCCCTTGCTGATCTTGTTCTCCTGGACCTTCCTTTGTTTAAGTTTAGGCTTGTTCCTTCAACTTGGTATTTGCGTACATTACGCCAGATAGTCTTCTTTGTAAGGGGTTCTCACTCTGGAAACATAACACAAAATTCCTCTTGTGTTTGCAGACAATTTCTTGTGTCATGATACTTCTGAACCCAGAAGGTTCTCTGGGCTGTTGTAAGCTGCACTATGATGAAATCTCCTGAATGATCATAAGCTTGATGGACCAAAGAAGTAGACCTTTCAAACCCATTCATCAAGGCCATTTTATTAAAAGTTATTGGAATATTTTACTTAGATAATTTTAATTGTTAAATTTTTTTTTAGGTGCATTCAGGCCACCTACTCAACATGAAAAAGCAGTTAACCACATGCTATTGTCCATAAATATTTTAAAATGATGTTATTCAGTGATGCATGGACCTT
Source organism: Paracentrotus lividus (assembly GCA_940671915.1). Lineage (NCBI taxonomy): Eukaryota > Metazoa > Echinodermata > Echinoidea > Camarodonta > Echinidae > Paracentrotus > Paracentrotus lividus. The sequence continues at coordinate 13,065,683 of CALNVZ010002100.1, forward strand.
GGGAGTTATGCAAGTATCAGTAGAAAGGCAATGAGTTGATCTTTCCAGTGACATCACTTTCAAAATTAAAATCTTGATATTATTATTTTTTTTTGCTATTTAATGATTCAATTAAAAAAAAAAAAAATTTTTTTTAATTCAATGCTCCCAGTTTATGCCTTGTCCGCCCTCTACAGAGTGTTGAAGCTCATGTGCCATCTGATCTCTATATAGAGCATCTAATGAGGCATCCGTTAAACAGGCCCAGGGAGCCTTATATCAGACCAAACATTTTCTCTATTTGCGTGTCCTCTACCAAGTGTTTAATCATACATGCAACCTAATGTCCCAATCAACGGATGATTGTTATGAAGAACAAATATTACATCTGCCTTATGACTTTTTTCACTTCTAAAGAGTGTTGGAGCGCATGTGCAACCTGATCTCTAAAGAAGCAACCTTGATGGCATCTAATGAGGCATCCGTCATACCAGCCCAGGGAGCCTCAGATCAGGCCAAACCTTTTCTTTATTTGCCTGTCCTCTACCAAGTCTTTAATCATATGTGCAACCTTATGTCCTGACTAAAGAATAATTGTTATTAAGAAAAAATGTTACAAATTATTTGTTCCCTGCAGAGTGTTGAAGCGCATGTGCAATCTGATCTCTAAAGAAGCAACTCTGATAGCATCCAATGAGGCATCCGTCAAGCAAGCCCAGGGAGCCTCAGATCAGGCCAAGAGACTCATGGAAGAGATGGATGAACTACACAAGGTTAGTGTGGTTTTTTTCTTTTAAAGGGAACTTACTTTACTGGGAAAGGTGAACAAAATTATTTCAAGTTTTCAAATCTATTTTCATTTTTTTTTAGAAAGAATATAGTAGTAGGAATGTCCATTTGCAAGGAATGCTCTTCAAACGCCCTCATATTCATACTATGACCCCAAAACAGGTGAAATGCTTGGGTCAAACATTTTGTGTAGTCCCATCTGTATGCATATTTGTGAATTGAGATAGTCTGTTATCACTTTGGTGATTTCAAAGCTTCACAGTATACAACAATTATTAGGTGAATACTTGCCTTTTCTTTTCAAATCTTTTCAAATCACTTCAAATCTTTCACTCTCTTAAACAATTCAATCTCGTGACCTTCCCTTTAACATTTGTTTGGGTATTTATTTTTCGAAAGTTATAGATATGTCCCCAAGCAAGCTGTTGGGTCACTACCTCCCAATCATGTGGGTCCATAAACTTTTTCATTTTCAAATTTTAACTTATGAATGGCTGGACCTACAAATAATAATCATCTTCTTGATCTGTTGGTCCGTAACAAAAATGTTAAAGTTATTGTTTAATTTGCGCTCATTTCTTCAATTCTGCATGAATAATGTTCAAAGTTGGTACAAATAACATGTTGATAAGGTTTGTGAAGTCAAAAGTTCTGAGGGGTCAAAGGTAAAATGATATGAGGCTGTATGCATCATTTTTCTTACAGATTGTATTAAATTTTTTCTCATTCCTTTATTTCTGCATCTATTCAGCTCAAACATGGCACAAATTATCAGTTGGTAATATAACATGTTTTGTGATGAGGAAAGTGAGGTCAAAGACAATCTCGGTATCAGAGGGGTAGATAGAATCAAGCTGTTTAAGCTCAATTGCCTATCTGTCTCATTTTATTCATTTCTGATTTTGCTGGAACTGTCATTCCTTGTTTGTTTCACTATTATTGCAACGGACTGGTGTATATTTATATTTCCTTTTCATTACAGGAGCTGGAGACCAAGACCAAGCGTTCCCGTTCAGGCTCCATGGCTGACATTGTCGTGGCCGCCGTTGCTGACAGTGAAGTCTCTAAAGATTTGAAAACCACGAGGGATGACCTAGCAAGCTCTAAAGCAGGTAAGTAGTATCAGTAAATTGCCACTTGGTCTAAACCCACTCTCACTTATGCCCATTTGGTCTCATCCCACACGATCTAATTCCATTTTGTCTACAACTAGTTTGTATAATTATCTTTTGGCCTAATTGCGAATTCACCCACTTAACATTTTGTCTAATTCCCATTTTGTTTAATGCCCATTTCATGTTTATGTCTACTTGGTCTAACACCTCTTAGTCAATTACCTGTAACACACTGTAATAGACCAAATATTAAGTTCACTGTATTTCTCTTTTTCTTTCTTTTTTACAAACAGGGATCAAAAGAATGGTCTTGTTATAATGAAATCTTCTTGTATCCATTTTTGTAGTATAGGGAGTAGTCTGTTTTTTAATGATTCTTTTTTTTACCCCTGATAATAGATATATGAGGTCATCATTTGGATCAACTTACATAGTTGTAGTCAAAACATGCTAGTATAATGTTTACCACTTGTTTTTTCTTGATCGAACCAGAACTGGAGAGGACCAAGAAAGAGATGGAAGCCATCAAGAAACAGGCTGAAGGTGTGTCTGCTGAGTATGACAGGTTATTAGCAGAGCACTCAAAGCTACAGGTATGGTCTCATGCAAACATATAATTATTTTTTAATTATTTGATATAATACGATATATTTAATTCTGTTATAATTCTTATAATGATAACATACCATTAATTAATGTTCCCATCTAGAATTTCTATTCAGAGTCACACAGTGGCCATCTCTATTGAATAGGTGTCAATATTTCCTAGAGTAATGTGTTGTGGATTATGAAATGTAGACCTATAATTAATTGAAGTTGTTTATTTAGTTAATTAGAAAGGAAACTGTTTGAATTATATTAAGATAATGATATGTTTTGATTTATATTTTTATCACATGGAAATATAATTGAATTGAAATATATGCATATTTTAAAAAAGATATAGAAAATACATACTACACAACTGCAGCAAATTGTGATAAATGCACATGAGTTTTTTTCACTGTATTAGCCCTATTCTTTACTTTCTTTTACAGAAGCAAGTTGCATCCACTGAAACAAAAAAAGACTCCTAGACCATCTGACATCTGTGAGAGCAACCATTAATAGATGATGATGAGGGCCAGTTTGTGCCTCTAGAATTGGTCATTATAAAATCGGAAACAAGGTCAACCATCCTACAAAAGGCAGTTAACGTTATGAATCTAATGCCCCCACAATACATTGAAAGCAGTGGTATACGGAATAGTACTATTCACATAAATTCAAATTTAGGCATATATCAAGGGCCTGAAACCAGAACTGTCTATTCATATAGAAAATCATGATTGAAAAATTCAGATGAATTGTATTTATTATTATGTTCCAGTTTTTTTCAATGCAATTTCACTGATCAAATGCTATTTTGATATAATCTGAATGGTAGGTACAGGTGAGATATGTTTCTTTGCTGTAAAATAATAAACCATCTTTATGTCTGGAAATATGCTGAGGTTTAGAGCTGGACAAAAGTAGTATTATATGAATCATATTACTCTCTCTTCTGGTATATGTAGTTTCTTTAAGTATTTTGTTAATATGCCTTTAATGGGCCTACCATTTAGTTTATTTCATGCAAATGTATCTGTTTCTTAATCATGCCAGTGATACTAATTCATGTATTTCATAGTATAGATATATTGACTGCTTTGAGGGACATGGTCGTTTCTAGACTGGTCAAGGGAATCTCCGCATCTGCTATAACCCAAGACCGCAGGTCGCGGGTTATGGCAGATTCGGAGATCCGAGAGCAGTCTAGAAACGACCATGTCCCGAAAATAAAAGCAGTCAATATATTTTATATGCCGAATCTAAAAACAACAACATGGTCTAATTTTGACCTAGAACTAAGTCTAACAAGTTAGCCTAAGTGAAGTCTACGATCTAACAGTTAGATTCTAAAATAACGTTAGATCTCATGAAAGTTCGAGCCTCTGCTCTGGCTCTGCAGGCCACAATGCATGCTCGCCACACATCACAGCACAGGCAACACAATCGCATTCTACTTACAGTTAACTGCAAAATGCCGACCTCTAAATCGCTTGTTTAGATCAACATCCTCATCGGAATTCAGGCTAACGCTCAACTAGAAATCTGGGATCCGTTCTAGCGCGACGAAAGAATTTGTCTACGCTGCGCGCGCGCGCGTTGACGCACAAGCAGCGGAGTTGTCTAAAATTATCGACCAAATCGCGCTGCAAATTATGGTATCTGAAATAAAGCGCATGCGCAGCAGCCTTGCATGTAAACAAATGGGGATCGCACTATGCCCATGGGCAAAAAGTACTGTAAAAATGTTCTATTGACCGGTAAAACTCGGAAAAAATGTC